>OX421503.1:38001638-38601638 GCA_949126835.1 Anisus vortex
TGATCGTAGCGTTATTGTCTTTTTGTCATATGCCATATGTTGCTTCTCTTTAACATTTAATAACATCATTTATTTTTCTAAACTTTTCATCTAACTTGATTTTAACGTCTTTCAGTCTAAAATGTTTCCTTTATAAAAAGAAAAAATCTATTTTCATTAAGAAAGAAAATTAAAATCCCTAACGGTCTGCAATATTATTTCTTCCTTCTGTTTTTTTTTTTTATTGTTGCTTTAATATTAATTTGACAAAGGTTGATATATTCTCTTATTAAAACTTAACTTGACAGCGCTTTTTAGTTAACAATAATAAACAAGCACTTAACACCTTTTGCAAAATGTTTCCATATCAATGAAGCGTCAACTTTATAAGCTATTGTGGACTTCTAGATCGTCTAACGGGGTCTCCACAGGAAAATAAAGAAGAAGACTACTTTTCTTTTGTATTTTAACCACATTGTATTTATCAAATTAACACATTCAATATACAATGCCATTTTTATGCTTGGCTGAACTCGCTGAGATGAGGATTTATTTTTATTATTATTATTTTGCACAATACAATATGTTTCGATGATCCCCCCAGAATGTTGTTTTGAATGGAAATGAAAACGGAAGTTCAATCCTTGTAGCAGTATAGAAATTTAACCTTTAATTGTGTTTTTATAACATTTTCATTTCGTTATGAATTAATTTTTTTCTGTTTCCTATTTCCAGAATCTTTTGTCCAAAATAAAGTTGGTCACTATTAACGGACATTTGAAATACTTATCAGTATTATCTGGTTCTACGTCATTAGTCATAAGACTATGACAAAGTAGTTGATTTCCTAAGTCATTCAGCGTGCCAACAGCCTAAATGTCAACTTACTTCCTCAATCAATGCCTTGTAAAAGAGACTTGAATTCATTGCATCTATGTGGTTCTTCGGCGTGCACTTGAAAATATGCGTGCCAAGTTTGACACGCGTGCTGTAGGTAGCCGACACCTGGCTTTAGAATAAGACGACGTTACTGCTTTCTATAAATAAAAAAAAACACTAACATGTTTAAATGAATGTCCACAAAGATACTTTATATTATACACGGGTTAATCTTCATAACACGAACACACATACGTGTATATACATAACTAACTATAATTTCTCCCTATCTAAACTTACTTTACCTTCTTTTCCAATCCTAGTCAATTAACCCTTCCTGTACCGACCTACTTTCCCATGCATACCTTCAGTCCCGCTATATACGCGCCCGGGACTGTAAGGGTTAATTAAAGAATTCTAAACAAAAAATATAAATAAAAGAAGCTCCAAGGCGTTATTGTCCTTAATCTTTATTGGTTCATTTGGCGCGGGGGCGAGATTTAAATTACTTTCCCCCTTTTCCAACGGCCCTGTAGAGAGGCTAACCTAGTTTAGGAACAAAATAGACTGGAAGAGATTACTTCTGAACGATTCCGCACAAAGGCTTTCACCTGAAGGCTTCAGGCCTAGAAGTTTTCCAGAGAAGTTTTTTTTGTTGTTATTTTTGAAATCGCGTCTCTTGGGAAATTGCGATTTTACTTACATTTCTTTTTTAAATGTGGATTGTTGGTGTTGTAGGGAGTTGTAGGGAGGTGTTGGGTGTCATTGCAGACCAGAGGGGCAATGAGACTCCGTGGGGTTGTTAGAAGCGTATAGGGGTTCGTTTTTAAAAGCGTTGTATTTGTTGTTGTTGTTTTTTGCATCTCCATCCCCTTTTTGTGAATGGTTTCTGAATGTTAGAGGAAACCTTGTAGTATATAACGGATCTATATCAGCAGCAAGAACTATTAACTTATTAGTCGTCCTAGGTCAGCTGCTAACTTATTTCAAAGATTCAGTTTTTTTTTGTCCATCTCCTGTTTAGGAAAAAGGCATCATATATATGATAAGATCATGCCCAGGCAAGGAAACACATTTTCAAACACACACACAAACACACACACACACATGAATATGAAGCTATTTACCCAGTACCAGTGATGTATGGGATCGATTCTGAGGCGCTGGGGAGACGGGGGGCGGTTCAATTTATTTCGATGCATTATGCGATCACCAGATAGCCCCCCTCCGTCCATTGTATGCGTGTGTGCTACCACCTAGAGACTCTTGGAATTCTGGAACTCGGTAGAGACTCGTGTTTTATACAAATCAAGCTAATTTACGGTATTTCTGATGAAGTTTTTTCTTTGTAAAGAAAAGTAAAAAGCCCTTTTTAAAAAAAAAATTTTGTTCTTCTAATGTTCTTTTTTTTTCCCGAAATCTTGTTAGAAGTTTTTTTCTTCCTAAAAATAATAAGATTTTGAGGCCTGAAAGTGTGCCAAGTAGGTTTTATTAGTGTATGGCATCAGTTTTTTTTTTAAAGTAAAATTATGGGACTTGTTTAGAAAATTAAAGTTTGATATTACAACCATGTCTGGTTACACGCCCTTGTATCTATGTTTGTTTCGACAAGACAAATGGGAGTAGTCTATTTGCAAAATGGCGTAAATTAAGACAATAAAAGTTTATTTGCGCAAACCTACTTGTAGATCACAGTATAACATATTTTGATATGCGCTTCATTTTTTTGTCTATCAACTATATGTTTAGATGATTGTAGAAGGTTTTAACTAAAGATCAGAATATAAATTAAAAAAAATATATCCGTGAACAGAGTGGGGACAACAAATTTTTAAATTTTAATTTGCGCCTTCTGCAAGCGGACTGTTCAAATGTTAAGTTTATGTCATGGAAACTTTATTCCAAAGATCTTTTTTTTAAAATTATATCACTTTAGCTGTTGAATTTTTTTTCTCTCTTTTTTTATACATTTGAATACATACAACTTTTGTATGGCCACAATTATTGGTCCACGGGTCAACATAATGTTCTCTAATTTTCCTTCACGTTTGATAAGGTTCCCTGCTATAGTTATAATAGCCAGACTCCCTGTTATATTCATGTACTAATGTCCAAGTTGGGGGGGGGGGCCAGGGAACAAATTCTGGAATCTTGTTTCATTTGTATTTTTTCTTAGGAGAGTAGAACCGGATCGCAATCCTAACCGAAATGCCGCTACTAGCAGATTCAACTCGTTTTGATTTTTCTAGATCAACTTGTAAGTAGGAGATTGTCACGTCAGAACAATGCACATCTGTGTGCATACCTAGAGCACTTGTGCCAGACTTTGCACGCGGAGCGCATTTCAATGGCACTCGGACAACTCCACACACCCCCCCCCCCCCCCCAAAACAAATAAATTTAAGTTTCATTTACAAGAAGTTGAGTGCTGAAGCTGAATATCTTTAGGCTGTTGGTTCTGCTGAAAGAATATGAAATTCTACTTTGGCACACTTTTATCAACCTTGCCATTAGCTCTATAGAATTCAATGCAAGAGAAAAAGAAAGAGCTATAGCTATACCTTTACTGTTTAAATACAAACTAAATCTGTTCACGTATTCTTAATAAAATTTGTTTTCAAGCAGAATAGAAAGGGAACAATGTAGATTTTTTCGTGTGACAATTTCCATCCAACTTTGTCAAATCACAGCTGCATTTTCAACAATAAAGGGAGGATTTTTTTTTTTACATTTTCTTCTCCTTATGAAAGTGTTTTCCTACATTTGCCCAAATCCATCACTCCCCTCTCCTCCCTTACTCACTCACTCACCCTCCCTTTATTTCTATCTTTAAAAAATTGATTTGATCTGGTTTTTGTTTCCCCCCCCCCCCCCCTCTCTAAACCTTCGAAGGACGCAGTGGGTATATGATCCGTCGTGATACAAAATCCTTGAACCAAATTGACTAATGTTGTTGTTTTGTTGTTGTTGTTTTTTGTTGTTGTTTTTTTGTTGTTGTTTTGTTGTTTTTATACTGTGTGACCTGGGACTTTAATAGACGGCAATCAACATTACTGAACGCTTTCTAATAAAAAGATGGATGAATTGAATTTGTTATTTAACGAAGACTATTTAATACTATACTAGTTTTTACAACGCTAAGTGAATGTCCACGAAATAGGATTCTTTTTTGTATATAAATCGAACATTTTCGCTTTGATGGCTTAGAAAACCTGCTCATGACACTCAGAATTGGTTTTTTTAAATAATAGGAGATATTTCCACACATGAAAAATACGCTTTTAGTCTTGTACTATCCGTTATATTTGACGTACTTTTATTTATATAAAATCAGCAAATTCAGGAGAACAGTCAATAATAAATTAAAATATTATAGAGGTGAACCTTTCCAGTAAAATATAGTTAAGTTTGGAAATAATCATTAGGGCCTACCATCGGCTATGGCCAAGATATGTAAAACTAAAACGGACTTTATTGATAATAAAACAAAAAAACATACAGGAAATGTCATTTAAATTTAAAGATAGCCAAACTAAAAACTTAAAAAATAAAATTTATAATTAGCGTTAAACAAATTGGAATAAAAATTAAAGTCAAAAGAAAATAAATTTAAAGAAAACAATAACACATAAAACTAAATATATAGCGGATTTGTTATTGTTGTTACGGCGAATATGCAATTTAGTTTTAAAGTATTGAAACCAGTTGTCTCCTACACCCTTTCCCAATCAGCCATAACTCTAAACACAACCTTGTCCTCCAGATAAAAAACTCGGTACGATGGAGGTTTTTAATTATTCCCGCGATTTTTGAGGAACGTCTGTCTAGACTCCTAGACATTGGCATGTCATGTGCAGATAACCGAGTTAGTTGGAACCCTGTCCCGGATACAGAGCGTAGTTGTCTTTCCCTATCCGCCCTCCGGCCCCTATAAACTACCGGGGTTTTTTTTACGTTGTCTATCGGAGTCTACGTGATGGAATCCTACGATTTCCTCCATCTCCTTCCTATCACACAGTAAAAAACGCGGGTTGGGAGGAAAAGGGGAGATAATAGCGTGAAAAGCAGGTGTAGCTATAGCAGAGTTGTCTAACTTTGACCATGCAATGATCACTGGGAAATGATAGTTTAGATCATAGGTTCTCAACCTTTTTCGGCTCACCGCCCCCTTTTACATTTTTTTTCCGCTCACCGCCCCCCAACTTAATTTAACGGAAACATTTGTTAATTAAAGGGAGATAACTAACCCTTTTCATTTAAGGTAATATTTCAATTTGTTTAACTTTTATAAAAAAAACTGAATGGCTTGCATTTATAACTTTGAAATGATATGATAGAACTGTTAAAATTATTTTAAAATTGTATAAATATTATATGACTAAAGAATTTATATGAATACTTTCAAGCATTTTAATAACTAACCAGTTTGTATAATTACTACGTATCTAATTGTGGTTACCTCTTTACAAAGGATTCAAACGCATTAAAGGATATCTCGGCAAAACGAGTAAAATTAGTAATATTAGCCGATGTTAAGGCGACAGTCCGGTGAACCAACCATAAGACGAGACGGCCGCATAACATATTTGCCAAGTACTAACCCCTACTACATCAAAAAGTCATTGCGATTCTTATGTGTTCAATAATATGTATGCCTACTGTTGGGGGATATCAGATATTTAGTAGCACTTGCGTTTACATCATATTTCATCCAAAAACTAATCGATTCAAATAGCTGAGTTGTTGAAATTATAGCAGGTACGTATGTACCGCCCACTTGCCCTTCATCGCCCCCCAATCGCCCCCGGGAATGTTATCGCCCCCCTAAAGCTTCTCATCGCCCCCTGGGGGGCGATATCGCCCCCGTTGAGAACCTATGGTTTAGATTGTAAAAAAAAATATATAAAAAAATAGGGACATAAATATTGTTGTGGTGATGAAACTAGGGCATCCGACTTATAGAACCAAAGTGCTAATCACACTTAAGATTATGGACAGAAATGGCTAAACATTCCTTTTAATCAGTATGGCATTTTTTTTTCTTTTAAAAACGATATTATAAACCAAATTTTCTGTCTGAAATTCTTGCGCGGGTCTAATATAATAGTAGGCCTAAGCAGGGCCGGTTGTGGCCCGCAGTCCTTGAGCTACACCTTGTTGGGGTTCAAATGTTTCACTGGCTCTATTAATTATTATGGTCCGACGGGATACTTTGCTTTTATATTTTTAATATAAATATAATACGATAAAATAAATACAGTTAGGCCTACTTATTTTTGCAATAAGTTTTCATTTATTCCTTAGTGGACGATACATGACTATATCATTTGCAATTGTTGATTATTGGTCGAGTCATGAAAAACTACATAATTTTAAATAATTTAATAATATAATGTTATATTACAAGACAATTACCTTTTTCTGTAGTAACATTTAGGTAAAAGTCCAATGTTACTAACTTTAAGCTGAAAGAATGTGTTCCCAAACCCTAATGATACATATACGTAGTGATACAGCCTTCATCAGTTTCCATGGCAACAATTATGTTTACAGTACTTGATTGTTTCTTTGTTGTTCTCCAGATATATACTTAAGATCAAATCATAAAATAATTGAAGGTAAATCTCATATTTATTTTTTACAAATTGTTTTTTTCTTATTAACAATTTTTCTCAGAGTTAAAATAGCAATACTAGTTTAAACAGAAAAATATTTTAATATAATAACAAAATGCGAAACTAAAAAAAGAAGTAAAAAGACGACAGCAACCAATCAAACTCAATGATACCATCGTGAATGATTGAGCGCACACTAAAGATTGTACTCTAACAATCCTGTAGTCTGAGCGGTGATTGAATAGCCGAGTGCTCGAGCAAGTGGCTGGAAATAAGAGGGAGGGGAGACAGCACAACTTTTGCATTCAATTAACCGAGACACAATTTACGTCCCTTTAGCGGAAGTTATCCGTCTATGTAGTCACTCTGTCAATATGTCAAGCCGCCATATTTTTTGTTCTTATTCTTCTCCTTCCATTTCATATCCAGTCCAAACAATATGGAGGAAAACTTGGCGACGTGGCATTTTTTGTTTGTTGTTGGCGTAGTTGATGTTGTATGATGGTAGAATATTGTATCTGTTTAGTTAAAAATACTTTTTAAATATTCTAATGATGTGTTTTATTGATTTGATCAAAGACTATAAAAATAATTATTTTATTTTGTTTAAAATATGCTGAAGGACAAAACATATGTAATGAAGACAAATTTCCATTTGTTTGGATTAATAAAGAAATCTTATCTTATCTTATCTTATCTTATCTTATCTTATAATACGATGGACCGCTTGCTCTATTTTCTATTTTTAGAGCTTAAATTTCTTTTTTTTTCTCCGTGCGCATCCAATAAGGCTATCTTAAATGAGATATACGCTCTTACGATTGCATTAACGGTTTCCGCTGTATACAACTTTCGATTATAATCCAAATTTTCTATTGAGAAAAGCAAGCGAATAACTAAACAGGAAGTCTAGAGGGAAGGGTGCGATCGAAAATTAAGAAACTAAGTGTTTCAAGTTATCAAATAGCAGAAATATCAAAGCAAGTGGTCCATTTTATTATAGTCTTTGAGTTCATCAATACCTGAAGACGAATATTGAAAAAGATAAAAATGCATACCAGTATACAAATATATGTACGCAAGTGCTCACACACCTAAATATAATGTAAATGGCGGTCAGAGATACAAAGAGACGGATAATGAAAAGACAGGCGTGCAGACAGACAGAGTGACATCTAGACAGACTTGCCAGACTGGCGAAAAGCAAGACACACAAGACCGTGGGGTAGATTTACTTCGTAAGAGGCCTTCAAAAAATGCCGCCCATGCTTAACTGTTAAATATGTGCTGCGGGCCAACATATCTCATTAGTGTGGCAACAATTCTAAAAATGCCGTGGACCTCAGTTGCAGACCACCATAACACATCTTTGTGGGCCACATTACTTTCTGCGTTAGTTATTTTATACATTATGTTATCATGGTCTGAACGCCTAACTATTGTAGTTTTCATACAATCCCTCTGGTGAGCTGCAGCCACCAAAACTCACAAGCTTACCGCTTGAGCCTTTATCTAGAAATCTCCGGAATTAAAAAACATATAGTATTTAATAAAAATGAAATACAAATTTATAAGTCTCTGCCTCAAATTACCCCATGAATTTTTTTATCTAGAAATCTCATAATTTCAATTTCCTACCAAAAAGATATATATAATCTAGAGTTTTAGACAAAATTGAGTACAAATTAATAAGCTCTCTCCTCGACCGTTCCGTCTACCACATTGACCCTAAAAAATAATCAATAACCTCAAAAGGATGAACTAATTTAGATTATTGAAAGCCGAAATCTTCTTCTATAATAAACCTTTTTTGACTTTGACACCATCGCTTCCAATCTTTTTTATTTATTTACGTCCTCTGTCTATCAAACTCTATGTCATCAACTTACATAACGTTTGTTGATCATTGAATAAAACACGTCGATCGTGGATAATAATGTACTGGGGCTAGGGGTCTTATGTCCAGCACTTGAGGATCATCGATACGTTCATATTTCGGGATAGTGTGGAACTAAGCATTCACATTTCAAACGGAAAATTATTGGATGATGATGATGATGATAATATGTTCGACTAATTTTGCTTTCGGGTTGTTGTTTTTTCTGCTCAACCAACTCCATTAACGAATTATTTTTTTTATCAAAGAGAAAAACTAATTTTCTATGCGGCTTATGGGAGGTTTTGCCAAAACAGTTTGTAGGTACGCTGACGGTTAAAAGGAAAATGTTTTATGGTCATATAAAATATTTACATTTTAAAAAAAGTTAAGTATCCCTTTTTAAAACGTATAGAACTACGAGGGGTATTGAGTGGCCAGAACAATGGAGTCTTATTCGTGAGAGGCAGTTTCTGGTGCTGCTTCTGGCACTTGAAAGTTGGCCTGGATGCATTGCCCTTGATATCCAGTCTGATATAATAAAGCTTCTGATCTCCACTCTCTGTTTTGCATCTGATGTCCACTCTCTGTATCGCCTCTGATGTCCACTCCCTGCATTGCCTCTGATATCCACTCTATATTGCACCTAATGTCCACTCCCTGCAATGCCTCTGATTCCCACTCCCTGTATTGCCTCTGATGTCCACTCCCTGCAATGCCTCTGATTCCCACTCCCTGTAATGCCTCTGGTGTCCACTCCCTGCATTACTTCTGATGTCCACTCCCTGTATAGCCTCTGATTCCCACTCCCTGTATAGCCTCTGGTGTCCACTCCCTGTATAGCCTCTGATTCCCACTCCCTGTAATGCCTCTGGTGTCCACTCCCTGCATTACTTCTGATGTCCACTCCCTGTATAGCCTCTGATTCCCACTCCCTGTATAGCCTCTGGTGTCCACTCCCTGCATTACTTCTGATGTCCACTCCCTGTATAGCCTCTGATTCCCACTCCCTGTATAGCCTCTGGTGTCCACTCCCTGTATAGCCTCTGATGTCCACTCCCTGTATAGCCTCTGATTCCCACTCCCTGTATAGCCTCTGATGTCCACTCCCTGTATAGCCTCTGATTCCCACTCCCTGTATAGCCTCTGGTGTCCACTCTCTGTCCACTCTTTATCATAAATTTATTGAAATCCTTACAGCGTGCCAAGCAGTCCCTTTTGTCTCCACGGTCGCCCTATCTCTGTTCCAGATAGACTTAACTCTACGACCGTTCTATCTCCGTGCCCATGTATCTACGTATGTGTGTTTATAACAATACGTTTGAGGAAGTGTATCTGAGACTTTCTCTTCTTCGCTTGAAAATCACGATACCAGAGATTCCATCTGCTAAGTCCATTAGTTGATTGGGAAAAACTCTGTACTCACACATAATCTCCAACTGGACTCACGTTTCTCCCTTTTTTCATCTTTTTAAAAAATATATATATATATATATATTTGTTTGTGTATATACACACATAAGCGCTAAATCACAAATATAACTAAGACTACATCTCACACGAAAGGATTGTATTCTGAGGCGGATCTTCAACCTGTTAGACCTATAACTCAAAATTTCAATCACTTCCCATCCAAAAAAGAAATGTTGTTTATACTAAGATGGACCGCTTGCTTTGATATTTCTGCTATTTGATAACTTGAAACATTTAGTTTCGGAATTTCCGATCGGACTACGTCCTCTAGACTTCCAGTTTAGTAAATCGCTATGAATTTTTTAAATGGAATATTAAGATTTAAATTTAAAGTTGTATACAGCGGAAACCTTTAATGCGATCGTATGAGCGTAGAAGTCATCCAAGACAGCGTTATTGGTTGCGCACAGAAAAAAAAAAAATATTAGCTCTAAAAATAGTGGAAGCGGACATCTTACTATAGTCTTTGATTCTGCACATAGCCAACCTCCCCCCCCCCTCCACCGCTCCCATCCCTATAGACAATTTTTTTTGACTCTCCTAAGACTATACTTTTTATACAAAAACTCGTGAATGCATCAAAGGGTCTAGGTCAGTCTAGGATAAGAAGAACAATTCCCACTGACCCCCTCCCACTACACTTTATTTCAATGTCCATCTTAAGACTAGAGGAAGCGGTGTGAATTGGTGAATGGAATCGCTATACAAAGAATAGAAAAGATATTGTATAGGAGAAGAAATTTGTTTTGTTGTTGTTTTTCTTTCGTTTCTTTCATGGGCTATTCTTCACACCCAACCCTGTTCACAATGGACGTGATAGCAGGGTTGAATCAGAGAGCTAATCTGTTAATTGAAACAGGACAAAGCCTTTTTGGGGGCCACTTCAAATATATTTGTGCGGGGGGCATAAGATAACTTGTTTTTTTTTTGTGTGTGCTTTTTTTGGATGGTCTGTTTGTTTGATAGTAACGCATCACAGAATTGGCGGAGGGGGCTGATTGTGGATTAAGAATCCAAACACTTTGTGTGTATACAGTACCACAAAAAAAGTCTGTCTCTGCGCCATTGTGTAAGATCCGCACAGGTCTAATCTGCATCCGGGCATGCGCCTGAACATACCAGGAAAAATCAGTAACTTAACATCATTTAAAACACTAATAGAAATGCAGGATTAGATTCAAACCACGGGTGAGCGTAGGACGCAATAATATCTTCTTTATAGAAGGGGCGTCTGTAATAAATAAGATAAGATACCAGAAGTCATGTCTGTTGAAAAACAAAGATAATTTAGATAAAATAATTGTATCAGTAGAAAAATGCAAGTTATGTTTATGAAGCATATCATTTCCATAGCGTACATCCATCAGTCTAGTCCCTAACGTTATTGAATGTTCAGTTTTTTAAACAAATACCTAAACTGTGTTAATATTGTACGTCCTATATCTACGAAGGTATAAATAGTATCCAGTTATAAAGTATGGTGGACACTGCTAGCGTACCGAGTCTTGGTGCAGGCTAGTTTTATTTCCCCGGTTCTGGAGGGTGTCCCTGAGTCTACCCAGCTCTGGCGGGTCCCTGACATTAGTTTGGGTAAAGTAAATCAGGCTGTGCATTGTGCTGGCCACACAATCACATGGTATGCCGTGGCCCCGTAAACTGGTGAACGCTGCTTCACCGGCCCCATGGATCAATTCATTACGACGGGTAATTTTTTCAAAACGAATACCTACATCTGTCAATTGTATATGTCCTGGTGAGCACTCTACGAACCTATAAATAGTATCCAGTCATAAAGTAACATTTCTTTTTTGTTTTTACGTGATTTCTTTTCTAGAACGCCATGAAACTCCCAAGTGGAACGATCACAATGAACTCGACATGGTTTAGTCTATTGCCTGCCAGAATAGATTGAGATCCTAGACTGTATTGAAGTGATAAGCTGATCCATTGATTTTACTCTGGACATATACAAGTACACGCTACTGAAGAAAAACCGCTTTAAAAAAACAAAAAAACTAAAAAAGTAATCTCGTGTGAAGGTACTTTTAGTTTTCTGGTAAATAAATAGTTGCTAGTTGCACCCTAGGTCCTATATTTGCATAATATAACCAAAGACTATAATAAGATGGACCGCTTGCTTTAATTTTAGAGCATATATTATGTTCTTTTTTCCCCATGCACTACCAATAAGGCTGTCTTGAATTGCATTAAAGGTTTCCGCTGTATGCAACTTTCGATTTTGATTTTAATTTTTCGTTAATAAGAAAATCATAGCCATTAAATAAAACGGAATTGTTAAGTGCAAAAGGGAATCGGGAATGCCGAAAAGAAGTAAATCGAGTCATCAAATAGCAGAAATATTAAAGCAAGCGGTCCATCTTATTGTAGTTTTTGGTTTATCTGAATAAATATGAACTTTTAAATCAAAAGACAAAATTAATATTTTAACACTTGAATTTTTTGCGGCGGTACGTATGCATAGTGTTGGATACTAATCTCCAGTGCCGTTGCTAGGGATTTGGGGGCCCGGGGGGGGGGGGGGGCTTGGCCTCTTTAGGGGCCCCTGCATTTTGACATTCGACATTATTACAAAAGAAAAAAACTCCTTTTGGGGCCACCCTCAAGATGGGGCCTGGGGGGACTTTCGAATTACGACTCCCTCCCCCTCTCCTAGCTACGCCACTGCTAATCTCATCGGGAAAAAACAAAACTTCAAAATGTTGTAATCGGGTATAAAAATTAGAAAGTTTTTCAGAACCTCTTAACACGACACGGGAAATAACTCTATATAAAATGTATACAGATCATAATTACTTCAACAAAAAAGTGTTCGGTTAAATCATAGGTTCTCAACCTTTTTCGGCTTACCGCCCCCTTCTACAATTTTTTTCCGCTCACAGCCCCCCCCCCCCCAACTTTCTTTTAACGCCACGCCCTCCTCCGCCCATCTGGACTATAGTTTCCGCAATTTTTTTAGGCGGACTAGACTTTTTGTGTGATTAATTACCTTTAAAGAAAATGAAAAGGAAACATATTGTAAGAATGAATAGATCAAAAAATTGTCTTAGCAAAAGGTTTAAATAAATCAATATTTATGTGAATCGTTTGCCTGATGTGATGCTAGCAATTTGTCTATTTTTGTTTCAATTTTGTATGCAAAAGCCTTAGGTCTAATAATCAGTAATATTTGTTATATTACAAAACAGAACTTCTTCGGCATCATTATTGAATGAAAAAAAAAATTGCTAAAGGGAGATAATTAGTCCATTTTATTGAGCTAATATTTCTGTTATTTTTTTCTTTTATAAAAAAAAGGCTTAAAATTTATTATTTTCAAATGATTAAACTGTAAAAAGTATTTGAAAATTATATAAATATTATATAACTACAGAATTTGTATGTATATTTTCAAGCATTACAATAACTACCCAGTTTGTATGATTACTACTTATATACCCAGCTTAATAATAATTTCGTCTTGGTTCGTTACGCGGTATAAAACACATTAAAATCATCTGAGATCAAAATATCATTAATATTAGCAAATGTTAGGGCGTCAGTGATCGGTCAGCAGGGTTGACAGTCCGGTGAACCAACCACAGGACCAGTCGGCCGCACACTATATTTGCCAAATACAGACCCCTACTTCATCGAAAAGTCACTGCGATTCCTATTTCTTATTAATATAATAATATGTAGGCATACTGTTGGGGGATATCAGATATTTAGCAGCACTTGCGTTTATATCACATTCCATCCAAAAAATAATCGATTCAAATAGTTAAGGTGTTAAAATATATCACCGCCCCCGAATCGCCCCCCGGAATGTCAGCGCACCCCTAAAGCTTCTCACCGCCCCCCGGGGGGCGATATCGCCCCCGTTGAGAACCGATGGGTTAAATAATAGGTCATTTTCACACAGCTTCATTGCTGGCAGTAGATTTGATAAACCAAGGCTCTAAGATAGTTCTAGAATGTATAGTGTCATTAATTCTAGAAAGCTTTTACGCGGATCTGACCTTCATTGGGGAAAGTAAATGCAAGTTAGCATTGTGCTGGCCATACAATCCCCATGTAAGCCTTGATGAACAAAAAGGGGGAGAAAACTAATAAGCTCTGCATAACAAGCCTGGTTAAACCGGAACTAAACTACCACATTTACTGTCGTAAAGGTCATACCCACAGAAAGGGTAATTTTTCTTTTTGCAAAGTTATTCCTAAACGACCGTGTTAAAAAATAGATATAGATTATCATTAAATATTGTTTTTATCAGAATTTTTATGTATTCTTAAGCCAAACTTGTGCAGTATCATTGATAATAAAATGTGATCTTTTATTCATATAATTTGTATACAAATACGGCTCTTTATTTCTTTAAAAAATGTATGATAGATATATTGAGATGAAGATAGATAGAGATAGATATAAATAGATACAAAGACATATGAGAGAGAGAAAGAGAGAGAGAGAGAGACAGACAGACAGATAAATACATAATAAACAGATTGACAACATAATAGAAAGTTGCATGGATGTATATAGTTCTATAGACACACACAAATCAAATGAAAGCCAGACAGTCAGACATACAAATAGACATATAGATAGATAGACAGAAGGAGAGACAGATAAATAGATAAACAAACATATAGACCTAGAAATAGATAGATGCATGGGTGAAAAGATAGATAAATACACAGAAAAAAAACACACTCAGATAGACACAAACATAAGGTTAGATAGATAGATAGATAGATAGATAGATAGATAGATAGATAGATAGATAGATAGATAGAGACAGAAAAAAAGATACATAGATGGATATATCGACAGACAGACAGACAGATACACTACGCTTATGTAAGTAAGCACGAACATTACGGGACAACCGGAAGCTTTCATTCGTTATAACCGCCATCTTACCGGAAATCTAAAGAATAAGAACATGACAGGAGAAAGAACGAGGTAGAGAGCGAGGGGAGAGAACTACTACGTCAGCGGCAATCAATGGTCTACACTTAAGATCAGCTCCATACACGTTAATAACACTATTGAAATTTGTGGTTAGTATTAAGTGTCCATAGCCACAACCCTTCTCCTAAGCCTATTCAAACGCTCACGGTATGAATGTATTCGCCCTGCGTGTGTTGGGAAATGTCCTTGTTTTTTTTTTTGTTTTTTTTTGTGTGTACAAAGCCTACGGCCTACAGCTATAGGCAATAAGCTCTAGATGTTTAGACGCAGACTACGTTTTGCAGATAAACTAACCAGTAAAGCCAAGACATATTGTGTAGTTATTTTAGTCAGAAAAACATAGTGAGCAGTCTTTACGTTTTTTTTTTAGTGTACATTTTGTATTATAATAATGCATTCTGGCATACGTTTTTGATTATTTTTTTTTTATGAATCCCAGAAATTCTGTGCTTTAACGCAAACCTGAAAAGTCTGCCGTTAAGTTTTATAGACATTAATTATGCATTTTAGTCTTACCGTACTCTTAATAATCACACAGTTATAAAATAATCAGAACTCATTCTAATAGTTCGGTGCCCACAAAAAAAAAGCATTTTTAATCTAATTATTTTATTTGACCTTTCCCCTTGGCAAAACTTTTTCAAACTAAGGCATTTACTATAGCTGCTAGATTCTTTAAAAGGTGAGAACGTGTTAAAATATACAGTAGTAAGTGGTTGGTCTAGCGGTAGCGCGTTTGCAGTAGGCCAACCATTTCGAAAGTTTTGTGTTCGAATCCAGGTTTAACGACATGACTATTTATTTGTTTCTTTTTCTTTTTTGTTTACTGGATCTGTGGTCGACCCTGCCCAGCGGGTACACTGTGTGGTATCGACGGGGAAAAAACGTGATTTCTACGTTTGTTCGTGGTTTCCACGTATTTTCGTGGTTTCCACGTTTTTTCCCCGTCGATACGACGTGGGTGTCCACTGGGTGATTCTACTTAGCTATAATAGGTAAGAAAGGAATTATTCAGCTCGGCAGTAAACGCCGGCCACACAATCCTTTGGTATGCGCTGGTCGCAAAAATGTTGTTTCACTTGCACCATGGACAAGCAAATTTTGAAATGGTGAACTTTTCTTTACTTTATGTTGGTTAGAAGGGGAAAAAAAGGAATTTTATCTAGAAATGTAATATTTTGTCGCATAATAAAAGAAAATTACACGTTAGCTTTGTAAATCTTCAGTAGGCCTACTTGTGTTTTTTCCCATTAACGTCTTTCAGTTCACAAAAATATATAAAATTACCAAAATGATACACCATACTTATTTATGAGGGAAGACGAAATATAAAAAACTAAAGCTGCCAAGACAACAGCTCTGGTTTTCATAAAATAAAAACAACTGAAATGCGCGTGTGGAATTCCGAAGCATGCATGGGTGCAGCGTTTGATAGATGGGCGTCGATGCAATTTCGGCCGATGGATTTTTACAGAAGGGACAATAACACGCTGACCAGTGGTCAAGTCATTTCGCCAATTACTGAATTTAAAAAAAAAGGACTGGACAAGAAAGAAAAGACTTGTACTGCTATGAGTGAAGATATTTTGTATTGAGACTGAAGTCGTAACTGATAGGTAGTTCATATATGTAGGGGTAGTCTGCTAGAAGTAATCTTTATGATTCACTGAAAGAGAGATGTATTGTAGTATGAGATGTTTCGATATGTTCCGATGTGGTAAACATATTTACATTTAAGCCTTTTTATGACAATACTGATATACATGGTTAGGTAATTAGCCTAGTCATTTTGAGAAAGAGATATGTATATAGTAGACTGTGTGTGTGTTCAACCAATCATATTAGTTAAGTTCAAGTCACGTGTCCTTATTGTCTCATATTATACGTTTTGGATATCACTTCGCACATGTTTCTTCGATAGCTGAGTGGATAATGTTTCGGACTGCCATGTGGACGCCAGTGTTCGATTCTCCAATTAGTCTAAACTCTAAACCTTTTTTTCTACATTTTTTTTAATTTTGACAAAATATTGCTTTAAACAAAATTGTAAATCCACGGACAACACTGGGCAAATTAGATTTTTGTTAAGTAAAAAGACTTGCCCACTTTTAACGCCATTACTATATTCATTTTGAAATTACTTTCATGTAAGTCTTCAGTAAAAAAAAAAATACTTTTTTAAAATTATTAGATATTAGATCTTTAGCTTTCTGTTATTTGTAAATTATACAATTATTATCTGTATCTTATACAGGCCTGTTTTATTTTACTCCGGGCAACGCCGGGGAATTCAGCTTGTATATAAATAGATAACTGATAGATAGATATCGTATAAACCAAGTTTCATCTAAGTAATACAATAGATTCATAGAGTTAACATTATGTCAGGCTATTCGTCTAAGCAAACTATCCAAGTTATTATTTTAATATTTCAATATAGAAAACGTTATACTCAACTAAACTTAATGTATGTCGTTAACCTTTGTGGTGGGGCATGGTGGCCGAGCGGATGCGCGTTCGGCTGGCGCACCGAAACTTCTGGGTTCGAATCCCGGTGAACGCTGGGAGGCCGTTACCCAGCTCTGATGGGTGCCTGATATTAGTTGGGGGCGGGGGCAAAGTAAAGGCGGCTGGGCATTGTGCTGGCCACACAATCCCCTTAGTATGCCGTGGCCACAGAAACTGGTGAGCGCTGCTTCACCGGCCATATGATCAGTTTGGTCCAACGAGATACTTTACTTACCTACTTACTTACTCACAAAGTAATGATGGTGGAATTGCCATATCTGAACTAATAGCACTATTATACTAGCACCTTTTTACTGTCACACAGTGCAAGTATAATTAAATGTGGCTTCTTATACTCATGGGCGTTCTAAAACAAACAAAAACTATATAATGAAAGTGAAACACACGAGCACGCGAATTCAAATATACTCCCCCCCCCCCTCCTAATCATGTGATAGTCACGTGGGACTGAGTTTCGGCGTGCTATGACGTCACGTGACGCGATTTTATTACGTGGTAGGATTAGAGATTAAAAGAGAAAAATGAAAACAACGACAGAAACGAAACGCCATAAAGAGAAGAAAAAAAAAGATTATTACAAGGGAGATCAACACGAGCAGGACAAATGAGCTCCCCTTGATACGTCTTACAGTGCCCTTGATGATATTACTCCCCTTTAGTGTCTTTAAATTTTATTTTTTTAAGAAAAGCTAGGTCTAGAATTTTTTTTTTGTTGGTTCGTTTATTTGTTTCAGGAATGTATTCGGTGAACTTGTTTTTATATTAAATACAAGCTAAATTGCCCGGCGTTGCTCGGGGTTAACAAAATACATAAGCCTTTAAGATACAGAAAAAAAATATTAAAAAATAATGCACAGAAAGCTATATTAATTATAAAAATATAATTAATAATTATTTACTGAAAACATATAGTAAAGTAATTTAAAACAAATATTGTAATAAAGTTTTAAAAAAGGCATGTCTTTATAGATGGTTTTTAACAAAAAGAATGGGACTATCAGTGGCTGAGATTCGAACACCCGTCTCCCGCATGTCTAAAATATAATTTTTAGAATTAAATTACTGAAAACATTTCAGGAAAGCTTTAAGTCCTGAAATTATTTGCAATCTTTAAAAAAAACTTACTATAAACAAATCTTCATGGTCAATCTCCCCAGTACATCAGATCCATGGTTGAGCTACACACATCAGAGAAAAAAGAACTGAGTTCAAACAAAATTCATTAAAAACTCAAAGTACCTACTGTGAAAAGAAAAATATTTTCATCTCGTTCATACAGCGTCGTAGCACCTCTGTGGTGGAATGAACGTCCAAACACAATTAAACAAGCCGACAATATTGACATTTTAAAAACAAAATTAAAAACATACTTATTCGATTTTTTTAAAAATAACATAGGGTAAATGTAAAGCGAATTCAAGGGACTAATTGTTATACATAGCGCTATATAAAATATTTCATTTGTAATTTATATAAACATTTATTCTCGTTCTTTCCGAGAAATGGCGTTCTTTGAGAATAAAAAATAAAGTTTCTTTTTTGCCGCATTGTTTAATATGCCGATTTCTACACGTGTGACGTCAAACAATAAATAAGGGATGCAACAATGATCTTAATTCCTCTAGTAAAAAAACATAATTGATTTTAATTAATTAATCGGCTTCGTAGACTCGATCGACGATTAGGTTTCGAGCTTTCTCGAGGGTCGGATTTACACCATCTCTTCGGTGTTTCCTTTTAATCTGGAATACTATCCACGAAAGACAGACTTTCGCAGCTCTGAGTGTCAGGACGGACATCTAGAGATGAGCTGGGACGGATTTTATGATTTTGTGTTTATGTTTTGCTTTTTTTCTCTTCGGCGATGAGTCAGAACTTTTCATTCCTGGCATTCAGACCGCAAGTGCAAGGTGTTCGTCCAACTTTCTCTGTCCTGATAAATGGATTTCCAACTTTCTAACGTCAAACCTCATTGTGATCACACTTGCAAATGTAGCCTTAAGATCACCACGATTGAGTTGTGTATGTAACCTTAAGATCACGCTTGCGGATGGAGCCTTAGGATCACTATTGCAGTTGTAGCCGTATAATCGCGTTTGCAGATATAGCTTTTATGTAATAACGCTTGCAGATAAAGAATTGAAATCACGCTCCAGATATATCATTGAGATCACGCTAGCAATTAATCTTCAGATCACGCAGGTGTTTTAAAATCTGCGACGCGGACAACCTTCAGAATCGTTTATTTTTATTTTTATTTTGCTAAACTTCTAAACAAAACAATGGATTAGCTTAACTTGCTGAAATTTCCGCTTCTTCGAGACTATTACGCGTAGACATTTAGAAGCGACATTTTGTCATTTGATTGTCTTAGATTTCCTGATTGTCGTTTTTCATTCAATTGTCCTCGCTGTGCTTACTTTGGAGACAGCTTTTGTCTTTTTTAATTAAAAGGGGAAACAATTCCATTTAACTTAAATCACTTGTCCTTCCTTTCAGAGTTAGTGTTCCTGGTTCAGAGGTCAGACCCTGCACTGGGCTCTAATCTATAAATATCTTTTTTTCAGTGTGACGGAGGGGAGAGGAGATGGTGGGGTGAGGGGGTCAAGGTCGCCGCCTAGCGTATGACGGGGAAAGAGTCTTTGATATAATATCTAGGGCAGTGGGTGTAATGGCGGGTCACAAGAATATTGGTAAAAGTGTTGGCCTATGCAATTTTTTTTCCATTAATTTAACAGAGAGAAAGACTGCGTGTGTGTGTGATAAAATAAGCGGGTTTACCACGTCGTATCGACTGGGGAAAAAAACGTGACTTCCACGTGTTTTCGTGGTTTCCACGTGTTTTTCCCCCGTCGTTACGACGTGGTGTGCCCACTGAGATAAAATATGTGTGTCTGTGTGAATGACGAAACCTTTCAGATAGTAAAGTAAAGTATCTGTCGGACTAAATTGATCATAGGGTTAGTAGAAGCAGCGTTCACTTGTTTCTGTGGCCACGGCAAACTAGGGGATTGTGTGGGCAGTACAATGCCCCGGCCGCCTTTACTTTATCTCCCAACTAATGTCAGGTGCCTACCCATCAGAACTTGGGTAGACTCAGGGACACCCTCGAGTCCCGGGAAACAAAGCCTAGCCTTCACCAGGATTCGAACCCAGGACCTTCGGTACGCCAGTCGAACGCGCTGCCCAATCATGCCCCCATTTTCAGATATATAGGTTGATAATAGATAGGCCCTACATATACGGGTATTATTATTATATATTATAGTCAAGATATATGGATTAATATATGGATTAAAATATAGTGATAGATGGATGGATAAACACATAGAAAGAGAGATTGGTTGATTGATGAATTGGTAGACACATAGATAGATGAAAGATAGATAGATTTATAGACGCGTATATCAAACGGCTATAAAGATCATATCATACTAAAGATTCATCAATGCTAAGTTTATTCCTAAGATCAATGATTGTGTGTTTCGCTACATCTATTGGTCTTAAAGAGTTTACATAAACGTATACCTAGGCTCACTGATCACTAGTGTGATATTCACACTTTTATCTGTAAACAATATGCACGCACAATATCTCACACCCTTCGGTCAAACGTTTGCTAAAGCTTTTGGTCAAACAACTGCTCAAACTTGTAGTCAAACAATGCCTTAAACTTGTGTTTTAAACATGAAATTCCTAACATAAGGAGACTTTTACGACTAGAGGCGACTATAAGTTACAATATTTCTCATTTCTCTGTTCCTGGCTGATTCAGAGCTACTGCCCCTTGGAGACAACTTGGTGAAATTGAATAACCAATCTGTGTATAACTTCCCAAACATTTTCTGGTGACTTTCATCTAGTTCAAAGATGTATATTCAGGGCACATATTGTATATGTGTGTCTGTATTGTGTGTGTGCGTGCGTGCGAGAGGATGGATGGATGAATATATGTATGCCTTCCTGTATGTCTACCTTACCGTATGTTCTGTCAGTTCTTCGTTCTTTCTTTCGATGGGTTCTTTTGCAGCCATGTGTCCGTCAAGCGTTTGGTTGTCTTATGTCTGTGGTATATATGTCTGTCTTATGTCTGTGGTATATATGTCTGTCTTATGTCTGTGTTATATATGTCTGTCTTATGTCTGTGGTATATATGTCTGTCTTATGTCTGTGGTATATATGTCTGTCTTATGTCTGTGGTATATATGTCTGTGGTATATATGTCTGTCTTATGTCTGTGGTATATATGTCTGTCTTATGTCTGTGGTATATATGTCTGTCTTATGTCTGTGGTATATATGTCTGTCTTATGTCTGTGGTATATGTGTCTGTCTTATGTCTGTGGTATATATGTCTGTGGTATATATGTCTGTCTTATGTCTGTGGTATATATGTCTGTCTTATGTCTGTGGTATATATGTATGTGGTATATATGTCTGTGGTATATATGTCTGTGGTATATATGTCTGTCTTATGTCTGTGGTATATATGTCTGTGGTATATATGTCTGTGGTATATATGTCTGTGGTATATATGTCTGTGGTATATATGTCTGTGGTATATATGTCTGACCGTCCGCCCGATCATATCTCTTTAAATAAATACTTCTTGGATAATAGATAGATGGGTATATAGATAAATGATAGATAGGTGGTTAGTGTGATAGCTTGATTAATAAATATCTTATATATTAGATAGATTGAGAACAGAAGGGCAAAGAGTAAAGTTGTAATAATAAAAAAGGCATTAAATTCTAACTTAGAAATACAACTCAATAACAACCTGTTACAATGCTCAGATAAACATAAGGACAAAAATACTTTCCTTATCCCTTATGCGAGAACAGATGCATATAAGTACACGTTCTTTCCGAGTGGCATTCGGGCATGGAATGGGTTATCTGAACCAAGAAAACCAGTAGCTTAGCATAATTTTAAACACTCATAGAAATAAAGGACTAGACTCAAACCACGGATGAGTGTTGGACGCAATATCTTCTTGATAAAAGAATCGTCTGTAATGTATAAGATAAGATTGATAGATGATAGACAGATTAAGAGATAGATAAATAGATAGATAGAGTGAATGTATAAGTTAAATGGATTGAAGTTTTTCCTTATCTACCCAAAAAAGTACAAAATCAAAAACACTTATTTTAAAAAGGAATTCCAAAGAAACCTTTAGAGAAATGCTGTAAGCGCCAATATTGGTCTTACCTTTTTAAGGTGGCCACCAAAAGACGTGCCAGACGCAAACGCGCGCCATCTTTTCATTCATATCTACACTAATCATCGTTCTTCTGATCTATTCTATATCTTTTTATTTATTGCTAAAGACCAAACATAAATCCCTCATCAAATAATATCAACAAATTTACATTCGTTTTTTTTTTGTTAGCATTTCCAAACATTACAGGGCTGTATTGATAGAATATTGACACATTTTTTAACAACAACAAAAGCAATACTTTACAAAACAGTTTTGTCTTATATTCTTATACGTTCAAAGATCCTAAAAGATTACATGTATTTATCCTGGCTATTCACACATATGAGGAAATATTTTTTTGGGGCTGATACCAAATTTCAAAAAGTGATGTATCATATCTTATGAACGGGTAATAGGAGATTCATATTCATTTTGTGGAGAAGAGTTATACTGCTTGTGGTATGACGTCACGATCATAGAAAGTTCCACATTAATCCTGGCAACAACAAAAAATAACACTCCCACCCTCTCCCTTTTCTTAATACTAAAGCAATGTTACATAATAAGGCAGGCCCAGACGAATTGGCTTTCGACTGGAAAGAAAAGCTGGCTGGTCGACCCCCCCCCCTACCCTGCTTTAGTAATTTTGCAGCACGATCCCTGACGCCCTGCAGGAATTAAGGGACCTATGACGTACACATCTTTTATCTGT
Source organism: Anisus vortex (assembly GCA_949126835.1). Lineage (NCBI taxonomy): Eukaryota > Metazoa > Mollusca > Gastropoda > Planorbidae > Anisus > Anisus vortex. The sequence goes on from OX421503.1 coordinate 38,024,885, forward strand.
AAGGACCGTCTATACTTATTTGGGACATAGTGCGTATATTATAGTAAAGTAAGTAAAGTACCATTCGGACCAGATTTATCATAGAGTCGGTTGAAGCAGCGTACACTAGTTTCTTTGGCTATGGCATACTAGGGGGATGTGTGGCCAGCACAATGCCCCGCCGCCTTTACTTTACTCCCAACTAATGTCAGATACCTATCAGAGGGACACCCTCTAGTCCCGGAAGGCAATCCTAGCTTTCACTAGAGTTCCAATTCAGAACCTTCGGAACGCAATTCGAACGCGCTTCCCTGGCCGCCGTGTTGCAAATATAATGGAAAATAGGACAGATAATTAAACAGGAAATAGTTTGATGGTTGTTATAGTTGTTTTATAACAGTGATTGTATTCGATGCATTTATAGTCATCATTTTGTACAACGCACTTCTAGTACTATTGAACTTTTTTCATTGATTTGTTGAATCGGCCGGAACAAACCTAGTAAAAGGCAGCTGAAAAAAAAATTTGTTGGCCCCACTATCTCATATGACGCATGTGCGTACGAAACTATTGAACCATACTTAACTAAACCTCTAGACAAGACTGCTGCTCTAAGTGGGATACTTTGCATCTTTTTTTTTCTTTTTGTTAACTTTAAAAAAACTCCAATACCTTTTTCTTTGAGCTACTCCGTGCAGATAACGTATTTTGCACATTAGCGATATCTCTCAAATGCCATTAGGGAAATAGATCAATGTGTCTTTTGGTGGTGATAACGATTCTCCAATACCAGAATAGGTTTAGAAATAGAGCCACCGATTGGGGCTGTCTTCCATTTCGTACCGTTTGTTGGAGATCAATACTTTTCAATTGGTTAAAGCCCGCCCATATTCTTTTGCTCCCATTTTGCGAAAAGCGGCTGTGCAACAGTTACTGTAACCCGAACTCTAATTGTGTAGGACCTAACGAGGCTGATAACTATTGGCGCCGCCTTTGATTTACAACATATTCACTGAAAAGTGGGCACGGTAGAGTGGAAGCGCGTTCGGCGGGCGTACCGAAGGATCTGTGTTCGAATCCTGGTGAAGGCTGGGATTTTGTTCCCGGATCTGGAGGGTGTCACTGAGTCTACCCAGCTCTGTTGGGTAACTGATTTAAGTTGGGGTAAAGTAAAAGAGGCTAGGCTTTGTGCCATTAGACACTGGTGAATGCTGCTTCACTGACCTCGTGGATCCATTTGATCCGACGGGATATTTCGTCGAGACTGGAAAACAAAATGGTTCCAGCTATCAAAGAGTTAAACATGGATCCAGCTATCTAAGAGTTAAACATGGATCCAGCTATCAAAGAGTTAAACATGGATCCAGCTATCAAAGAGTTAAACATGGATCCAGCTATCAAAGAGTTAAACATGGATCCAGCTATCTAAGAGACATGGATCCAGCTATCAAATAGTTAAACATGAATCCAGCTATCTAAGAGTTAAACATGGATCCAGCTATCAAATAGTTAAACATGGATCCAGCTATCTAAGAGTTAAACATGGATCCAGCTATCAAAGAGTTAAACATGGATCCAGCTATCTAAGAGTTAAACATGGATCCAGCTATCAAAGACTTACACATGGATCCAGCTATCAAAGAGTTAAACATGGATCCAGCTATCTAAGAGTTAAACATGGATCCAGCTATCAAAGAGTTAAACATGGATCCAGCTATCTAAGAGTTAAACATGGATCCAGCTATCAAAGACTTAAACATGGATCCAGCTATCAAAGAGTTAAACGTGGATCCAGCTATCTAAGAGTTAAACATGGATCCAGCTATCTAAAAGTTAAACATGGATCCAGCTATCAAAGAGTCAAACATGGATCCAGCTATCTAAGAGTTAAACATGGATCCAGCTATCAAAGAGTTAAACATGGATCCAGCTATCAAAGAGTTAAACATGGATCCAGCTATCTAAGAGTTAAACATGGATCCAGCTATCAAAGAGTTAAACAGTGAGCTAAAGCAATTCAGATTCATTTCAAATAAGCCACAAAACAAACATTTCAAAACTACACAAACAGAAAAACAACCTCATCACATTGCAGGACTTCCCTCCTTAATGAAACCTCTCAATTAATCTCTGCAATTAACTCTTCAGCGCTCAGAATAAAATAACCACGCGAGTTTGACGTGATATCACCCGCGAATGAATAATGGCGTGATGGCAAGAACCAGGCCCAAACAATTAGTCCGCCTGCAATTAAGATCTCTCCTGTTATTTTGTTGAATAAAGGGAACAATTAAAAAAAAAAAAAAAAAAAACGACAACAACATAGCATTTGATTTCTTCTATTTATCTTGTTATATTTTTTTTTCATTTATCAGATTTTTTTTTCTTAGTTGGGGAGATGCAGACGTGAGATTTTATTAACTTTTGTTTGTGTAATGGCGGCTTGGCAACAGAATTGGGTCAAATGAGAATATGGACTGTAAATCTAAACTTTGACAAGGGGGGAGGGGGAGAAAAGAGGGGGGATGTCGATTAGAATCTCCATAATTGTGTAATCAAGACGAAGCCATTAATGATGAAAAGGAAGATTATTGAATGATTAAGTTGATGTCTGTGAAATGTCGTAGAGAAGAGAGATTTATTAGCACTTCTTTTTTTTCAATGACGTGATGGAATTCAAGGCAAGGACACTTTTAACACATATCTGTGAGTTTGAATTATTTAGCATTCCACTTGCATGTTTTTAATTACTTAGCAGCTTTACACTTAGCTGGCTGGAATTATTCACTTTACTGCATTGAGTTACTTAGCTGCAATTATCCTAGCTTACTAGAATTTCCACTTATATGCAGCTATTAAATTAGCAAGCTGGACATTCCCCTTGTATGCTTTGAGTTACTTAGCTGCTACGCCTTTAGCTGGCTTGATATTCCACTCGTATGCATTGGACTACTTAGCAGCTATACAATTAACTGGTTGGAGAGCCCACTTGTATGCTTTGAACTTCTTAGCAGCTATAAAATTAGCTGGTTGGACATTCCAATTGTTTGCTTTGAGCTACTTAGCAGCTATAAAATTAGCTTGTTTGACTTTCCACTCATAATCATTGAGTTACTTAGCAGCTATAAAATTAGCTGGTTGGACATGCCATTTGTATGCTTTGGATTACTTAGCAGCTATAAAATTAGCTGGTTGGACATTCCACTTGTATGCTTTGAGCTACTTAGCAGCTATAAAATTAGCTGGTTGGACATTCCACTTGTATGCTTTGGATTACTTAGCAGCTATAAAATTAGCTGGTTGAACATTCCATTTGCTTGGTTTGATTTACTGAGTATCAACACACTTTACTAGTCAGACTTTATATTTCTAAACGGAATTAGTAAAATGTATATGGATCAACAGAGAAGACTAGTTTTACTGCTAACAGCGCAAACGATTAACTCTTTAAAGCTGGAAATAGTATTTAAAAAATGAAGACGTCGTTTTTTTTTAATATATAGAATCTGTATCTTTATTTCCTTTAAGCTTAATACGTTTTTATTTTTGAGTTTGATCAATCACACAAATAAAAAAAAAGAAGAAGAAACAGCGTAAATGGCCAATCAAGATATTAAAATGGGGATGGTGATATTATCACAGAGAGAGAGAGAGAGAGAGAAGTTTATGTCTAATAGATTTAGTATTAAAAAGAAAAACAATTTAAATGAGAAAACTTCTGAGTTTGGTAATGAATATATAAATCTTCATCTACGTGCCAAACTGTGTTATACGTCTTTTTTTTTTTTTAATTTTACAAGAAAATTGGATGTCGGCAAATTTTTTTTGAATTATTTGCTTTTTTTTATTTCTATTTGTGGGGTGGTAGATGGTGTGGTTGTTATTTCCTGCTCGAAGCAATCAGTTTCTTTAATGATTGCGTAAGTAGACTTTTTAAGCTTTTGACGTCCTAATGGTGGATTGGAAATTAATAAAGATTTACTAATAGTAGTGCAAATAGTTATCCAAAGCTATATTGATAAATACACAAATAGTTAGAGCGATAGATATATAAATAGAAATATACCAAGCGATGTATAGATGTAATATACAGATACAATGATGGGATATGTGGATAGATAGATGAGTCAATTTATGATGAAAGACTGAAAATGAAGAGAAAGGTGACGAAAAATGAGATGATAAGATGATAGAGAAAGTGAGATAATAAGGCGACAAGGAAAGTGACTAAAAAGATAATGAAAAGGGAAAGAATGATGGAACGATAAGGATGACTAAGAAAAAGAGATGGTTAAGAAAGAGATGTTATCTTGGAATCCTCATATTGATGAAGTAATAAAAAAAAATATAATAAAACAATAGGCTTCATAAAAAGGAACTTTTACAAATGTAATAAGAATATAAAACTAAAATGCTATCTCACATTAGTTAGGCCTATACTAGAATATGCAGCATCTGTATGGGACCCATCAATTAAAGAAAACATTTTAAAATTACAATTCAGAAAAAAAACTGCACGGTTCGTTACTAGCGAATATTCACAATTGATAAGAGTAACACGATGAGTTAAATCACTAAACCAAGAAACGCTAGATGACAGAAGGGCAACGAGTAAAGTAGTAATAATAAATACGGCATTAAATTCTAATTTAGAAATATAACCCAATAACAACCTGTTGCAACGCTCAGATAAACATAAAGACAAAAACGCTTTTCTTATCCCTTATGCGAGAACAAATGCATATAAGTACTCTTTCTTCCCGAATGACCTTCGGACATAAGAATAATAATGGACATTTCTTATAGCGCTTCTACCCATGCTATTAAATTAGCAAGCTCAGTGCGCTCATGGAATGGGATACCTGAACAAACCAGGAAAACCAGTAACCTAACATTTTTTAAACAGTAATAAGAAATGCAAGACTAAACTCAAACCACGGATGGAGCGTAGGACGCAATAATTTTCTTTATAGAAGGAGCGTACGAAATATATACGATAAGAAAATAAAAGATACGACTATGAAAGATAGGCTATATGACAATAAAAAGATAAGATTTAAGATATGACGAAGAAAGCGAGGTGCTATAAACAAAGAGATGATGAAGACGGAGACAATTAAGAGAGAAAATGAAGCAAGTAAGAAGACTGACTAAATAATCATACACACTTAAGAACACACAAAGTAATTGATACTGTACTTTAAAGTAACGTAGGCGAAAGTCATGATTTTCTCAGCTTTGTCATTGTATTACCTTACAGTCAGATATCATAGTCTGATAAGATTGCAGACGTCCCTTCTATATTCTAGATGAAAGATAATTACGCCCACAAGGCCCAAAAACTTTTGCAGGTCGGCAGGGATTGGTCGGCGGCAGGACTAGAACCTGAGCCGTTTTGTCGACAGTTCGACAGTCCGGTGAACTAGCCCGCAGGACCAGCTGGCCCGCCGGCCATAGTAATGATACTTTAGTCTACATGTATTGTAATGTTATAATAATTACTTAGAGTTTATACTAAACCTCTGTTTCACCAACATGGTCTATGGATAAACGCAATTATAGAAACAAAGGGAAATTACAACATTTTGAGAAACACAAATTAGGGGAGATAAACAATATTTTAAATGTATAATACGATGTCGTTTTTTTGGTTTTTTAAACATAAAATTGCCGAGAAAATTTTTCTTTCTTTAATTTTAAATTTAAGTTTAGCCTCTAGCATTGGTTAGACGGAGATGAAAACTAAAATCATTTATGTACAAATTATTTTTCTAAGATTAAAAAAAAAATATAAAAAAATAGACAAATAATGTAATTCAAAATATCGAACTAGATTCAGATCTAGATATAGGTTTACTCTAAGTATTTATGTATATGTGTAGCCTTATCTTATATATTTATCAGGTATCTAGTTAGTTTTATATTAATACATATTTATACCGCTTTTATTTATTTAGCTTTTTACATAAATATCTATAAATATGTCTACACGTATTAGTCTATCCTGATCTCTATTTGCCTTTCTTTACCTATACGTTTCTCTACCTATATGCCAGTTTTGTCTGTCTATATCTCTTTCACTTAATATCTATCTCTCTCTCTATGTCTATCTCTTTATCAATGTTTCTATCTATCTATCTATCTATCTATCTATATGTATGTATCCATCTCTTTTTATATATCTGTCTTTCTATCACTCTATCAATCTTTCTATCAGTGGCGTGGCTAGGGTGGGGGAGGGGGGGTCCAAATTCGAACGTCCCCCCGGGCCCCATCTTGAGGGGGCCCCCAAAGGAGTGTCCGAATGATTTTTTTCTCATGTCATAATGTCGAATGTCAAAATGCAGGGGCCCCTAACGAGGCCAAGCCCCCCGGGCCCCCGAATCCCTAGCAACGGCACTACTTTCTATCTATCAATCCCATATGTATCCATCTCTCTATCAATCTTTCTATCTATCTATGTATCTGACTACCCATCTATCTATGTATCTGACTACCCATCTATCTATCTATCTGACTCCCCATCTATCGTCAGATATCCATTTATCTATCTTTCTGACTCCCCCCTCCCCCATACCATCGTACCTGTCATGTCAATCAATACATGACATCCCAAAATCTCATGCACATGACATCGCCGTGACAGGCTAATGACATTCAATCAAGCCTACAAGTTTCCACACGTTTTCTCGTAAAGAAACGCCATCTCACCAACAAAAGCGTACAGTTTTCTCTATTAGATGTGAGAACCTCATAAAAAATGAGAAAACGTATATTTTTTTGTTTCGCGTTATTAAAATAAAACGAAACAGAAAATAAATAAATCATCCTCCCCATCATTTCCACTGATCGATCGGTCGTTTTTTCATGTGAAGGAGTTGGGGGGTGTACTAAAAATGTCATTACAACATGGCAAAATTACACACACGTTTTTTTACCATTCTCTTGAAAAAAATTGTTCCACGGTTATTGCAAGAAATTTCCTAAAGTACGCTTTTTTTTTTGGTTGATGTCTTGTTTGTGTTTGGTTTTCTCTAACAGTCCTAGAAGTCTGTCTGATTTCTGTCTGGGATTTATTAGTATTTATGGGTCTGTCTGTTGTATCAGCTTTATTAGCGTGGGGTTTGTTTACACTATCAAATGAGTGGAGTGTTTGTATACATATGTGTGTTTGTGTGTGTATGTGTGTGTGGTGTTTGTACTGTATGTGTGTGGTGATAAAGATGTAGATTAGATGTATTAGATGTATTGATAAATAGATATGTGAATAAGAGGATAATTAATAGATACAAATATATTAACACAAAGCAATATAGATAGATATATAGATAAATATAGATAGATAGATACATAGATAGATAGATATATAGATAGATATAGATGGATAGATATATAGATGGATAGATATATAGATAGATAGATATATAGATAGATATAGATGGATAGATAGATAGATAAATAGATAGATATAGATAGATAGATATATAGATAAATATAGATAGATATATATATAGATAGATAGATATATAGATAGATATAGATGGATAGATAGATAGATAGATAGATAGATATTGATAGATAGATATATTGGTAGATATATAGATAGATAGATATAGAGATAGATAGATATATAGATAGATATATAGATAGATATATATATAGATAGATATATAGATAGATATATAGATAGATATATAGATAGATAGATATATAGATAGATAGATATATAGATAGATATATAGATAGATATATAGATAGATAGATATATAGATAGATATAGATAGATAGATAGATAGATAGATATATAGATAGATATATAGATAGATAGATATATAGATAGATATATAGATAGATATATAGATAGATATATAGATAGATATATAGATAGATATATAGATAGATATATAGATAGATATATAGATAGATAGATATATAGATATATATATAGATATATTTATAGATAGATATAGATAGATAGATATATAGATAGATATATAGATAGATAGATATATAGATAGATAGATATTTAGATAGATATATAGATAGATATATAGATAGATAGATATATAGATAGATATAGATAGATAGATATATAGATAGATAGATATATAGATAGATATATAGATAGATATATAGATAGATAGATATATAGATAGATATAGATAGATAGATATATAGATATATAGATAGATAGATAGATAGATATATAGATAGATATATATATAGATAGATAGATAGATACATAGATAGAAAGTTAGAGTGATAGTTACAATGAAAGAGAGAGAGAGAGAGAGAGCGAGAGAAAATATAGATAGATAAATTGATTTATAGTTAAGGGATAAGAGACATATATTCAGAGAGGTAGTCAATCATACAGACATCAGATATATAGATAGTATATTCCCCATCCTTCAACTTGCGATCATGATTTAGCCAATGTCCTGAAGATGCACTTGACAATCCTAACCTAAAGACAAGACGTCATGCCATGCCGAGGACAGGAGATCCTTTCCACTTTTTATCCCGGGTAGACAAACAATCTTTGCTTTGCATGTAAGCGTCAAAAATGTTGTCATTTAATTTTAGCATTTGCGAAGAGTTAACAAGCTCAAAGTAAAGTAAACTACCCGGCGGAACCAAATTGAAGCAGCGTTCACCAGTTTCTGTGGCCGCTGCATACTATGGGATGCATGACATACACAATGCCCAGCCGCCTTTACTTTAAATACACCCATTACTAACAGACAGACAGATAGACAGATAGATCATTCTGAATATACAGAAACATGTACAAGAAAACAGACACATATAGATATATGGAAATATTCACAAGTAAAGTAGTAAAGTATCACATCCAACCAGCCGTAAATCTCACTTCACCGTGGATCGTGTGGCCAACACAATGGCCAGCCGCCTTTAATTTATCCCAACTAACGTCAGTTACCCATCATTGCTGTGTAGACTCAGGGAAACCCTTCAGGACCCTAGAACAAATCCTAGCCTGCAACAAGGATTCGAACCCAGGACCTTCGGTACGCCACCGGGCCCCCATTTATCAAGTCTACTGGTCCGTAAATTAGAAACAAAAAAAAAGCTTGTTAACTTTTAAGCTAGAAACGTCGGTTAATCCATACAAACAACAACAACACACAAAAAAAACGGTGATCGGGCGAAAACAACAGACGCATGGCGAAAGAAAACTAAAGATTTCAAAGAAACCATATCCGCTGCCACCAATAGTTGGAACATTTCATGTTCGGACATAACATGGCCATGCGTCTTGCTTATTAAAGTGGCTAGGGAGATCCCCCCTCAAGTCGTAGGGTATTAGCTCGGATGATTACCTCGTGTCTCTTCCCCCTCCTCCATCTTTTCCCCCCACCGCTATCTCTCCTTTTTCTTCTTACCCAAACATCTTGTTATTCGTCCTTATATAGCCCTTCTCTCTCTCTCCCCGCTCTCAATCTCCACCACTCCCCCACAACAATCCAGCTACATATTCCACTGTCATTCATCTTATTCGTCTTTGATTCATCCGTCCATCCTTCTTCCAACACGCTCCCTCCCCCCCCCCCCCCCCGCCAACTCCCCCTCATACAGTCCCTCCCTCAAACCTTTCTACTGTCGCATTTTATCTTTTCAAAAATATTCATTCTGTGTATCGCTCTTTCTCTCTGCCAATGCCTACCACACACTCACACACACACACACTTACACACAGACGCATGCATCAGTGCGCTCCCTGTCTTTCTCTCATCTCTAGCAATAACTTGTCCATTAGTCCATCTATGAATGGTATCAGCCCCCCCCCCCATTTAGCGCGACCGTAAGGGGAAGCCACAGCGGCTTCGGGATTTCCCGATTCTCTCCTCGCTTCCTTTTTTTTTTCTTCTACTTTTCATTTACTCGACTCTGGCTTTTCCGATTTTACCGAATGTTTTTTCTTTCTCTTTTCCTCCTCTCTTCTCCCTGTTATTTCATTTCCCCTCACACCCTCCATCCCTCCACCTCCCCCCACTTCCCGTCTTCCGTGTTTCCAGTCTGTCGCAACGTCCAATTTTTCTATTTTTTTTTTTTTTCAACGACCCCAATATACACCAGGCAAAATATGTTATAACTCAAGATTTGTTTCGCTTAATTTCATATATAAAGACGAATCGCTGACGAAACTATTAACACTCGACGCTCAGCTCGGGCAACAACAAGATGTTAATATTAGGCCATATTAACGAGAGTCCGATTGTCGCCTTTAGAAACTGAAGAGGTCGCCAGTTCGATTAAGTAGTGGATTTGATTTTTGTGTGTGTCCCACAGAAGATGATGACAGAAGTGGATGTTTCAAATGGTGATCTGTTGACATTTCGAGGTGTTGTAAAGGTTTTTAGTCGTTTGTTTTACTTTGTCAGATTCTTGTGTTGGAATTAATTGGTGTTTACGCCGTAATGGCGTCGGAATATTTGCTATCTGAAAACAGAATGTTCTATTAAGCCAGGTAAAATTTTGGAAAGTTTTTTTTTTATAGATTCTATATATTTCTAATGTCGTACGCTCTTATATTTTTCTCCGGACCATATAACAAGCGATGTCTGTTTGATTTATATGGTCTGGTTTGCACGATGAATTAAAGTAAAGTATCCCCTCGGACCGAATTGATTATTGGGTCGGTGAAGCAGCGTTCACCAATTTCTGAGGCCACGGCATTTTTCTTTTTTTTGCGTAGAAATGTGGGGAGAGTTTTCAGGATCACGTCAATTAGTCGACTCACCTCTGTTGGATCCGCATCAGTTTAGAGAAAGTTACATGTTTCTGGACGCATTGTATTGATCGCATAATCGTCTTGCATACCATCTCCTCTGATACTGGTATCTTCTTTAAAAAGGATAAATTAAAATATATCGATAAAAGAGACTGTAGGATATAATAATTATTTATAGCACACACAAACAAATTCAAACTTCCTAGATGTTTAGTAAGTTTATTATTTCTTTTACTATAACCAACTCTCTTAGATATATTTAACTCAATAAGCAGTGGCATGTATTGAGCTGAATATATCACCCTGTTTGATACTATATTATATAGTATCAAAAAAAAAGTAAAGTACCCGTCAGACCGAACTGATCCATAGGTCCGATGAAACAGCGTTCGCCAGTTTCTGTGGCAACGGCATACTAGCCGCCTTTACTTAAAATAATCCTTGCCTGCACCAGGATTTGAACCCGGGACCCTTGCCTGGACCAGGATTTGAACCCGGGACCTTCGGCTCGCCAGTCGAACGCGCTGCCGCTCGGCTACCATGCCTCATATATTATAAAGTATCTATCTTTAAATTTCATTTAAAAATTTTTTTCATAAAAAAAAAAAGTGATTGTATGATTAAAGACTTGTTTTTCTATATTCTTTCAGGTGATTAGTTGAAAAAGACTCTTATCCATAGAATATTTGAACATTGAATACTGTGGAACTATTCGAGTTTTTTGTTTGACTATAGAAGCGTCAAAAAGTTTTTTCCTGAGATTTCAATCAGGGGCGCGGAATCTATCTTCAATGACCTGGTTGAGTGCCGACGTTTGACGCTGACCAATGGCCGTGTTTGCCTACGCTAGACTCAGGCTTTGTCCAGTTGGCCTGCGAAAGAAGCTGCAACCTAGATCGAGATAGACGTGAGTCAGCGATTTGGAATTCTCTTTGTCGAAAGACATCTAAAGTCCGTTTCTTGGTGAGACAGTCAATAAACATTTAACGACGAAAAAACATGAACAGGAATTAGCTACATGATGACAGCCAGTAAAAATTTCTGTTTCTGATTTTTCATTATCCAGCTACTAGTGCCTATTATAAAGATTTCATCGTAGTCTATCTGAAAATAACAATTTCGCTGTCTTTGTTGCTGTTTGCATAAAAACAAGCATCTGAACAGCTTTATTCGTGAAAGTAAGAACAGCAAAATCTTGTAAACCCCATACAACGGCGCCCAAACATATTTGAAATTTTGATTGATAATCCTAATTCAATTGTTTAACACCCAAAGGAAGTGTGTACGTTTTACTTCTGTAAACTTTCGTCTGGATTTAACATTTCATCTTGGGCGATTTTACTATAGGCATTCTGGAAGATAACAAAGAGAATAAAAGGTGAGTCAAAAATACATGTCATGTGGAGGTTCATAGAATGTGTTGACTTAATGGAGGTCTAGCTGTAAGTGTAAAGCTTTGTTGTTGTGTCGATGTAAGTGTGTAGCCATGTAGCTGTAAGTGTGCAATTATGTAGCTAGCCATACATGTGTTGGTTTGTTAGAAAAACTATTGCTTTTTTATGATACCTTATAAAACTGTAAAACAAAGCTCAAACCATGCATACAACTAGGAACAGATAGACATATTCTCATAGAGATATGTAAAGACCTTTATTAAATGAAGTGATAACTTCATATTCAAAAGATATTTTCAGAAGAGGTTTTCTTTTCAGAAATTTAAATTAATATCAAAATGCCCTTGAATAATTTGGAGCAATAGAATAATCTTCTCAAATAGTTGTTCAACCAAATCATATCTTTATATAGATTTTAAACCCACAAATATTCGCAAATTTTAGAACTAGAAGCTAATCAATATCCCCTACTAATAGTGAACCAATGTATAATAATACATGTCCATATATTTTCCAAAAGCTTTAATACTAGTACAAATTTCCCAAATGTTGAAGCAATCGACAAACGTTTCCAAATTTCGAAGCAATTGACAAATGTCCCAATTCTTGAAACAATCGACAAATGTTTCCCAATTTTGAACCAAACTGTTTTATTCTAATACATTTGAACTAAAATGTTTTGTTTCCTGAAATCTAGTATAAATTATGAGATTGTACTGAACACCCCCCTTGTTTTTTTTGTAATAGTGTTAACAAAAATGGTTAATGATTCACAAGACATAAACAGGACGTCACAAACATTAATCTCTTCCCTTTGTTATTTCTTGAAGACGTTAATCCTGAATAATACCGTCGAAATGTCGCAAATTTTAAGCTAAGTGCGTCGAAATTTCAAAACACACATACACACCATACACAAAAAGACACACCCACACATTCTAGACGCACACACGCAAACACATTTCAAACAAAGTGAAAACAAAAGAAAAGCGTAACAAAATGGCTACGAGATTATGAAATGTCCATGGAAATCTTTCCCAAAAACACCCAAGATCTTTATTACTTGTAATGTCAGAAAACCCCGGCAAAATTCTATAGGATTTTCTTCCAGAAAGAAAACACCGAAATCTTCATTACAGGTACTTGTAATGGCGACAACACCCTTCAAACTGAATTTTAGTTTTATAATGCACATTGTCATTTTGAGGCGTGAAAAATAGAGAGATGGAAGCAGCGGCTTGTGAATTAAGGCAGCGGTTTAGTCTAGTAGGTTGTGAGAGATGGAAGCAGCGGCTTGTGAATTAAGGCAGCGGTTTAGTCTAGTAGGTTGTGAGAGATGGAAGCAGCGGCTTGTGAATTAAGGCAGCGGTTTAGTCTAGTTGGTTGTGAGAGATGGAAGCAGCGGCTTGTGAATTAAGGCAGCGGTTTAGTGTAGTTGGTTGTGAGAGATGGAAGCAGCGGCTTGTGAATTAAGGCAGCGGTTTAGTGTAGTTGGTTGTGAGAGATGGAAGCAGCGGCTTGTGAATTAAGGCAGCGGTTTAGTGTAGTTGGTTGTGACTTAGGGTTCGGTATGAGTTAAGGATCGCCAATTCTATCACTGCGTTCATCAGTTTTTGTTGCCACGGAATACTAGTGGATTATGTGGCCAGTACAAAGCCCAGCCGTCAAGTAACCATCAGCGCTGGGTAGACTCAAGGAGTCTCTCCAGACCCGGGAAAAATCCTATCCTTCACCAGGATTCGAACACAGGACCTTCAGTACGCCAGCCCAACGCGCTGCCGATCTGCCACCGTGGTAAATTTTAGCATGTTTAAAATGGAATTCTGTTAACAATAACTTTTAATCTCTCTTTATTCTTTTTTTCTCATTTTCTTTTTCTCTCTGTCTGTCTTTCTCTCTCTCTCTCTCTCTCTCTCTCTCCCTCTCTCGCCTGATAATAGTATGACCTGATTGTATAATTGTCATAAGGTCGTGCCAGGAATCTTGGGAGTTACAACGAAACATTCCATTGGCTGTCCCCGTCCATCAGCTGGATTAATTAGGCCAAGTTTCTCCGTGATTGTTGTAGTTGTTGTTTTTTTGGCTTTGCTATTCGAGCTTGGTGTAGGAAAATGGTCCTTTTAAATAATGGACATGAAAATTTCAACTGAAAGATTCTCTCTCTCTCTCTCTTTCTCTCTCTCTGTTCTTCTCCCTATCACTCTTTTTCTCTCTTAATTTCCTATACAATACAGACACTTTTGCAATAAAGTAGATTATTGCGTCATACACTCATCCATGGTTTGAGTCTAGCATTTTTATTAATGTTTTAAATGATGTTAAGTTACTGGTTTTCCTGGTTTGTTCAGGCAGCCCATTCCATGCCCGAATGCCACTCGGGAAGAAAGAGTACTTATATTTTTTTTACAAGCAATTCAGTGCAAGAGAAGGATACAATTTAGACGTTTTCGGTATGCTGAATAAATATAAGAAATTCTAATTTGGCACACTTAGTGTCAAAAGGTTTGCCGACCCCATGAAATTGTGATACAACTTGATCCCTAACAGAATACATCGTCCAAAGCGGACGCTTCATGACATTTGAACAAATTTCGGATACACTCCTAGCGTAGAGATGTCATTAAATATATACAGTGTACATGAAAATGTGTGAGTAAATTCATTACTGCTATAATATGTTAATTTATTGGGGTAGTTGAGGCGATGCGATGCAAGGGTCAGTGAATCAGGAAGTTGATATTATATATATGTTATATGTCTGTACCCTTTCCAGTGACTAATGGCGTCAAGCAGGGATGTGTTCTGGCTCCAACACTGTTCAGTCTAATGTTCGCAGCCTTGCTCAGTGATGCATTTAGGGATGGACGTGAGGGTGTAGACATTAGGTACCGCACTGATGGCGGGCTGTTCAACCTTAGGAGACTCAAAGCAAAAACAAAGGTCAGGTCTGACACCATTCATGACTTACTATTTGCCGACGATTGCGCGCTCAATGCCGGCTCTGAAGCTGATCTGAAACACAGTGTTGAAAAATTGTCCATTGCATGCTCAAACTTTGGACTTACCATCAGCACTAAGAAGACAGAAGTCCTGTACCAACCAGCCCCCGGAAAGCCCTACGTCGAGCCAAACATCAGTATCAATGGTGAAAAAATCAACACAGTAAACCGCTTTACGTACCTCGGTAGTACACTGTCTCAGGGTGTTGTCATTGATGATGAAGTAAACCTCCGTATCTCAAAAGCTAGTGCAACCTTTGGAAGTCTGTACAAAAATGTTTGGAACAGAAGGGGCATTAGCACCCAAACAAAAATAAAAGTCTTCAGAGCGGTCGTGCTCCTTACTTTACTATTTGCATGTGAGACTTGGACTGTTTACCAACAACATGCTAGGCTCCTGAATCACTTCCACACAAAAAGCATGAGAAAAATCCTAAATATCAAATGGCAGGACTCTGTGTTATTGTTTATGTGACTGGCTGGACAGATTGAGTTTTGTTGAAGGCTGTCTCGTGGTGTCTGCGGGTGTAAAAAAAATAAATAATGCAAGCCTTATATCAAGTATAATATGCTGAAATCCAGGAATTGCACAATCGCTACCAGACATTATAGTTTTTACTGCACATTACTAGACAGTTAACATAGACAGTACCTTGCGCAACAGTTCACCATTCTTCATATTTATTTACACCGGAAGACTTGAGTGCAAATCGGGGGCCACGCTTGCGCAAACGCAAATTCATGTCTATAAATAGAGCAAGCGGTCCATCTTATTACAGTCTTTGCCTTTACATTCGATAGGTACTCAAAAAAGTACCATTGTCTATTAACATAAACAGTTCCCATTATCTGTAGTGTCATTTCCAGCCCCCCCTTCCCCCCCCCCCTATACAGTCATGTAGACTATATATTGCAGTCTCTATTTCCCGACTGTCATTTTTTTATTGTTGTTATTTGTTTATGTTTTGTTTAGACGTTCGCGTTATAAAAGACATGCAGAGAGAAATTATGGGAGGAACAAACAATAAAACAGAGAAAGGAGAGATGGAGAGAGGGGTGGTGGGGAAACAGACCAAAAAAAAATAAAAAAAGAAACCAAGCCATGATTTTATTGACTAACTATCATTACATGTGTCATGTTTTGTGGGGCAGGGGTGGGAGAGGGAGAATTGGAGGAGGGAGGGGATGGAAGAGAAAAGGGGGGAGTTAATGGAAGAGATTGGGAAGAAGAAACTGGGGTTTTATTGGGTTTTATTGAGTAGGGGGAGCTGGAGTAGACGCATGACCTATATAAATACTCATACAATCTAAAATCGCACGTGCTGGCACACACACACACACAAGCACGCGTTTGTGACAATAGTATCGACCCACCCACCCCTGCCCTCGCATGCCACCCCAACTGTGTGTGTGTGTGTGTGTGTCTGTGTGTCTTAGTTACTTCACGGTATTACGAAATGAAACTTACTCCACGTTGTTGTGATTTCGGGGGGGGGGGGGGGGGAGAAAGTATGACTCCAATACATTGCAATGACAATATAGGGAAGATTCATTGGTTGAAAACCATCATATATCGATTCTTTATTACAATACATGCAAATAAGATTCAGGCGTTTAAACGAGGATGCGTTCTGTTTATGATTTGGTTCATTTTACATGCAAGGACTGTACGGAACTTTAACATCAGAATGTAAGGTGATGGCTTTTTTCTATATATATTATCGATTCATTATTACAATCAAGAAATAATATTAAGACGTTTAACCGATGGTACGTTGACTCTATAATTTCATTTATAATTCCAATTGGCCTACAAATAATGAAAAAAGAAATTTCAAACAAAATGTGCAGTTTCTGTGATTGGATAGTTCACGTGTTTCGTCATGTTTTCTGCTGTTCGCTCACGCTTCCACTAAACTAGATGTTTGTGGTTTATCGGTTACTTGGAATACATATTCCCAAGGTAATTTCGAGCATTTGTCGTAATTTTCAAAATATATATATCAAACTATGCTTTAAAAACAAAAATTCTGATTATTTATTCGTCAAATCATTCCTTATGACTTTCTGAATATATTAAATTTTAACGTAAATAATCATATATTTCAAACCATAGTTTATATAAACGACCATACAAATATATATATGGATAGACAAACGGGTCACGTTGATGGCAGCGCGTTCGACTGGCGTTCCGAACGTTCAAGGGTTTGAACCCTGGTGAAGGCTAGGATTTGTTCCCGGGATTGGAGGGTGTCCCTGAGTCTACCCAGGTCTGATAGGTACCTGACACTAGTTGGGGTAAAGTAAAAGCTGCTGGGCATTGTGCTGACCACACAACCCCTAGCCACAGAAACTGCTGAACGCTGCACCAACGGCCTTTTAAGAGAGAGAAAGAGAGAGGGACAGAAAGATAGAGAGAAAGAGAGAGACAGAAAGAGTTAGAGAGAGTGAGAGAAAGAGAGAGAGAGAACACACAAAAAGACTATCTATATACCTGGACAGATCGATATGACATGTTACTACGATAATGTCGGCACTCGAAAGAGATCGTGTGACTAACCCAAGGCTAGTCCTTCCTAACATTCTACTCACCCAACGACAAGTACAATTAATATTTTAAACCTGTAAGTAAAATTAAAAAAAACAAACAAAAAAAAACCCCTATAATTTGTATGATTTTTCCAAATAAAAAAGCGACATTTTATGGTGTAGCCAATTCAATGAAGAGTTTCATTATGGCTTTGTTGACGAGATTGGAAGACGAATTAGCCAATCGAAGGATCGGTTCATGAGATTATTACGTCATTATTTCCGAGACATACGAACTAAACTGTGTCTGTGATAAAAATCCAAGCAACATATAGTTAATATAGTAATAACACGATGCTTCGAGAGTTTTTCTTTTCCGCGTACCGGTAGACATTTTTGCCGTTACACTGGGAGACCGGCGACAGATTTATGGCTTATTTTGCCCTGTAATAACATTCCACCATTTTTCCTCCCAGTTTTTTATCTTTCGTTTATTTATTGTGCACACTGGTAAAGTCTCGTCACCTGACAGGCAGATCATGTTTTGGTAGATAGTGTTAGATAGAATGATAGATAGATAGTTTAGATAGATAGATAAATAGTTATAGATAGATAGATAGTGCTAGAAAGATATATAGTGATAGAAAGATAGTGATAGATAGATAGTGATAGATAGATAGTGATAGATAGATAGTGATAGATAGATAGTGATAGATAGATAGTGATAGATAGATAGTGATAGATAGATAGTGATAGATAGATAGTGATAGATAGATAGTGATAGATAGATAGTGATATATAGATAGTGATAGATAGATAGTGATAGATAGATAGTGATAGATAGATAGTGATAGATAGATAGTGATAGATAGATAGTGATAGATAGATAGTGATAGATAGATAGTGATAGATAGATAGTGATAGATGGTGATTGATAGGTAGATAGATATATGGATAGATAGTGATATATATATATATAGATAGATAGATAGATGGTTGGGAGTTTGGTCTAGATCAGTAGATGGCTATCTGGATGGATGGATGGTTGGATGGATGGACGTACGGACAGATGTCCAAATAGACCGATAGACAGAGAGATATAAATAAATGAAACTATATAATATAAATTCATATTATATTCTATGTCACTTATTGACTACCATAAACGATACAAAAAAATGTTAGTGGCTAATAAAGGAGAATTAACCCTTACAGTCCCGGGCGCGTATATAGCGGAACTGAATGCAGCATAGATAGAAGTAGGTCGGTACGGGAAGGGTTAAAATAAAAACGTGTTCACGAGAAAAATTGTAAAAATGGCTGGTAGACAATGGTGGCTATAGTGAACATAGACTGTCCTACTGACCCAGAAGGTCATTTAATTCAGCCAATCCTTTGCCGTTGTCGAGAAAGATATCACTCTGTGAGTTCCAGTCTAATCCTCTTAGATGGCACGTATTTCCCCACCTTCTAATGGCTTACAGAATATATGAACAGCCCACCTGGAGATTGTGTGGCCATGTACAAGGCTCTAAAAAAAAACAGTACTATTCGGACCAAATTGATCATAGGGCCGGTGAAGCAGCGTTAACCATTTTCTGTGGCCATGGCAAACTAGATGATTGTGTGGCCAGCACAATGCACAGCCGCCTTTAGCTTACCCCAACTAGTGTTAGGTACCCATCAGAGCTGGGTAGACTCAGGGACACCTTCCAGACCCGAGGAAAAAATTCTAGTCTTTACCAGGATTCGAACCCGTGACCTCCGGTACGCCAGTCGAAAGCGCTGCCGCTCGGCCGACGGGCCACCTATAAAGTATTTGTTTAAAGTTCTACATAAGGGAGATATGGACGCTGTCCACATACACACGAACTCACAAACGCGCATCCTGACGCATTCATTCGCTATTCTTTGACTAATTAAGTCATAGTACAATATAGGTGGCCGAGCGGCAGCGCGTTCGGCTGGCGTTTTGAAGGTCCTGGGTTCGAATCCTAGTGAGTGCTGGGATCTGTTCTCGGGTCTGGAGTCTGTCCACTTAATCTACCCAGCTCTGACGGGTACCTGATATTAGTCGGAGTAAAATAAAGTCGGCTGGCCATTGCGATGGCTAAACAATCCCCTAGTATGCCGTATCCACAGAAACTGGTGAAACGCTGCTTCACCGGCCACACGGCACCATGAATCAATTAGGTCCGACGGTATAGTTACTATACTTTACAATTAAATGTTACACTGTGTGGAAAGAGAACGCAATCAGTATGGAAATTCTTTTTTTTTCGCCAACATCACCTTTTTGGAACTTTTTCTTCATAAGAGCCATTGACAAGTCTTAATGAGGCGTGAACTTTTGAACTGGGGTGATCGTGAACTTCCGGTTTTATTTTTAATCTAATAAACAAAAAAAGCAATGCTTTTGCTGGTTATCGACAGTTGATTTCAACCTCGACGGCTAGTTCTAGTCTTTTAGAATTATACAAACGATACAATATTTGTTATGAGGAATCCGTTTTTAACATCAAAAGTGAGTAGGCGATAATTAGTAGGCCTACTCAAGTGTTAGTCGCGTGAGGTAAAATGTTTATTTGTTGACAAAATAAATTAGTCAAGAGTTGCGTTTTCTTGGTTATTGAAAAACCAAATGCGTAAATTCATAAAAACGAATATCAAAAATTATTTTGCATTAAGCAATAAGTTTGATATTATAAAAAGGTAATTATTCCCTTCTGACATTCACAATACATTGTTTTCTTTTGTAAACATTTTTGGGAAATTAAAGAAATTTTAATCCCCAACAAATGTTCGTACAATCAGTAACCCAGCACACAGACATGTTTCGAATAAGATGATCGAATTTGACCGGAAATGTTTTTTCTTGTGAACTTTTATGCATGCATACACGTTAAGACTTGTCCATTTGACCTCCCCAAAAAACGATTCCCATTAATTATAATGATACTAGGAGCATGATGGCCGAGAGATAGCGCGTTCGGCTGATGTACCGAATGTCCTGGGTTGGAATCCTGGGGAATGCTTGGATTTGTTCCCAGAACTTTGCTGGCCACACTATCCCCTAGTATGCCGGGGCCACAGAAACTGGCGAACGACGGGTACTTTACTTACTGCTGTAATGATAGTGAAAGACACAAAACGTGAAACGGAATTGCAATTGTCGCATCCGGTTATGGCCATAAAAAATGATACACTCTTCAAATTACACACACACACACACATACAAAGTTCATGTCCTATAATCTTTCTTGAGATGTGTGTCTTTAAGTAGGTCAAATGTGTTATTGAAACAAGGGCTTTTGATTTGTTTATGCATCTACCCCTTGAATGCTTGTTGTTGTTATTTTTTGTTGCTGTTGCTCTCGGAAGCTTTATTAACGTGGCCGAGCAGTATGGGATTAGATCTCTGGTCGAACTAACCAGTTTAAATCTACTATGTTCACAGAGGTTGCCACCCAAATTTTACCTGCCCTAATTGGTGGTTTTATTTTATTTTTCTATCTGGAACAAATCACTCAACCTAGAAACATTAGAGGACAGAAGGGCAAATAGTAAAGTAGTAATAATGCAGTAGTATTAATGCTTAGGGCATTAAACTCTAATTAATTTAGATATACAACACAATAACAATATGTTTACAATGCTCAGATAAACATAAGGACAACAGAAAATGTCCTTATCCCTTATTATGCGAGGACAAATGCATATAATTATTATTTCTTCCCGAGTGACATCCAGGCATGGAATCTAGGATAACCAGTACCTAAACATTATTCAAAACACTAATAGAAATGCAGGACTACACTCAAACCGCGGATGATCGTAGGGCGCAATAATAGTCTGTATAGAAGAAGCGTCCGTTAGATATAAGATTAGATGTAAGATAAATATACTTTTACACGCTATGGAAATGGAGGATATTGGCTAGTTTGTTTTGTGTCCATTCTTCTCCCCTCCCCCCCCCCCCCCACCAGAGTGTCGTTAGAAGAAACAAAATGAAAGTAATTTACCGCTCGATCCGCCGCTGAACACTATTGCCAAGTCTTTCAGGGCCAGGGGCGTTCCTAATAGAGTTTTCCTTTGGTTGGATGGGGGGATGGGGATGAGATCAGTACGATTGTAAATCAAATTTGAAAAAAAAACTTTGTTAATATTTCTACCGAAGTTACAACTAACATTTGGTTCCCACGAAAAAATACAAAAATTACTTGTCAAAATTATTACTGCAATTTGTCGTACAAACATTGATTCCCCACCCCCATCAACACACACACACACACTCATATGTAAGGTCATATGTCCAAAGAGTCTGTTTATTTATATTGATCCACTTTGCCTTCATATATTTATCAAATTTAATTGAAGAAAGGAAAAAAATAAAATATATGTCTCGCTTTCAATTCCGTTTGATTGAAAAGTTCAACTTTTGATGTTGCGTGTGGTAAACTCACTAGAAGCGCCAGCGCTCAGCCTGGTGCCATGGCACTTATTCACTATGGCTCCAACCTATAAACTACAATTAATCCTGGCTCATTGCGGTGCTCACCAATGAATGAAGAATGTGTGACTGTATTTGTATCTTGTATCTTTATTTTGTATGTATGAATGTACTTACTCTCTTCCATAACTGTTGTACATGCATCAATACATATATTCCTTATATTATTATTATACAAGCTTAGTTATCTGCCCTTGTATATATTTAACATGTTTACACTCCCCTTGTATGTACAGTCTAAACCCCCACCCTCGCCAAGCCCTCCCTTTGATCCCCCTCCCGGCTACTGACCACTGGTCAAGATAAACAACTTGCGTCTACACGCGAAATCTATTACAGTCGGCCCAGGTGGCCAGGGAAACCCCTCCCCCTAACTCTTTCCCCCGTAAACTGACACATACGCAACAGCCCTCGTCGGTATGTATGGTATCAAAGAGATTTTGTATCCCTCCCCCGACCGCCCTCTTCTCCCCCTCCCCATTGCCCCTACCCCCACAGAGGGCACTTCTTGGTTTAAGATAGAAATAAGAAACGGGTATTGGGGCCTTAGACAAGGAACGAAACAGTCCTGTCTTCGGTCGATCCAAATATATACTGTTTACACTGTAAATTTGTGTTGTGGATTAACTTCTGCTATCTATCGTTTATGCCTAAATAAACAGTATTTGAAACTCATCCCAGCATTGAATCAATCATTGTTCTTGTGTCTGCTCACATATTAGCACTCGTGTCATATAGTAGTAAAAATTACCCTATTCAGTAGGCTTACAGCACCCGCCAGCCAAGCGGGATAACGGACTAAAATATAAATAATTCTAAGGCCCAAACTTCACTGTGACATCCCAATAATCAGCCTCTACACGAGCCAAACAACCACGTAGAGTGCCCGCCACGCTACACCTGAGGACCTCGCCGGGATCAGAAACTCTGCAAACACCCTGCAGGCCTGGGCCTATTGTCATCACATTGAACTTGGCACCCTTAGATGGGGGCTCACTCCGTTTGCTGAAATTCCAACAGGACACCGCTACCACAGTACAGAATTCGACACTCGATATTATCTGCTCTTTCGCCATTACAGCTCTGACACTTGGTCACCTGCTCCTGCGCAACCATAGACCTGACAATCGGTCACCCGCTCCTGCGCCATCACCGCTCTGACGTTCCGTCACCTGCTCCTGGGCCATCACAGCTCCGACACTCGGTGTCGCCTGCTCCAGTAGACTATTTTGCTACCTGTTCCAGTGTTCCAGTGCCTGGCTACCGTACATCGCTAGCAAAAGCTAGCGACGGGGCAACGCTCGCCCTTAGCCGCTTCAAGACGCCTTGTTCCAGCGTTCCAGATTACCAGTGTACCAGACACGCCCCTGTGTCGTTAGTGCCTAGCGCAAAAATAAACAATAACATTCATTAGCACTCGAACTTCTATTCACTCGGATTAACCAGTGCGCTATAGGCCGCTCTACCATCAACACCAATCAACGAGACCAGTGTCGTCACCCCAGTCGACAACGCAACGAGGGACAAGAGTGCGAGTGTGTGGAAGACTGAGAAATAAACCTGGTGAGTACCGCTTTTTGTCTGGATTAAGGGACAGTTTAGGTTAGGAGCCATTTAGCGCCACAGCATACCATGGCAGAGCTGGTTAACTTTCGTAAGGCCATTAGGGAAGAAGCGATAGCACTGAATCTCCAAGGGGACGAGGTGTATAAATACGTCCAAGAGCAGTTAGAGAGAAGGGATAGAGAATTAGAGATAGAGGAAAAACGTCGACAGGACGACTTGAAGAAACTAGAATTAGAACTAGAAGATAGAGAGAAAACTAGACAGGCAGAGCTAGAGAGGGAGAGAGAAACTAGACAGGCAGAGCTAGAAATAAAAAAACTAGAGACAGACAAAGAGATTAGACTAGCAGAAATTGCTGGTAGAAACAGGCAATTAGACGACCCACCCCTTTCCCCACCCGGCTCCCTTCATAGCGGTTTTGCTAACGGGCGCCATGTGCCCGTCTGGACTGACACCTTCTTACCAAATCAAGAACAATTCGATACCTACCTCACACGTTTTGAGGAGGCTATGGCGTACCACGACGTGCCTCGCGAGTCCTGGTGCAGGAACCTAGTACACACCCTCAGGGGAGACACCTACGAGGTCTACGCTAAACTAAGCCCCTCCGATCAGGACCCATATATACAACTCAAAAATGCCCTGCTTAACAAATTTGAGTTAAACGCACGGGCGTTTCAGAGTATGTTCAGGTCAGCCAGACTAGAAGAGGGGGAGTCAATCAGAGAGCTGGTAGACAGGCTAAGGAAATACCTTAACAAATGGATTGAATTAGCAAATCAGGATAGGACATATGAAGGCTTAATTGATCTGATTCTTTCAGAGCAGTTACAGTCCCTCATGCCCAGAACCGTTAAAACGTTCTTAGCCGAATGGGGTTTAGAGGGACTAAACGAGGTTATCGTGGCCGCCGATCGATATATGTTGGCCCACAAGGATGAGTTTGCCAACCCCCCCTCTCACCCACATCACCATAGGCAGGAGAAAAACAAAGAGGAGGCGTACAGGCACAAAACTCCAAAAGGCCCCCCCACTCCCCAGCAGCGCACGTCCAACTTCGGTCAACATCGGCCCCAGAATCCACGTGGAGAACCCCGCCCCATTGGGCCCACAAATCCGTCAGCTCACGAGAAACACGGAGGCGGCCCCACCCCTTTCTTCCCCGCAGGAGCGTTCTGTGCTCTGACACCTACCATGCATTCGGGACAAGACTCTACTAACGGTCTGTCGGAGCAAGAGGCAGAAACGCCCTACCCCCGGTACTTTACACCTGAGTACGCCGAGCACTTAAGGCGCCCCGTTACGTACGAATACGGGCGCCACCCTACACCCCCTCAAACGGTAAGCCAAGAGCGGCCGCGAAGAGAACCCAACACCCGTCAGCCCGCCCTACTGGGTTTCGCCGCCGCGATTTACCCAGGTGGCGCCCCAGGCTCCGGGCCCTTGAACCGGACCCATAGCAACTCTACGGAGAAACTAAAAATCAATAATAAACTCGCCTCATATTTGTTCGACACAGGCTGTGAGTCAGAAGGCATAGCCAAACGGGCATATATCCGCGACTCCGACTTCACCGGGGACACTGTCCAAATTCAGAGCATATGGGGCCACGTGGAAACGCTCCCCACGGCATTAGTGCACATTGAATCAGCCCAATTTACCGGGTTAGCGACATTAGCAGTGCGAGAAGACCTGCCGTATGATGTCATTCTAGGCAAGAAGTACTTTACCCCATGTCACTATGGATCCCCACCTCCCCACGCGTCGGTGGTCGCCCGGACACACCCCGAACCTAGCGCCACCCAGCCGACCTTAAACCCGTCCCATCAAGAATTCCTGAAGGCACAACAGGAGGACCCTACCCTAAAAAGGCTGCTAAACGAAGCAAAGACCTATCAAGGGAAACCAATGTCAGCAGGCCACTACTCACTCAAGGGACAGCTGTTATACCGCCAGGTGCCCCTACCAGATGGGACAATAAGAAATCAATTAGTAGTCCCCTCCCCCTACCGTAAGCAAGTGATAGAGGCCGCTTATGACTCCGTCGGGCGGAGTCGTCGGGGCCAGAATGCCACTCTCAGTAAGATAAAACATTATTACTTCTGGCCAGGCATGCATGTGGGAGTAAACCGCCACCTGTGCAAACTCACGTCACGGAACTACTACACCCCACCCGTACCGTTATCACGGCAGGCGGAGGGGGGAACTCCATTTCAAGGGGTCCCCATAGACCTCGGGGGACCCTTCAAAAGGACATGTAACAGAAATAACAGGACTGGTAGCAAATAGACAATAGACATACTTTTCTCTCGTTGGGTTCGCCTAGCTTAGGACTAGTACCGTAAGTTTATAGTAAAACAGACAATTGCACGCCTGACTAATTGTCTCGTAAAAGGGGGGATGGTGTGGTAAACTCACTAGAAGCGCCAGCGCTCAGCCTGGTGCCATGGCACTTATTCACTATGGCTCCAACCTATAAACTACAATTAATCCTGGCTCATTGCGGTGCTCACCAATGAATGAAGAATGTGTGACTGTATTTGTATCTTGTATCTTTATTTTGTATGTATGAATGTACTTACTCTCTTCCATAACTGTTGTACATGCATCAATACATATATTCCTTATATTATTATTATACAAGCTTAGTTATCTGCCCTTGTATATATTTAACATGTTTACACTCCCCTTGTATGTACAGTCTAAACCCCCACCCTCGCCAAGCCCTCCCTTTGATCCCCCTCCCGGCTACTGACCACTGGTCAAGATAAACAACTTGCGTCTACACGCGAAATCTATTACAGTCGGCCCAGGTGGCCAGGGAAACCCCTCCCCCTAACTCTTTCCCCCGTAAACTGACACATACGCAACAGCCCTCGTCGGTATGTATGGTATCAAAGAGATTTTGTATCCCTCCCCCGACCGCCCTCTTCTCCCCCTCCCCATTGCCCCTACCCCCACAGAGGGCACTTCTTGGTTTAAGATAGAAATAAGAAACGGGTATTGGGGCCTTAGACAAGGAACGAAACAGTCCTGTCTTCGGTCGATCCAAATATATACTGTTTACACTGTAAATTTGTGTTGTGGATTAACTTCTGCTATCTATCGTTTATGCCTAAATAAACAGTATTTGAAACTCATCCCAGCATTGAATCAATCATTGTTCTTGTGTCTGCTCACATATTAGCACTCGTGTCATATAGTAGTAAAAATTACCCTATTCAGTAGGCTTACAGCACCCGCCAGCCAAGCGGGATAACGGACTAAAATATAAATAATTCTAAGGCCCAAACTTCACTGTGACATCCCAATAATCAGCCTCTACACGAGCCAAACAACCACGTAGAGTGCCCGCCACGCTACATTGCGTTTTTTTTATCCAATCAAAACCTCTCAATAAAGTTATCTGGTCTCAGATTTATAGATTTATACATAGAGTTTTTTTTTTCTCTGATCACGTGGGATGTTCACCGTCTTGCCCCACAAACCCCATAACCCAAACCCTCGTATAATAGTTCGGCCCTCAGAAAATTAAACGAGTCGCTTCCCATGCCAATCAAATCATTTCACAAGAAAGTCAAACTATTTTCCCTCCAAAAGGTTTCAAATCGACAAGAGAATACTGACAAAATGGTGAGACCAAATCCCATCATCCTCTCGGGCAGCAAGATTTTCTCTTCCGATTCATCCGTTACATCAAGTTGTGTTTTTCTTTTTGAGGGTTAAAAGTTCTAGAACCGCGATTTCATTAATGAGGTCAGAGGTCTATGGGCCAACAGACCTACAGGGAATTCCCGGTGTTTTCTTTTTCTTATTTGTTTCTTGATTAATTTTTTTTTGTTCTTTATGGTTTTGTGTGGAAACCAACATTTTACGGACATAGTCTCGCTATTAAATACAATATTGATGAAGTTGAGCATGAAAATTCCAAAATACAAATTTGTACAATAGATAGAATAGTTGTTGTTTTTTTCTTTAATTTACTTTACACAAAGAAAGTTTTTGACTTTGTTTGACTTTGTTCGATTTAGACTTGTAGATTATCTGACCGATCTGAGGACAAATGTTTCGTACATTTCTCTAAACTGCCTGCAAAAGATAGATTTTGATCTATTCAAAGACCATAATAAGATGGACCGCTTGCTTTTTGATATTTCTGCTATTCGACAACTTGAAATATTCTGTTTCGGAAATTTCCGATCGCACCCTGTCCTCTCGACTTCCGGTTTAGTAGATCTGTATGATTTTCAAAAGGACAACTAAGATTAAAATCGAATGTTGTATACAGCGGAAAACTTTAGGTACATTTAGGAGTCATTTAGGACAGTGTACGGAAAAACATCAACAATGAAGATCTAAAAATAGAGCATATTGATATTGATATATCACGATGCTTCTAAATAAGTTGATTTAAAAAAGTAAACGAATGGATATTATATTGAATATATATTAATGTATTTGTATTATATAATGAATAAGCAAAAAATAATTAAATGCGGCAGTAAACCATTATAAAACTGAAAAAAAAAAATTACAGTACCCATCGGACCAAATTGATCATAGGGTCGGAGAAGCAGCGTTCACCAGTTTCTGTGCCACGGCATACTAGTTGATCGTGTGCCCAGCACAATGCAAGGCCGCTTTTACTTTTACCCCAACAACTAATGTCAGGTACCCGTCAGAGCTGGGTAGGCTCAGGGACACCCTTCAGAACCCCCGGGGGGGGGGGGGAATTTTACCAGGATTCGAACCTAGGACCTTCGGTTCGCCAGTCGATCGCGCTGCCGGCTCGGCCACCTTGCCACGGCAATATAATCAAAATGTATTGTCTGTAAATAAAGCAATATATTTTTGTTATCCGTAACTAAAACAATATAAATGCAAGAATTGTTTTCGTGTCCAATTGCAAAGTTACTGACGTAGAAGAAGTAGAAAAAGTTCATTGCACTCGTTGCCCTTGACAAGAGAAGAATGGAGGGGGGGGGGGGGGGGCTGTTCCATTCTTTTCTTGTTTTAAATCCTCGACTCATTCTAATTACGAAGATTTCAGGATGTCACGCCAGAAAAGACTCGCGGAAGATATTGGGCCTGCATCGGTAGCAATTTCCTGCATTGTTAGCACTAGTTAGCAGACCACAGAAACGACTCCTCAAGGTGTTGTACAGTTTCACTAGCTCGCCACACACAATGAAGATCGATTGAGCTTAAAGCCAGAATATTTTTATTATTATTATTACCTCCCTTGTACTCCCTGGCAAGTTATTTTTATTATTTATTTATTTATTACTTCCTTATTTTTGTCTTTTTGTTTTTATTTGACATTAATTTATGGCATGCGTTTTGTTTTGTTTATGCAATTTTTTCCCTTTCATTTATATATTAATTGTGTTGATGTGTTTTAATATATATATGCACTAGCACGAACGGCGTAATGAAGTTACAAAACAAATCACTATTTAGACAATTTTTTTCATAAGTACATTTCAATTAGAAATTATCATCCAAAACAATTTATAATGGAAACTATATGCAATTTGATGACGGAGGGAAATAGGCAAAAACTGACTGATTAGTCGTCAAGAATTAACAAGTTCGGGAAATCTAGAAGCGAATAGAATGCAACGAT
This sequence comes from Anisus vortex, assembly GCA_949126835.1. Taxonomy (NCBI): domain Eukaryota; kingdom Metazoa; phylum Mollusca; class Gastropoda; family Planorbidae; genus Anisus; species Anisus vortex. The sequence goes on from OX421503.1 coordinate 38,054,247, forward strand.
ATATGTCTTATGGTCTTTTGCATATGTTGCTACTGGTAATAACTGGTATCAGAAAAATACGTCATTAAATTCAAATTAGAAAAAAAAACTAGTCTCTTAGAAATTCAAGAGTAATCTGTTACATCCATTTTTATAAAATAGCAAATCATTCCATCTCCTGTAAGTTATTTTGTTGGTCGAGGTGCGCCCAGTAAACCAAGTAGACCTATGTTTGTTCACTATTTGATATTGGTATTGGGTGGTTGAATTATAATGTAATCTTAATAATAGGAGCGTATTGGTAGTTTATATAAGTAGCCAGTTTTGAACTACATGGGTTCAGAAGTGTAAGTTGCTATTTAGTGACTGTTAGACACTTTCATTAACAATCTCTTCGAGGCTTTGACAAAGTTAATAACACTCTCCAGGAACAGTAAAATGTATAGATATAAATTTATTCACACACATATAATTTTATGTCCTCACAATTCATATGAATATCCATGCACAATGATATCTGTATATATATATATTCACTCAATAGCAGTGCAATACACATAACATAATTTACAGAATAGATTCACAGAGATCTCTCCTATTATCTCCATTACAAAATCTCCACATAAAAAATACAGCTCCTCTCTCTACAAAAGCTCAATGCCCACTACTCTACCAATGTCAAGTCTCGTAACCTTTCCTCCGATCTTTTCTAACCTAACACGTGAATTAACAACACAACTGCGCAATTATTATAGTCTCCGTCTGCTTTTGCTAACCAAGGTCAAGGTCTACTCTTCTTTTCATTGGTTATCTCTCTTTGACCATAGACTATTTATTATGTTCTATTTCAATCACTGACAAGAAGATAGCATAGAAAGTAAAGGATAGACTAACAGACAGACACAAAAAATTACAGAAAATAAAAGTTTGAACCCAGGACCTTCTGATCGCCAGACGAACGCGCTGCCGCTCGGCCACCGGGGATACGTGTTTCCGTCATAACATAACAACATAAACATCCACAATAACATAACATAACAACATAAATATCCACAATACATTCAAACAGAATTTAATGAAAAAACTTATTTAAGAAGGAATAGTTTTTTCTCTGAAAATAGCAAATTTGACGCAAAGGTGTTTCCGTCATATAAACAATAAATCCAACAAAATCTAAGGCAACACCAACATGTTATATTATAATAAAAAATCATCACTTTTTTCCCCTTCCCCCCCCCCCCCCAAAATATAATCATTTTTGACACCAAATAAGCTTCCGTCATATAGAACACACACGAAAAGCAAAATAATTTGAGACGAGGGGAAAGAAGAAAAAAAGTTGATAAGAAATTTGATATATTGTTGATGTCTCTGAAAAAGCTCAACAAGCCAGAGAGAGTTAATAATAAAAAAAAAAAAAAGAATTATTCCATTCTGGAGCAACAAAAATCACAGAGCCGTGAAGTGTGACGAGAGGACGGAGGATATTGCTTTCACGTTTGTAGAGTTCAACATTGTTTTCTGATTTCTCCCCTTGTGTTATTTTTGTACTTCTTCATTTCTTTCTCTCAATATAGCCATCATCGTTTGGCTTTTTTGGGGGCCAATTATTATGGCTTTTTTTCTTATATTTTGGCTTTTTTTGTGGCTAATTTTTTTTCAATCCTTTTTTATGGCTTGTTTAATTTTTTTTTGGTTTTTTTTTTTTTTTTTTTTTTTTTTTTTTTTTTTTTTTTTTTTTTTTTTTCGAATTTGCTATATATTTTATTAAACGAAATGGGTATTCAATGCGTTCGGAGGGTATTTTTCATGTAAAATGGAAAGGATTCAAAATCATTATTAATTTTGTTTTCTTTTTTTTTGCAGCATATTTTTCCCCTTTCCATTTTCCCATTTAAAAAAAAAAAGAATAATTAGTTCTACAATTTTTTATATATTTTTTTTTCGCTTTAGTTTTGTTTGTTTTTTAAAATTTAGGCCTACCAAGTAGTTGAACATCACGCCGAGAGATGATCTCAATTCCCATTTCATGACAATGTCACCATATCGTGACATAATTCCACTGTCAACTCTCGAATGTGAAGGGAAAACAACTAAAATGATACACAAAAATATATAGGATTGATTTATGTTATATATATATATATATATATTTTTTACAATTTCACATAGCTTTTTCTTTTAGGAGGGAGATGTTGATTCAAAGCTATTTTGTTTTTCAATTAACGAACTTGTTTATTTTGTTTTACATTTCCATCATAAAAGAAATTAATTTAAAAATTCATAAATATTTTCTTTATCTATATCTTAATTTAATTTCGTATAGAATTTACAAACTATTTTTTTTCCTTTTTACTTTCAACTATATTAAAAGTTGGCAACAGAATTATGTAGATTAGTTTCTAGTCGACATGTTGTCATGGAGACTGGCTGTTTGTTTCTATACTTATATGATACGGGTTATTATATCTTTTAAAAGGTTAACGGTTATATTTGTGCGATGCCTGTAAGTAGCTTTTGTGCACATCTATTATGTAACTTATATTATTGTTTTTTTTACTTGTCTGATATTCCGATAGATATGTAAAAAAACGTTTACTCAATTTACTTTCAAATATTATATTGTAGTTTATTAGCATTATTGAAAATTATTGTTGATTAATTATTGTAATTACATCTCATTTTGTGTCGAGATATATATTTATATTTACAATCTAATACCCGGCATAGCCCGGGGTAAATTAAAAAGGCCTGTATGGCATATATGTTAACAGTTAAAAATATAATCAACTATAATGAACATATCTAGTAATATAAAAATATTATTTTTTACTGAAAACATTTAGTAAAGTAATTTAAAATAAATATTGTAATCGAATAAACTAGGCAAGTCATTTCATTTGCCCCGTGGAAACAAATGCATAGTTAAATAGGTCATAGGCCCATAGCCTATGCAGATAAAAATTATATCTACCCCAATGAATAGAATGCTATAATAATTTTAAAATTAGAGTTAGTATTTATTTACTGAAAAAAAATTAAGAGAGTAATTAAAACAAACATTGTAATCGGGTTTAAAATATACATGTTTTTTTTTTCATTTAACAAAAAGGTAGGACTATCCATGTGGATATTGTGGATGAGAATTCTCCCGCATGCGTATAATATATAATTATTGGATTTAACTTGATGAAAACATTTTAGGAAAACATTAAGTCCTGAAATTCTTTACAGTTTCTAGGCTTTTAAGTGAATTAAGGCTGCTTTTTTATTTTGATTAGAATCTTTAAAAATGAGGTTGCGTTTCTGGTTTTGCATTTCCAGGCTAGTTCATGCAACCCATTCCATGATTCAAATGCCATTCCAAAAGAAAGAGAATTTATATTCATATATCCTTTTCATAAAGAAACACGAAAACGTTGTTTTGGAAGAACGAATCTAAAAAATATATATTATAGGCTATCGTGATATCTAAAACTGCCACCACATACATTCCGAGAGGGCGCCTTTTATGAATGACCCCCAAGACAATTATAAAATCTTGTAACTCTGTAATAAAAAACCAACCAAAAGACTCTTTCATGTAGACACCATTAGGACGGAGCGACTCTATAATTTAATATAATAGGAGTTAAAGGCGTTTGATTTACTTTTCTCTGTTTTTTTTTTAACCAATAAATTATACACAGCTAATGTAGGTCACCGTGTCAACTATATTTAGATTTTGGCGCGCGAAATCCCCACCGTGCAAGTCGGATGATACGGGATTCTTTTGCATGAATCTGTGTGTGTGTGCGTGCGTGAGTATTCTTGCACGTAGAAGCCTAATCTATTCAGTATTGTAATAGTAGATCAACAGTATGATAAACTCGTTGTCATTTATTAATAACAAGCTAAATTGCCCGGCGTCGCCCGGGGGAAAAATAAAACATGCCTGTATAAGCTACAGATTAAAATTTTATGAACTACAATTTTAGTTGGGGCAAAGTAAAGGCGACTGGTCTTTGTGCTGGCCACACAAACACCTTGTAGGCCGTAGCCACAAAAACTGGTGAATTCTGTTTATGATTAAACAATGCTGAATGTTATCGTTCTATTGTTGACATTTTGCTTTATTTCATGCGTTCCTTATAGAAATAATGAATGTTTATTATTACATTTTTAATAGACGAGTAAAAAACGATTTGTTTTCATATAACTTAATCAATAAGTAAAGTACCCATCGGACAAAATTGATCAAAGGGCCGGTGAAGTAGCGTACTTTCATTCCTCAAAGTGTCGCATTTTACACAGACCCCTATTGCAAAATTATTACCAAAACATTAAAACTTATAAATGGCGAAAAAAACAAACGAGGGATTTATAGATTTTATAGATGTTGTTGTTTTTTTAGAGGCTTTTTAGAACAAAAAGCGGTCGCGGTGGTTGAACCAGCATTTATTAGAGGGAATAGCGCCATGGGCTACTCTCGACTCATGGAAGGTGCTTTGCACTCGTCATACAATCCCCTTGTACGACATGGTCACTGAAACTAGTGAACGCTGCTTCAAACTACTTATGGACTGAACTGGTCTAAAAGGGCTGTTTTATCGAATTTGTGTATGCAAATGTCAAATAAATAGGTAGACGAATATAAAAAAAGGACGAATATCAGTTCCGACGAATATAAGATTTCCCGTGTTTACTATACGTAAAATGATGTTTTTACTTTGTTCACAGATAAGATATGTCCACTCTGTGTGCCCCTTGACTTGCCATGCATTATGGAGTACTGGCAGTGAGCTCCCTTCGCCTGTCCAGTTCACCTGCCAGACAGCCTGCCCCTGCCGCCGCCCACTCTGACCGGCGCCCCAGGGCTGCAGGGTACAGCCCCCTGGCCGCGTGCCTCGCCTCGTGCCTCCTGTTCGTCCTGGTGAACCTCTTCCTGCATCTCCGCCTCCTGCAGTACAGGGGCGGCCACTGCTGGTGCGGATACTAGAGGTGAGTTATATAGGAGGGGAGGAGAGGGAGGAGAGGCTGAAGGAAGGGAGGGGGGAGAGGAGGGAGGGAGGAAGAGGAGAGAGGGAGGGACTAAGAGTGAGAGAGAGAAGGAGAAACTGGAAGATATAATACGATGTGTGTATATTAGTTAATCCTTGCAGTGACGTCAGCGGGAAAGGAAGAGGGACAAAGATGGAGTTAGAGAGAAGGCGGGGCAGATAGAAGGAGACAATGTGCAGACCACACAATCCCCTTACATACAAGCCAACGGAATCCTGTTTATTTTTTCTGTTTCTTGCTTTGTTTTGAAAATTTCATTAAGAATCAATGAAACCTGCAGTTAATGAAGACTGACTGTCATCTGTTCTATCATTAATATTTCTGAAAGGGTATGCCTACAAAACGTGCCGCTAGCGGTGCGTGCGTAACACCAGCTTAGAGTCCTTTTGTTTAAATGTTTAAAAAAAAGTGACAATAATTTCTTCTGATTATAAAAGTTGAAAGCCTTATTCAACAACCAGACATGCGATTTAAACAAAGAAAAATTATCTTCATATTTTTTTTGTCAATCCTAATTATTCACGCATTTGCATAAGAATTGAATATTTCTCCGATAAATAAAAATTTGCGTGAAACCTTTTTTTTTTGTTTCTTTCGAAATAATCGAACAGATTGGAAATTATCTCTTTTTTTTTTCCCTTTTTTAAGACAAAGAATTCATAAATGTATTTCGTTAAGTCGTCAGCGCAGTTGTCTTTGCATGAATGACAATGTCATTTTGCCCTTATCTCCCTTAGTACAGGGCCCAGAACTCGCGCGACTCGCGAACGCATCGGCATAAGTGGCACAAGCTTACACACAAACATGATACACACATAACTAGCTTGGCTAAAGAGAGAGGAGAGGGGGCAGAGGTGGGGGCAGAGGTGCCAAATGTTTAGATTGTCGCCAAAGTGACACGTTGTCAATTAAAAAAAATATGTATTAGACATGTAACTAATTAGTGAATTAGCAATGAAGTAAAAAACTAAAATTAATTTCAATTATTGATTTAGTCATAAACTAAACATATTTTGTTTCATTGAAATTTTTGAATTAGTTATAACTAAACTTTTTTTTATGGGTTGTTAGTTTTAAAAGAAATGATTTCTTCACATCACCTTATCTTTATTTTAACGTACATTAGCTTACTAATAAATAAAAACTAACAATTAATATAGGCGCCGATTTTGCCACCAAAGCGCTATTTTCCCCTAGTTACACAGCTGCACAATTTTAAGCTTCAACAAAAACGTAACTCATTTAGCGTTTCGAACCTCGTTGCTTATTTTTTCTTATCTAGTTATAGAGAAGCAGAGCGCACGAGAGTGTATTTTAATATTTTAATTTAGAAAAAAAAGAGCATCAACTAGACTTATAAATTAGAACTCTTTTAAACTGAGATCGAAATATCATTAATATTAGCAGATGTTAGGGCGACAGTCCGGTGAACCAACCACAGGACCAGCCGGCCACACAAATACAGATCCCCTACTTCATCGAAAAGTCACTGCAATTCCTATTTCTTATCAATATAATAATATGTAGACATACTGTTGGGGGATATCAGATATTTAGCTGCACTTGCGTTTACATCACATTTCATCCAAAAACTAATTCAAATAGCTGAGGTGTTAAAATATATTAGGTACGTTTATACCGCCCACTTGCCCTTCACCGCCCCTCAATCGCCCCGGGAATGTCAGCGCCCCCCTAAAGCTTCTCACCGCCCCCAGGAGGGCAATATCGCCCCCGTTGAGAACCTATGATCTAAAGGCTATATATATATATAAGTACGCTGTTTGTGTCTGATTCGACTCCATTAGTTAATTTTAAGACACTTGACCTTAATGTCACTTCTTTTACTCTTTGGCCATCTCACTTCTTGCATGTGTCCTCCCTAGCTGAGTGGTAAACTTCCCCGTCTGCCTTTTGGTTGTCCCGGGCTCTTTACCCAACTGTCAACCTCCCCCCCCCCACCCCACCCCTCCCCCACCCCCCATTAAATAGCAATAAACAGACTTATTTTTCATTACCATTTAACGCTGCTTCACTGGGATTTAAGATCAATTTTGTCCGAAAAATTCTCTACTAGTCTAGATGTTTTTTGTTTCCATTAGGAGGCACGTTGGATTCTTACATCCTTAGGCTGCAAACGCAGTGGGCACAAACACCAACACACCTTCGGCACGTATCTTAAGCCGAACGCCAATTGTACGATTGAACTGGGATTGGCACAAACGCAGTGCGCGATACGACTTGCGTTCAACTTGCGTTTCAAAATGGAGGCGCTGTGCATTGCAGCTTTGCAGCTTGTTCTATTTTATTGGCTCGGGAAAAGGTATTATAGGGCAACGGTACTGGGTTCATCACATATTTTGAAAGAGAGAAAGGTTTGGGGAATACCATCATCTTTTATACGAGGTTTTGAACGACGAGGAAAAATGCATCGCGTACATCAGGATGAGACCCTCAACTGTTCGGACACTTTTAGAGTAGGGATGTTAAACGAAAATCGGAATACCGGATTCCGGTTTTGAAACTGAAAACCGGTTTTGATTTTCAAAACCGGATTTCGGTTTTTTGGTAGCAACCCTTTTATTTTTGTTTTGATGGAAATAATTGTAATAAAATTTTTTGGATCCGCTCAAAACAATTCTTGAAATGCCTTGCTTACACTATTTAGTCTTAGATATTGTGTTTCTTTTTTTCCAAATAACAACTAGGGCCTATGGTTTGCGATAAAAACAACATCAAACCTAATGTTAAGTTACAGTTACAACTAAAATGAATCTTTTTACTTTCGGTTCATCTTCGAAAACAATTCTTTAACGATGGCTCAGTGTAAACTATGTTCCCAACAGATAAGCCGGAGCGGTGGCAGTACCACTGGATTGCGTACGCACCTGCATAGGAAGCATCCTGGATTAACATCGTCATCCTCTTCAAATGCTTCTTAATACGGTCAACGATAGTTGAAAATTAAATTATCACTATTGAAAACAATTATCGGTTTTAATCAATTAGACCAGATTTTTTTTAAGTTCTCAAGAATTTAATGGTAAAGTGTACACAATTATATTGTATTCACACAAATCAACCCTTTGAATGTCCTGCAAACAATAATTAAGTTTGAACTATTTTTCAAATATACCTACAAGACTACGCACATTTGACTTTTCTGGCCTGGGGATGGGGGGAGGGGAGAATCGAAATTCGGTTTTAAACCGGTTTTATAGAACCGAAAACCGGTTTTCAAAACAAACCGGTTTTAACATCCCTATTTTAGAGCTAGCGATCCCAAGCATCACCGAGCGCACCACAAACTTCCGAAAACCGTTGTCCCCAAGAGAACGACTTTTGATTACATTGAGGTAAGTCATCATCATCTGCACTCAGCAGAATCTTGAGGTACATTTAAGGTCCTCCAGTCCCCAGGGCACAAAGCATGGCTGCCATGGCTGTACAGGTTTTACGGACCACTTAAACTTTAAGAGCTCCAATACTCATACAAGTCCTTGATAACAACAAACTAACAAACAGACAAACATAAAACAACAATTAATGTACAAAACAAACAAGTCAGAACAAAGCAAAAAACAGAAGCAACAAGAAAACGTACTGATTATTATAAAGTACTGTAACTTTTTATTGATCAAAGTCCGATCCAATGTGGTGTATATAATCATTGATATTATGGAAAAAAGAAATAGCTTCTTGATTGACTTTTCAAGTCCTAAAAGAAAACATTTAAATGTACTGCTCTTGGTGGCCGCGGCGCCAGACGAAACCCGGCAGTGTGCAATATTATTACCGTATTTTTTTTTTTTTAATCTCGCTAAATATTTCACAAATTCAAATTCTGCTCGGATCTCCCCTTGATTTTTAGTCGCTGAATTCAAAAATGAAATCAGATATTGTCTGCGATGCTTTCTCGATGAGAAAATTGAAAGTGAAAATGTCCCCAGTCCAGCCCTATGACGTCACACATTCAAGGTCGACGCGACTACTAGCAACCGTGAAAAAAACGAAGGCATGAGATGTAGCAAGCCAGTTGAGCACTCTCGTCAAAAAAGTTGGTGCGAAAGCGTGTTGTTGAAGTCCGAAGTCGTGTTGAACTCACTGCGTGCGGTTACTAGGTTTAAATAGTGTCACCAACACCGACTCACAACGAAAGCCGTATTCACTGAGAAGACGTGTTGGTGTTTGTGCCCACTGCGTTTGTAGCTTTACCCCGCCTTTGGGTAAGTTTAGGTGAGAGCCGTAGCTCGGGGGTGACTAAGTCTAGATGTTATTACCCGAGATGTCTTTAATGTCTTTCAGATTCACAATATATTAAAAGTCATTGTTGAACGGTATAGATAAGTGGTAATCATACAAACTGTGTAGTTATTGTAATGCTTGAAAATATACATATAAATTCTTTAGTCATATAATATTTATATAATTTTCAGATACATTTTACAGTTTGATCACTTCAAAATTATAAATTGTAAGCCATTTATTTTTAATATTAAAAAAAAAAAAGAAATATTAGCTTAAAAAAAACGGGCTAATTGTCTCCCCTTAATTAAAACATGTTTCCACATTTGATTCAATAGTGATGCCGAACAAGTTATGTTTTGTAATATAACAAATATTACTGAATATTAGACCTAAGGCTTTTGCAACCAAAATTGAAACAAACATAGACAAATTGCTAATTCTTACAACATGTTTCCTTTTCAGTTTTTTTTAAAGAGGAATTAATCACACAAAAAGTTTAGTCCGCCTAAAAAAATTGCGGAACCTATGGTCCAGATGGGCGGAAAGGTGTAGGGGGGGGGGGGTAGTCGGCGAAAAAAGAAAGTTGGAGGGGGGGGGGGCGGTGAAAGGAACAAAATTGTAAAAGGGGGCGGAGAGCCGAAAAAGGTTGAGAGCCTATGCCCCAGATGATTATACGAGGCCCACGGTGAGCGGTATAAAAAAAACCATCTACATAATTGAAATAAGACTCACAATTAACATCTCCCAAAAGTAACTTCAGAAAGGCCACAAACATTGTTTGACAATTGACCTTGGCTCCTTGAAAAAAACCCAGTAAAACCGAGTAGATTAGTTCAGAAATCCGTATTTTACAGCTCAACAGAGACGCACACCGCCCATTTTATTATAGTAGAACTTGTTTGATGGCATTGGCCTTTGTAAGCCACATCCCTGCACTGTCCTGTAGCCATGCACTGTCACGCGGTAGCACAAATACCAGATTATAACGGCCTGGTCATCCAGGGACCTGGATGGGCAAGTCAGGCAATTGTACGCATTGCTTCCTCTTGCCTCTGCAATTAAATCCTTGGACGCGCAAAGGGACCGTCCCCAATGCGTTAGTCCACCGGTGTATTCTTTAAGGGAGCGTGTCGGGGGGTTTGCCTCTTTGAGGACCATGGGGTACAGAATTCTTCTAGACTCGCGAGATGCAGTGCACATGTTCATATGATCGTTGGATCTGACTGATGATGGCATATATATGTAGTCAGCAGTAAAACGACTTATTAACCCTTACAGTCCCTGGCGCGTATATAGCGGGACTGAAGGTATGCATGGGAAAGTAGGTCGGTACGGGAAGGGTTAAAGAAATTTAAACAATAGATAAATCCTTCGCTAAATGAATATGTTTTCTTTTCTATATGTATTTAATAATAAATTTAATTTAATTTCAACATAGATTGAGTTGTTGTAATGGTAAATCTACTAGAGTAATTACAGCATTCCATTCTATACAACGAACGTAAGGTGCTTATACTCGACTCACATTGGTCCACTATGTTTAGGTTGAATATACTTGGGGATTGTGTGGCAAACAAAAAAAACAACAGCAACGTCTTTTTTTATATTTGCCAAACGAATGTCAGAGAGTTAGTAAATATCTTTAGAAAACGATATACCCCTGTAGTGTTTTTTTTTATATAACAACAAGGATTTGAACCGGTGTGCTTAGTAATTAAATGTGTGGCACTGTTAACTTAACCACTGTGTAAATAATGACATTGTGTAATTGTAGGATTCTTTGTTTCCTAAACGTTTTCATTTTAACCCTTTTTAAATAAAGTTTATATAATCAGTTTTTAAAATTCGATTTTTCAGGTTTCAGGATTTCATGTTAAAGGTCTCCAACACCTGACTAACCAAGCGTCGAGATTTCAGCATTAAAATTTATCCCTTGGAATTTCCTGGAGATCCTTAAAAAAGGAGAGGGGGGACTCATTTTCTTTGAGGTTGGAGCCAAAACAACAATGTCCAGCATGTGCACAGAATTATGCTATTCGCACTGTTACTATGTGGCGTCCAGGGCGGAGGCAGCCTCCGTAAACCAGTCGCTGATGATGTGCCTGAGGTTCGTCTGCAGCTACGTCGCGTTGGCCATGAACGACACGGTGTACCTAGAGGCGGAGGAAAGCTACAACGCAAACTTCGACAACACGTCGCTGGACTTGGACTTCAGCAATTGCTCCATCACCGCGGATCGTCTGCTTCGCCTGGATTATGACTCATCGTCCAGGTGAGTTTGGGTGGGGGTCGTTTTTATACCTGACGACCAATAGTCTTATTAGAATAGAACAACCGTGCATTTTTGCACAAAGAATTGCCATATTAAATCCTTTTTAAAAGTCACAACAATGTACCGGTTGGGAAAGGTTTTGAGAAGTATAAAAATAAAGATTTGGTTTTTCAAGTTAGCAAGGTTTGGGAAAACTTACGCTGTTTTATTAAGCTTAGCAAAGTTTGGTAAAATTATTTGTTTTGAAATTGATTCCTTCAATTTTTTTTTAAGGATAAATAAGGCAATTTTATTGATTTCACTATGATGCACAAAGCAGCTTGAAAAGGGTACATTAAAAAAAAATTAACTGTGTTATTAAGGAATCATTAACTCATGTTATCGTTTTTAATATTTCCTTGCGGAATTTTGTTAAACATCTGTTAAATTAAGTTACAAAGACAGTTATTACAGAGAAAGATACATTGTTCCAATCTGTATGTGGAAATTTAATAGTGTAACGAATAATTTAAGTGTATTAAACGTAAAGGACTTCTTTAATGTGACAGTGTATGGAAACTGTTTCTCATACATCTCAAAGACCTTAGGTAATATAGACACTCAATTTAAGGGAACAGTGTTTCTTGATTACTTTCTTCTTTTCACTAGAACATCTTCAAAGACATCTCTTTCAGCTTTATTTCTAAAAGTGTCTCACTGGATGTCTCGGTAAACTATATCCCATTCAGCAGTAGCTTTTATCGCAATAACAGAATTGTTTTCTTTAATTTTTTTGTACTATCCCTTCTGAAATTTTGTGGACACGATGACACGATAAGTCTATCTGCGATCTTTTTTTTTTATCAATGTATAAGGTTTGAATCTAGCTGTTTATATTTCTTGGGTTCGGGTAGTGTGTCCTTTTTGGACTACCTAGTTTGTCTGGTATATCCCACAATTCATTTTATAAAGTCTAATTGGTCCCAGTCGTAGTGCAGGCCACAAAACCCCATAGATGTTTTGGTAACAGATACTGAGGTGAACTATTGGTATATGCTGTGGTTCTTTGACAGAGAAGTAAGTAAATAAGTAAAGTACCCTTCGTACCAAATTTATCATAGGGACGGGAAAGCAGCGTTCACCAGGTTCTGTGGCCACGGCGTACTGAGGTGATGTGTGGCCACCACAATGCCCAGCAGCCTTTACTTTACCCCAACTAATGTTAGGTACCCATCAGCGCTGGGTAGACTCGTGGACATCCTCTAGTCCCAGAAACTAACCCTAGCCTTAACCACGATTTAAACCCAGAACCTTCGGAATGCCAGTCAAACGCGCTTCCACTGGCCACTCGTGCACCATTTTGACAGATATAAGGACTATTCTAATGGAACAGTATGCTCTAAAACACGTATAATTTTCAGTATGTTTTCCCTCCACATTGGAATGATAATGTTTCCCTTTTCTTGACTTTCAGATACTCTGTGATTATCAACGGCTACATCTCCCCCGTACTTGTTCTACTGACCGTCATCAACAACACCCTCGTCTGCATCGTTCTGCTGAAGCCGCACATGCGCAGTCCCACTAACGCCATCTTGGTCGCCATGGCGCTGTCCGACATGTTCACCGGACTGTTTCCGGTTCCGATCTTCATCCATTTCTTCGCCACGGAGAGGCTCCACGAGTTCGTGCCGTACAGCTGGTGCTACACCGTCAACGTCTTCATGGAATACATGCCCACCATCTTCCACACGGCCTCGATCTGGCTGACAATGGCTCTGGCCATACAGAGGTACATCTACGTCTGCCACTCTTTCAAGGCTAGGTCGTGGTGCACGATCAGGAACGTCATCTACGGCACGCTCGCCATCTACATCATCGCGACCCTCAGCCACATCACGAGGTTTTTCGAGTCCGTGGCCGAGGAGGTCTACTACCTCTCCTTGCTGGATAACACCTCGCTCGTCTCGGCTTGCTCCATGAACTACAGGCCGTGGCTGCAGACCAGGGAGAACACCTACTTCAGCCTGTACTACTGGTTCCGCGTCATCTTCATCAACACCATCCCTTGCGTCTCGCTGGTGGTCATGAACGCCCTCCTCATCTACGCCATGAGGGTTGCCCAGCTTAGGAGGATGCAGCTGCTGAGGCAGAACAAGAAGAGCGAGAGCCGGAAGCTGAAGGAGTCTAACTGCACGACGCTAATGTTGGTGGCAGTGGTCGGACTTTTTCTACTGGTAGAGTTCCCGCTAGGAATATTAATGCTTTGCTTAATAATAAAACATACATTCGATGTGGTGATTTTCTCAGAGGAGACAACCAGGGTAAGCAATCGATCTTCTAATCTCTTTTGTTGTAGTATAGTTTGTATGTTGTCAGTCCTTCATGGTCCAAGCTGACCACACGACTTCTTGACATATGGCTTCTCTTTTTTTTATGTCTTGTGAGTCTCATTGTGCCTTTTACGTTTTACAGATGCATCTTCTCGATAGAAGTTTATTACGTCCTTTGCCCAAAACTCTTGCAGGGTGACAGGGATTGGACGGTTGCAGGGCTAGAACCCGTGTCATAATGTTAACAGATAGGTGTACTAGTCATCTGGCTTCCATTGCCAGATTTGTTCAAATACATTTTTGCAGACGCTGCATTTGCAGTTCTGCAGCAGGTATGAGCTATTTCTCGGTGATCTCAATGTGGTCTGGAGAACTAAATCATATTTTGCGTCCTGTGGGTCTTAATGATAAAACCTATATTATTTGGAGCTTAGGGTATTTCGTGTTCAGGGCCGTAAGCAAACCCGTATTCTGATCCATGACTACAGCCATAGTTTAAGCTCAGAGTGAACCCACATTTCGTTCCTTACGAGTCTTTGATTTTCTTTGGCGGAAAATTATTTTTACAATAGTCATTTTTCGTCTGGATTTAGGATATAATTCACGGGTTACTAAAACATTTTTGTTTTTAGTTACAATCTTCGTCTTAAATGTTAACATTTTCTCTCGTTTGCCAATTTCTTTTGAATATTATCTGTAGTGGCTTTAACTCTCTCTCTCTCTATCTCTCTCTCTCTCTCTCTCTCTCTCTCTGTCTCTCTCTCTCTCTCTTTCTCTCTCCAATGAGAGAAAAGCAGATATGAAGAAAGATGGATAGATATATTATTTGGTAGCTAGATAATAGGTTAAAATGAGGATGGGTCGGTGGGTAGATAGATAGTCACGTAGCTAGGTCAATGGATAGATAGATGCGTAGTTGTGTAGGTAGGTAGTAGTTTGATTGTGTGTTATAAAGGTACATAGATAAATATAGATCGATATAAATATATTTAAAATATAGCAAGAGACAGAAAATAGAAAGAAATATAGATTAGATAATTGGTAGATAGATTTATTGGTTGATTGATTGATTGATTGATGAGAAAATGAAAAATCCTCTGGAAATTCCAGCGATGGATCATTTTATTTCTATCCTTACCAAGGGAATCTATTCACGCACACAAAACACCACGTCATCAACAGAGGTAATTGAATGATTTACACTTCATGCAAAAGTTAACATACAAAACAACAACGAGATCCATATTAATCTATTAGGCGTCAAGTCGTGAAAAAAAAAACTCCTTTAAAAAAACAATAACAACATTGCATTAGATTATTAACTTAATATAGATTCATCATATATGTCTTTACTCATATTAAGGGATTTAGATGATTATTTTTTGTAAGTATTTTTTCTTAATTATATGTCCTTTTATGAATTTCTTTATCTTTATGCTTAAAAATGCTTGGAATGTTACAAATTGTGTAAATACAATGGACATTATATCTTTAGTTACGGAAGCTTTAAATTTATTATAGACAAACTTGAAGGAAATAAAGTTTATTGACAAGTCTTAACGATTATGCATGCATAAAAGGTCACAAAGAAGAACATTTCCGGTCTTATTAGATCATTTTCTTCGAAACATGTCTGTGTGCTACGTTACTGGTTGTACGAAAATATGTAAAGAAATAAATTTTATTTCATTTCCAAAAGATGACGCCAAAAGAAAACGATGAATTGTGAATGTGAGATTTGAAGAATCACCTATTTATAATCCCAAACTAATTGCTTGATGCAAAAGAATTTTCGTGTTGTTGTTTTTTATAAATCTCCGTTGTGTGTTTTTTTAATTGCCAAGGACGCAACTCTTTACTAACTAATTTTATAGACAAAAAGCTAAATTTAACCAAACGCGACTAACACTATGAGTAATAATTATCGCCGACTCAATTTTGATGTTAAAAACGAATTCCTCATAACTAATCTTGTAGCCGTTGTATATTTCTAAAAAATCAGAACTGGCTGTCGATGTTGAAATCAATTGTCAAACAGCACCAAAAGCATGGTTTTTGTTTACGAAAATGGCGGTAAATTTCACCGGATGTTCACGATCATTACAGTTCAAAAGGTCACACCTAATTAAGACTTGTCAATTGATCAGATGAAATTCTAGCTAGCGAGCAGATAATAGAAGAAACCTTATTTATTTAAAATAGGTTTTGCTGACTAAGATAAACCTAATAGAAACCTAAATTGAAAACAATATAATATAGTGTATATATATTTATAAAGCTCCGTGTGTTTGTTTATCCAATCAAATTTGTTTATTTAAAGCACGTGACCTTGTTGCCTCATATTTTACCTTTTCAGTTTGACTTAGCACATGCGTCCTCGCTAGATGAGAGGATAACGTATCGGACTGCCATGCGGTCAACCCGGGATCGATTTTTTAGTTAGCGTATACCTTATTTTTGTCTAAATACATTTTATATCATTTAATATTACTTTTAAAAAAAGATTGTAAATCAACGGGCAACACCGGGCAATTCAGCTTTTTGTTAAATAAAAACACTGGACTATTTTAAACCCAATTACAATATTTATTTTAAATTACTTTCCTAAATGACTTCAGTAAAAAAAATAATTTATATATTTAGATCTATAGCTTCCTGTTCATTGTTTATAAATTGTTTATCTGTAAATTATACAGGCTAAAAAATTTCCCGAGGGCAACAACGGGCAATTTAGCTTGTATATATATATATACTGTTTTTCTTTCTGTCATTTGAAAAGAAGAACTTTGTGACTCTATCGTTTCATATCTAAATGGTAAAAAAAGAATGTACCCCCCCCCCCCCAAAAAAAAAAAAAAGTCTTATGATTTTATCGACCAATAGATGTTGCTGTAAGAATGCATGGATCTATATTCTGCAAGGCAACTTGCACTAAAAATAGGTCCATCGGTATTTCGAATTCCGTTGTTATTTTTTTTTAAACTGCAAAACTTTAATTTGATTGGCTGTGGGGTGGAGGTGGGGAAGGGGGTATACACGTGCGGACGTAAATAGATGAGTATTATGTCTGTTCAATCGTCTGCAAAGACTATAATCAGACGTTTATTTCTTACGGCGCGTAGGCATGATCACGATCTCCATCAACTCCGTGTGTATTCTCGTCATCTCTTTATGATATTGATACATTTTTCTTTATTACCTCCCCTCCCTCGCTTTTATTTTATAAATATGCGTGTGTGTGTTTTTTACGTAGTTAGTGCTAATAATGAAATTTTCTAAACAACAAAACAACTAGACAGGCGGATTAAGGAGAAAATATTTTAGAATTATAATGATTATTTTTATAGCGTTTGTATCCATGATATTACATTTAGCATGCTCAATGCGCTCTTTGTATAAATTGCAGTGACAGTTGTATTGATGTGTAAAGTACACAGCCACTAGTTAGAGAGAGAGAGGTCCTTATACTGTTTTTTAAAAGACTCTTTTATCTCAGAATCGCTCAGTGTCTAAGGTAAGCTGTTCCATATAGAAGGCGCTACATATTCGAACGAGCGCACTCCAGGGTACTTCTTTTTGTGTTCCGCCAATCAAAGCTTAGCGTTTCATCTGTTGTAGCCAATCCCATGATAACTTTCTCTAATATATTACACGTAAGCACCGGTAACTCTTTTTGAACATATCTTTAGCGTGATCCAGCACCTGTTCGAGTGCTGTAGCACCCTTATGTCAGCTATTATCGCATATGTACAGTAATACACGTTTGTAACACATATACGTGTATAGCAACTTTGCGACCTACACTTTCAGACTCTAATGCAGGGGTCTCAAGCACGCGGCCCACGGGCAGCATGCTGCCCACCAAGTGGATTTATGTGACCAGCCATTAAGCTTTAAAAAAAAATGTATCATTCGTGAAATTCAGACAGCTAGCACTGATACACATACAATTTTATTGTTCGTTTTATATACTTAATGAAGATACATATTATTAGTGATAAGTAGTAAAATGAGTTAAGATGTATGAAGTGTTTCTTCTTCTTCTTCATAATACTGTGGAGACCATGCTAGGACCGAGGAAAGAGTCCACAATTTAACTAAACATAAAATAAAAAACATCACAAACAACAATTATAAACAAATGACAGAGTGTCACTTTAGGTTTTTAGACCAGCCCTTCAGTGACGATTTGAAAGCCGGTACAGTAGGGGCAGTGATGGAATGTTTTTTTGTTTTTGTTTACTAGGGTCGGGTTGAGGAGATGGGAGAGGGGTGCGGCCCTTGACACACCTCTTACGTGATAAAATGGCTTGAGATCCCTTGCTCTAGTGGTATCGTCGGACATGTTTTCATCTTACAATGCGTTGCTGTCCTGCCCATTATAATGTCCCACAGTTTGAGAGACAATTTGTCCCATAATCACGACATCGCCCATCGATCGGGACAACACACGAAGAAGGTGTGTGTGGGGGGGGGGGGGAGGGGTCTACAATCATGATGTTGGGATCATGGGCTTGGGACCGATTCGTATTACTACACTGCTACGGCCTGCTTTCAACAGAATATCGGTAGTCTAGAATATATTTTAAAAAAAACACTATTGATATAAATAAACCTGGAGGGTGTCTAAAAACCGCCACCTGCACGGGGCAAAACTTCGTAGACAGCTGTCTCAGAATACGTAGAAATACGTTTATATTTAAGTCACAGTTTCTGGACGCTTGTTTGGGTGTGCACAATTTGCGCGCGTTTGTGTCTGTGTGTGTGTCTGTGTGTCTCTTTTCGTCTGTGTTTGTCTCTGTGCGTCTGTATGTGTGTCTGTGTATAATTTTGTGTCTCTGTGTGTGTCTGTGCGTATTTATGTGTATATCTGTGTGTCTCTTTTTGTCTGTTTGTGTCTCTGTGTGACTTAGTTTGTCTCTTTGTGTGTTTCTGTGTCTGTCTGTGTCTGTCTATGTGTGTCGGTGTGTGTCGGTGTGTTCGTTTGTGTGCGTGTGTGCTTGGTTACTTGCGCCTGCACTCCCTTAATGCAAATAATAACACGCCAGTAAGTTCAGCTTCTTCCATCTCTCATCACCACAAACTATTCTTCCCCTCTTCTAATAGCCCAGATATTTCATCGTGTATATAGCCTTTTATGTATTACGGCACTATTGGTACGCCAAACGACAGTTTTTTTATTATTATTCGAGAATTATGCATGAGTATACATTTATTTCCCCCTTTACGAGATATATTTTTTTTATTATTATTCATTCTGGCTTCTAATCTTAGCTTCAAGGGGAGAGTGAGCAGTGTGCAAATAAATACTAATTTATGATGATTATTTTTTCCCTTTAAATGTTATTTAAAACATAATATAAAGCAGGATTTGTTAACCCTTCCCGTACCGACCTACTTCTATCTATGCTGCCTTCAGTTCAGCTATATACGCGCCCGGGACTGTAAGGGTTAAGGGTTCTAAGTCGGGGAAACGTTTGGGAGAATTAATAGGGGGGGGGGATTGTGTGGTCAACACAATGTGATTCGGACGCATGATATTAGTGGTATAGTGTTTTATTTGTCTACATGCTATCAGTAAACGTTAATGGAGACTACAGTTGACACAACAGACATGAATGTTATATTACTGTGTTGCTGTGTTGTTGTTGTTTTTTTTACATAGTATTGCAGTTTTGTTTGTATTGTGCTGTATGTATAACTGTGTGTTGAAAAGTAGATGTATTTCTTCATGCGTGTGGTCTTGGGATTAAATGTATGTATATAGAATCGTGCAAAAAAGGATACTATCTTCAGAAGGCTAATGCATAGCAAAAATGAATTATAAGCGACATCTTTGTCTTTAATTTTATCGTGCCTTTCTCTATCTATAAAATTGTTACAAATACATACCATTGTTTAGATTTTCATAGAGATTATTTCCCCTTGAAAATTAACTTCGCTTTTTGTATTGGTTTTAGATTTTAATATGTGAGGCCGGCTGGTCCTCCTGCGGTTAGTTCACCTGACTGTCAACCGACACGCCGCGGGTTTTATTCCAGCCGTCAACAGATCCCTGCCGACCTGCAGAAATTTTGGGCCTAGTGGACGTAATAATCTGCTAGAGCGCACTGAGCATGCTAACATAGCACGGATAGAATCATTATTATTATTCTTATGTGAGTGGTAGCAAAAGCCCTTGTGTGTTTAATTGTTTAACTTCTTATAATTTTTGTTCCTTAGTTTATTCCATTGAAACAGAAGATGTATATTCTAGTAATGTTCTAACTAATTATTTTTAAAATTATAATTTTATGCTCTTGTCAATAAGAGGGAAGGGGGAGGTAAGGGGGGTTAATATTGACTTCCTGTTGTTTCACTGAATAAATTCTTCAAAATCTAGATTGAAAGTCGCGTGATCCTCTCGCCACAATTTGATTGGTCCTAAAAGCTCGTGACGCCATTCATTAGGCATAACATAACAGATGAGTCAAATGTACGTTTGTAAACAAAAATATTTCAGATTATTTTAATTTGTTTTTGACAGTTTGTTGATTTGCGTGTTTAAGTAAATCTTCTATTTACCCCACTGCCCCTGTAGGTAAAGATTAAATTTCATTAAAAGCTTCCTTTCTAATCCATGGATTAAAAGTCGTATAATTTGGGGCGGATAAGAAAAAGGGGAAAGCCGTTAAAAAACAGGGGGGAAATTTACGCAATTAAAACTGGAAAATTATCTCCCATGTCACGACAATTTGTTTGGGTCTATCATTACGGGTAAATGCGGGGTTTTAAAACAAAAGGATTGTCACATCATTGTTTAATTATTTTGTTTGTATTGTAGACGAACAGTAATCCGTCAATCTTTGAACGTTTGTTTGTGTTTGTCGTCTGCGTGCTAGATTGCAGAGTTTGGCTGAGTATCAATGATTAGTTGTAGGTTTGTTTGTTTTTTATTTTACATTTGATCTTTATAATTGCGTATTTATTTCAGTCAGAAATATAGACTAATTTTTACCTGATTTTTATTTACTGAAATAAGTTTGTGAAGTACCCATCGGTCCAAATTGATCATATGGGGCTGGTGAAACAGCGTTCACCAGTTTCTATGGCCAAGGCATGCTAGGACAACCTTTTGCTAACAGTGTACCAAACTAGGATTTCTAAATTACTTTACGTGCCAACCTGCTCTATAATATTTTTTTAATTTATTTTTATAGGACAATTTATTTAGCACGTAGCAAGACCTAGGCCAAAAGCAAAGAAACATTTTAGAAGATAATCGTTAAGCGTTTTATATATCCTTAAACAAAATTAATTAACATGGTTTTAGTTATCATCTTTTTTTAAAATTTGCAATTAGATCTAGGTAGCAACTACAAAATTTCATTACTGAACTTTCACGTCAGATATAATTGTTAATGTCTAAACGTTTAATGTTGTTATCAAGATATCATTATAGTGTTTTTAACTCATTGTATATTAATCTCAGGTTGAGATTTTCTCTAATGAATTATTTTATACAAATTTGCATTTTGAATCTATTGAAGGTTCAACGGCATAAATGCTAAGTAATCTTTTAAAGTGTGTAGTTAATGCAGTGATAAAAATTTACATATATTTTCATTACTTATAAAATATTTATTTAATTTTCAACTATTTTTTATAGTTTTAAAATTTTAAAATTCTAACTCTAATTGTAACCTACTTAAAAAAATTTAAAAGGAAAAACAAAATAGAAACCATTTAGAAATATAAACAACAGGTTCATTGTCTCCCTTTAATTAAATTAAAGTTTCCAAATTTGGTTCAATAGTGATGCCAAACAAGTTATGTTTTATAATATAACTATCATTAGTTATTAATTTATATTTCTTTATACAAATCTAGCATTACGGTATTTATTCAACTAGTAATATGGGGTGTCACGATTCTGGAATTAAATCGCGACACATAGCACTCATGGATAGATCATAGCGCAGAAGTAGTGTAGAACTAGGTTAGCGTAGAGTTAGATTAGGGAGTAGAAAAGTAGCCTGGAGCTATTACCCTCTCTCTCTCTCACGCAATAGGAACACCCCAACCACCCCTTCTCCTCACCTCTCTTTAACCCTCTCTACACTTTTTTCATTCCCGAATTCAGAGTTTGCTACTTGATTCAGCCAATTGGTACTACACTATTTGTATGTGTGATTGTATGTGTGTGTATTCTTTAATGTATGTATATATATATATATATATATATATTCTATTATGCTGTCAATTATGATTCATGTTGTATTTGGATAGTAAATACTCATTTATTTTGCTAAACTCAGCATACACGTAAAACCCCCACCCACCTGCAGACACCCCCACCCACCTGTAGACACCCCCACCCACTGCTACACCTTTTTCATTATCTCCCCTCTTCGTTCCCTACTCAGCGCCCGTGGTCAAGCCCTTTATCCACTCGAAGTAGTGACATCTGGAGCGAAGCGTCTCGCACATACGTAAGCACCTTGGGCTGCACTCGACCAGAACCAATAGAGACAGGTACATCAAGGGAAATAAGTCATTATCTTATCCTTTGTATCTCCGTATACGTCTACCCAACCCTCCCCTTTTTCCCCTGGGCCCCACCCCGCAAAAGTCGGCGGTACTAATTGTTCGCCTACACCCACCCCTAATTCCCCCCCCCCCCCAATAGTCAATCTTCTATGCAAGTATATTTCAAACCAGCCAACCAGAACATATGTAATTCTAAACTAATGTAGCTATCCAATCAATTTGACCACTGATCACGTGACTAAAATCCAGGAAAGCGCGCTTAACTAGTTTCAGCGCACTTCGGCTCAAACGTTAGGTGGAGAAGGTTGTTCGATTCTAGCCTCCACTTATTCAGTTCGTTCCATAGGATATACCGCCTACATGTGTATAGATAGATATTTTGTCAGTCTAAGTATTTTCATGAACACAGCTTCGTTTGCCTAATTTTGGATAACCTAGCAGTACCATGTGTTGAGTGTTAACTGAAGCCTGTGCAAATTCGTATATGTATCTTGCCATTGAGTGAAGAATTGAAATGATAATAAACACCTGAACTTAACCAGCGATTTATTTGTTGTGTCCGTCATAATATCTAACGAGCCAGAGAGAGAAATAAGAATTATTCCAGGGCGATTCCAGTCACGGTAATTCATACCCCACGACGACCTGCCACTACTACCCCCCTCACCTACGACTCCACATCCCTCTCATTGTCCAGCTTCTGCCAGGTTGATGTCCTAATCGTAAACACATCCTGACATGGGGTATACAATTAATTTACGTCAAAAGCATTCGAGAGAACAATTTTTTTATGTGAATTAGCTTGTATTAATTAGCGCTTTTTTCGCTAATCGGAACATTTATTTTTTAACTTGATGCATTTTAAAAAGCCAAGATCGTCATACTACTACAAAATAAAAATAAAAATAAATCCAGATCTAATACGTAGCAAGATCAAGCCAGTTAGTCTTGGTGATATGAAAACATGAGTCCATGAATTTGAAAGTCTTGCCTTTGTTTGGAAACCTCAGCTTTGAGTGATTTAATGTACCTTCTGAAAAAGCTTATCTATCTATCTTAATTTGCCTTAAATTAGGGAAGTAGTTAAATGTTTTGAAATTTATTTCACGGCATTTTTAATTCAAATCCATTTTAGTGGTTTAACAGTTCAAGTGCTGTTTCACCCCGTTCTTGTAAACGCAAGTTCAACTCATCCAACCCGGGTCGTCCGCATGGCAGTCTGATACGTTATCCACACATCTAGCGAGAACGCATGTGCTAAGTCAAATTGCAAAGGTGGAAACGAAATATCAGGCAATAAAATAAGGCCCTCATGTGGCTAAAAAGGCCAATCATGGACGTACAGGCACGGTCACACTAGCTGCAGATGAATGTAACGCAGGAGGCCACACTTTTCTCCACCTTCTTGTTCCTTGCGCGCTCCGCTCCCGCAAGCTCAGAACCTTCTTTGATTCCTGCCCTCCACGTGGGCCTATCCTGCGCCATGATCTCCCAACTGTTTAGGTCGATTTGGAGGTGCTTCATATCTCTTTTACAGAAATCCGCAAATCTCACTTTTGGACGTCCAGCAGGTCTCTGTCCCGAAGCATACGATCCATAAAGGATGTCCTGTGGCATTCGGTGTACTTGACCTAGCCAACTGAGACGACTGTTGCTGAGAATAATGCGGATGTCTTGCCACCCTGATCTTCGTAGGAGCTTTGCATTTGTCACCTTGTCCTGACATATTATATCTAGAATGCGTCTGAGACACCTTTGGTGAAAGGTGTTCAATATGTTTTCTCTCCTGCCAGGAATATGTGCTTCATGTTTATGTGCCGTACAACAGGGTACTCAAAACGCATGTTCGGTACACTCGTGACTTAGTGGAGCGTGTGAGCAGTGGGTTAATCCAGACTCGTTTTTTTAATCTTGCCATAGTGCCCATGGCTTTAGCTATTCTACTATTAATCTCACCATCCAGGAGCACATTGCTTGAGATTTAGGCCCCATGGTAGCAAAACTCGTCAACTACTTCTAGTGGATAGCCACCAATAGTGATGCATGGCACCATTGCAGCGTTTTGAGCCAGTACCTTGGGTTTGTTTTGACTAATGCTGAGGCCGAATTTTTGGCATGCATCATCAAGTTTATCAATGAGCGTCTGGAGCTCGTTTACAGATTCGGCAACAATAGCTGCATCATCAGCATAGAGAAGTTCCCTAACCAGTACACTCGATTTGTTTTGGCTTTGAGCCTGTTTAGGTTGAAAAGCTTTCCAGATGTCCTTGTGTGAAGGTAGACACCCTCGTTGCAGTCTCCATATATATATATATATATATATATATATATATATATATATATATATATATATATATATATATATATATATAATAAACAGAGAATTTAATGTTTTTGTGACAAATATGTACGACAAGGACTATCAACCATAAGAAACACTAGCAACAGAAAACAGCAGGTAAACAATAAAATGAATTCGAACAAATTCAGTAACCCTGAAAACCTGTAACTTAACAGCATTGAAAACAATGCTCAAAATGCAAGACTATAGTCAAACAAGTCACCTCTAGGAATACTTTATCGATACAGTTTCGCTGTTCAGTATTGCGTGTTCTGTCGTGCGAGTCGATTGTTCTTTTACTTTACCTATCTTAGATTTGTATTTGTGAATGAACTATAAAGGTTATTTATAAAATATTTAAAAAAAAAAAATTTATTTATATAGCGCTTCTATTTATGCTATTATATTTAGCATGCTCAGTGCGCTATTGATGTGAATTGCAACGATGTATTAGTATGTAAGGCTCACAGCCACTAGCCAAAGAGAAAGGTCTTTATACGCTTTTTTAAAAAGACTCTCTCAGATTCTCTCAGTGTCTGGGGTTAGCTGTTCCATAAAGAAGGAGCCACGGATTCAAATGAGCTGTGCTTTCGTGCAGTGGCGTATGCAGAGAATTGTATCCATAATCGTTGACGGGCTGATACAGAGATGAGGGAAAATTGTAATTTGCAGTCTTCGACGTTATTGGCGTACACATGGGTCAGAAACAAAGTTTCTCAAATTGTATTCGCATCAGTAAAAAGACAATTAACCCATAATTACCGCTGTCCATCAACTCCTGTTTTAACCCTACAATACCATGTTGAGAATGGTTCATTATATCTCTTCCACTTTCTCTGGAGTTTAAAGGTGATTTGTGCAATAGTGGCTTCCATCTGCTTGACTCAGCTCATGAACAGCTCATCGCGAACCCCTGATAATCGCAGTCATGGTATCATCACTGCATCTTTACTTCATTGAATCATTTTAATCCTTCATTTGATATCTTGTATTGGCAGTGTGTGTGGGGGGGGTATGCCATACCATATTTTTATTAGGGCCTAGTTTTGAATAGAATTTGCAATGCAAGGAGAGAGCTGTATGACCCCACATTTGCAACAAACCCTTGGAATTCTTTATTTTGAGAGTTTATTCCCCAATGAAAATTTTTATTTGTTCTTTCTATTGCAGTTTATTTAATGCACACAGAACTGTATGAGTCTGGCGAAACCGGGTTTTCGGTAGTAATAACAAATAATAATGGTAAATTAAATATAGCGCTTCTATCCATGCTATTAAATTTAGCATGTTCAGCGGAAGTCTTTAAAACCGAGCGTTATTGGCTGCGCACGGACAACATCTCTCTTAAACTCTAAAAATAGAGCAGGTGGTCCATCTTAATTTAGTCTTTGGTTTAACTCATCGAGGCAAAAAAACACTAAACAAGGGCAATAAACATCTGGTTTCTTCCGATGTTGTTTTTTTTGGGTGGCCATTTTTATGGGCCCGTATTTACATTACAGTTTATATATATATTATGTGGAATAAATAAGAATAAAAAAATCCATATTTAAATAATAGATCAATGAATAATAAATCAATGATAATCAATATATTTAACAGCTAAGACGAGGACTTTATAATGTTTTTCTCGTGGGCAATTTAAATAAAACGTGTCTATTTGTAGCCCTGGAAATCTAAGGTCACGAAAGAAACACTACAAAAATGCAGATAAAAAACAACAACTAAACTAAATTAGATACCTTATGTTGATATTATGTTTTTATAATCTCTGGGTCGTGTGGCGGGTTGCGTGCTAACATTCGCATGTATCTTGAGTTTTTTTAAGACACCAAACTCTGAATGTCGAAGAGCTGCAAAAGCTGCGCAGTATCAAAACACCTCTCTCTCTCTCTCTCTGTCTGTCTCTTTCTCTCTATCTCTAGCCTTTGTCATTCTCTGTGTGACAATACACATCCGCCACATCCGCCCTGATCTTTAGGGGGAGGGGGAGCAGACTAATAAGTTCATCAACTTCACCACCATGTGCACAAATGGGTCTTATCAGCTTTTGTTTTCTAGTTGGCGTCCGTCTCAGGGCTAAGCTTGGAGCTCTTTTCTTGTGTCCTTTGGAAAGAAGGTGGTCCAGACATCATCCTCTTCATTTCCCTTAGTTCGTCTATGATGTTGTTAATGCTTGTTTCTGGTGTCACTATTGGAACAGATAATTATAGGCTAGAGATGACTTTTTTGAAAATCAAGATATCCCATCGGGAAAATTATTTTTTTTACTTTTTAATATTTCACTTTTTTAAGGCAGCCTACCCGTATTATCCCAAAGTAAAAAGTAAGTAAAGTAAAGTATCCCGTCAGGCCAATTTTATCCTTAGGGCCGGTGAAGCATCGTTCACCAATTTCTGTGGCCAAGGAATAATAGGGAATTGTCTGGCCAGCACAATGCCCAGCCGTCTTTACTTTATCCCAACTAAAGTCAAGGTA
Source organism: Anisus vortex (assembly GCA_949126835.1). NCBI lineage: Eukaryota > Metazoa > Mollusca > Gastropoda > Planorbidae > Anisus > Anisus vortex. Next base: position 38,081,443 of record OX421503.1, read on the forward strand.
CTCATCGGTGCTTTGGTAGTCTTAGAGAGACACCCTCCAGACTCGGGGCGAAACAAATCCTAGCCTTTACCAGGATTTAAACCAGTGGACCTTCGATAACGCCGCTCTCACAAGTGACCCCACAACCCCCCTCCCACCCATAGCGTCAAGTCAACCTTGATTGAAATATTGGATACATTATTTACAGCTGCTCTGTGATCCAACTAGACTGGCTCACACTAAACATTATACAAAACGAACAAACATACAAAAAACAATACACAGCAAAAACACATTTAGCGAAATGCATGGGCGGATAATGTCTGTCAGTGGACGGGGGGCAGGCCATCTTGATAACTGGCTGGAGATGGGTTGCTGGTTGGCAGAGGTAAGGAAAAGGGGGGCGTTGGAGGGAAAGGGGGGTGGAGGGTTTGATTGGGTATACATTGAGTAGGGGGGAACGAGTGTCAACGTTATGGGATGATGCAGCGAAGACGCTCAATGCAAGGAAAGATAACTCCAAGATGCATCGCGTGTGAAGTGGGGTGACGAGGGGTGGGGGGGGAAGGTCCAGATGGCAAATCGATAAGAGGCAGCAATAACAAGGAAGTAAAAAACATGGCGGCTTTATGGCTTATTGCGTTCGGTTGTTGTTGTTTTCGTTCAATACACACACACACACACACACACACACACACACACACACACATACCAAAACAACGAATGGTGAGTATAATAGAACGAAACACAATGGGGAGAAATACCAAGATGGCGAAGAAGTGTGTATGTGTGTGAGTTGTGGGGGGAAATGTGGGGGCAAGCCAAACGTAATAAGAAGATAAAACTAAATGTGCTATAACAATCAATGTCAATCAATGTAAACAAACAGGTTTTTATTTCGGTGCAGACGACGTACATTTTTTTTAGTTTTACGAATCTAATAATAATGTTTTAAAAATAAGGTTTACGTCATTTTTCAAGATTTAAGAAATTAATTTTTTGATTTTTTAATCAAGTATTCCGTCGGACATAACTGGTCCGTAGCGCCGGGGAAGCAGCGTTCACCAGTTTATGTGGCCACGGCATACTAGGGTGATTGTGTGGCCAGCACAATGCACTTCCGCCTTTACTTTACCCCAATTTAGGTCAGGTACTAAGGTCAGGTCATCGGAGCTGGGTGGACTCAGGGACACTCTCCAGACCCGGGACAAAAATCTTAGCCTGCACCAGGATTCGAACCCAGGACCCTCGATACGCATGGCCTCCATGCCCTACATCAACTAAAGAAAATATTTTAAAACTGATAATAGATCTAGAAAAGAACTGCTAGGTTCATTACTACCTAATATTCCCAACTAACAAGAGTAACACCATTAGTTAAATAACTAAACCTAGAAACACTAGAGCACACAATAGTAAAGTAGTAATAATACATAATGTATTAAGCTCTAAGTTAGAAATACAACGCAATATCAATCTGTAGCAATGTTCAGAATAGCAAAAGGAAAAAAAAACACTTTTCTAATGCATATGCAAGAACAAATGCATATATTACGTGCTCTTTCTTCCCGAGTGTCATCCGGGCATGGAATGTGTTGCCTGAACAAACCGGGAAAACCAGTAACTTGACATCATTTAAAACAATAATCAAAATGCAAGACTAGATTCAGACCACGGATGAGCGTAGGACGCAATAATCTTCTTTATAGAAGGAGCCACCAACAAGATATAAGATAAGGGTTAAGTAAAATAAGGTAGGCTACATTAAAAAGCGAACCATTAAAAATGTAAAAAAATATTTGTATGTGTCCTTAGTTGAAAGAAAAAAAAAACAGATTTATTTTTATGCTGGGGGTAGGGGTCAAAGAGGTCAAAGATCACTGTCAATTTTGAAATTTGATGTGAAAAACTTCAGTTTTAATCAACAACTAAATACAACAGGACATCAACATAAAAATAATTGAGATGTGTTTGTTGTTTTTTTATAAATGTGAATGAGCAAATCAATTTATTTAGCTCTGTCACCTGGCCCAGGATAATATCCGTATTCTTAGTTTCATGTTAAACGCGCTCTGAGCTTACATTATGTTTGTTGGCATCGCTATACAAATATTATTATTATTATTATTATTATTACAAGGCTAGATGGCCCGGTTAGATATACAGAAGCTACAGAAATGTTTGTTAGCAAGTATGATAGCATAAGGATATCTTAGAAACGTTAAATTAGAGGAGACAGGGAGAAAAATATAAGGTCTGAGATATCGAGAGAGAGATAGAAAGAGAGAGAGGGAATAACAGAGGAGAGGATGGCAAAATGATAAGAATTAGAAGATTTTAATAGAGGTAGAAACCAGGCTTAGAGAAATTGGATGTATTTTAAGTAAAGGGTGGGGAAAGGCGAAGAGATGGAGAGAGAGATAGAGATAGGGGGTGCAAAGAGGAAGAGGTACAGGGAGGAATGAGGGAGTGAGAGGGAGAAATGGATAGATGGAAAAGGAAAGAAAGAGGGAGAGAGAGCGGTGGGAGACGAAGGGAGAAGTAACAGGGACGTAACGATAAACAATGACAGACTGATTGAAAGGGAGAGATAAACAAATATAGAGATTGAAGAGTTGATTTTAAGAAATAGAGAGAGAGAGAGACAGAGAGAGAGAGAGAGACAGAGAGAGAGACAGAGAGAGAGAGAGAGAGAGAGAGAGAGAGACAGAGAGAGAGAGAGACAGAGAGAGAGAGAGGAAAAAAAACAAAGTGAAATAAAGAATTAGTAATATAAATATATGTATGTCTGTGTGTTTATGAGAGAGAGAGAAAGAGAGAGAGAGAGAGAGAGACAATGAAAAAAAAAACGGAATGAAACGAGAAATCGATGAAGATAAGGAGAAAGAGATGGGGAGAGAAAGAGAGATAAAAGAAAAGAGAGAAAGATGAAGATTATCAAAAGTAATGATCGACAAATACTAAAACTTAAATGTAAATAAATTAAAGAAATTCATGATAGGGCCAAAAAAAAAAAAATCTAGAAGGCTAATATCTAAAAAATAAAACTACTTGGTTAATATCTAAAAAAAATATAGATGGCTTTAATATATTAGGTACTTCGATAAAATTTCTAAAATTGTTAAAATTAATAACATTGAAAAAAAACCTATTTAGTTAAATGTAGTTTGGTATTGGCTTTCCAATGACACCTCATTTTTGTTTCTACATGAAATATTAACGAAGTTATGAATTTTTTAAGTGTCCGAAAATTAAGCCTATTTGACCCATCTAAATATAAAAAAAAAGTGTGACCCAAAAACATGAACTGAGCTGTTTAAATTGCTATAACTTAAAAACCGTAAAAGATAATTCTATGAAATTTGAAACACTTATTCTACTATATATTATTTTAATTTTAAAATAGGTATTTACATAGGTGTCGATTGGGGAGGGGGCCCAGAACCCCGTTTTCCCCAGAATTTAGTATTTTACTATTAAACACAATTTCACCTCACTGACCTATATATAACATAAACATAGATCTGAGGTTTTTTACCCATTAGAAAGCCTCTTCACCCCCGATCCCCAACTGTATACAAATACTTTTCTAGACAAGGGCCGTAGCCACATGGGGGAGGAAGGAGGGGGGGGGGGTTAGAGACTTGTAATGTATTTGAAAATATATTTTTTTTACAGTATTTACATTTTTCCCCATATTTTGGGTAAAATGTATTTAAATAATGTTTGTAACATGACATGTCAAAACCACTCCTCAAACATTCTAACGCAGGGGTCGGCAACCTGCGGCTCGCGAGCCGCATGAGGCTCTTTCGATGTCAAGATGCGGCTCTCCAGTTCCATGAGCAAATATTAATAATAATTTTTTTTTTCACAACTCATAAAAAATATTATATTAAACAGGATAAAATCACTCAATAGAGAACATTGATAATAAGTGGAGTAATAATAATAGCCAAATAATAATATTTGTATAGCGCATATCCCGTTGGAAATAGTTCTATGCGCCGTCAACAGTTACAGACAGAGTACAGACAACGATTAAAGGACGAAAATGTATGCATGTACAGGTGAATACTGCTACTTGAATAGATGGGTCTTCAGCTAACTCCTGAAGGTGTTGAAAATAGGGCTCTGGTCGAGCGGTAGCCAGTGCAAAGATCGGAGCAGAGGAGTGATATGTGTTCACTTCTTCTTCTTAAGGACCAGTCGGGCAGCACAGTTATGGACACGTTGGAGGCCCTGAAGGGAGGAGGCCGAGAGGCCAGCCAAGATCGAATTGCAATAATCCAAGCGGGAAAAGAGGAGAGAGATGACAAGCTTCCTTAGTGAAATAGCGACGGATGGCGGCAATACGACGCAGGTGGAAGAAGCAGATTTTGGTGAGGAAGGAGATGTGGGGCTGCATGGACAGCGTGGAGTCCAGATAGACGCCAAGGCTCTTGACAGTCGGGGACAAAGGTAATGTTGCGTCGGCCAGCTAAAGATCGGACGCAGTGAGGGACACGACCCTCTGTCTCGTACCGACGATAAGAGCTTCAACTTGAACTTGTTTTCCGTCATCCAGTTATTGATGTCCAGTAAACAAATAGAGATGGAAGTAAGGAGCCCGTCGAAGTCTTCAGGCTCATCACTGTTATAGAGCTGGGTGTCATCAGCGAAAGAATGATATTTCAGTTTGTGGCGTTCGATGACAAAGGAGAGGGGTTGGGTGTAAAGTGTGAAAAGAACTCGGCCAAGGACAGACCCATGTGGCACACCATGGCAGACATGAACAGGCTGGGAGGATAGAGTAGACGGACAGCCGAAACTGACAGCCGGTAGTCACTACTTAGACTACTTTATATACCACCCAGCCAGCAACCCAGCGGGCGGTAGTGTTCAGTCTTCTTCGGAGCAAGGTTGTGAGTTGGAGGTCCAGAAAAGCATGCACTTCACGCTGCACAACTGGACAGTTATAAACTCTAAAAAAAATGCCGTAAATTGAGGCACTCATATTTGACGCATGGAATAGTCTTCCAGAATGCTACAGTGAGGAGTAGAAGTTGGCATTTGGAGTGCTGACGATCTTCGAGTCAACATATTCGTGCGAGCAAGCGTTCTCTTGCATGAAATAAAATAAAAAGTAAAGTAAGAAGCCAACTAACAAATAAAAATTTAGAGGCGTGCTTGAAACTGAAAACAACAAGTTATGAGCCAGATTTAGCCAAACTTTCAAAGACATTCAAGGCCATTGCTCCCATTGATGTAGGCCCTAACTATTGTAACTATCTATTATTCAATAATTATAGTTATAGGCCTACTATTTGATTACTAATTTTATTATTCTAGCAGAGCTAGCTAAAATACTTTATTATATTTTGTGCGAAACATTTGTATATTTTATATGAATAAATAGGCCCCTATTATTTCATATTTAAAGCTATTTATTTTAAATCAAAAATCAATTTTGTAGGCCCTTTAGGTAGGCTAATCCTACTCCTAATCAAATACGATAATAATGAAAAAAAAAGTTTGTGGCTCTTTAAAAACTGGGAAATTGTGTAAATTGTAACTTTTGGCTCTTCCGCCTCAAAAGGTTGCCGACCCCTGATTCTAACGTCATCCCAAGTCTAGGCACAGTGAAGCAGCGTTCACCAGTTTCTGTGGCATAATGCCCATCCACCATTACTTTACCCCAACTAGTGTCAGGTACCCATCATAGCATCATAAGTCCCGGAAAAAATCCTAGCCTGCACCAGGATTTGTACCCAGAAACTTTGGATTGCCAGTTGAATGCGCTGCAGCTAGGCCACCGTGCCACATAATTATAATAAAGAGTACAATATGAAATTAAATATATTTATTTATATATCATTTTACTTTATTCATAACAATTTACTTAATATTTATGATAAAAATACCCTATCAGAGTGTCACATAATGGGGAAATTGAAGGAGAATTTAAATGACAATGTTCTGTGTCAACAATATACACAATATTTTGTGACCATTACAATTACATCAACCATCTGCATTTACTTTTACCTAAATATTAAAATAGTGCCAGATCAGGGTAAATTCATATACATAATTAATTATAAAAAGCCTAAATAGTTGTAATTTTCTTGGAGTTTACTCAAGAACAATTTGAGCATGCTGCTGGCAAAGTACAATGTCTAATAATATTAATGAATGTATTTTTTGTAATGATTATAATATTACTTCAAGCTAAATTAAAATTTAATTACATTTTGTGCTACTGTTATTTTTATTGCAGATTTATCATTTGTAAACACTCAAAATTATAGTATGAATAACCAAGATAATAATTGTTACATATAAAATATACTTTTTTCCATGTTGAGAAAACAAGAACATACTGTTAAATTACCATTATAATTTAATACATAAGTAAATTTTACATAATTATTACAATTCTATTAAAAGCAACAGTGCAGGTATTTATTTGAATAAAGAAAAGCAGTCTGTGCTAATAGTCGGTAATGGTGGGTGAGTTGAGCTCGTAAATGTAAAGAAAAATATATGCCACTGAAAATTGAAATTATAATTAATAGACAATTTTTTTAGGCATGAATGGATTACGGTAATTAGTGCACCAGAAACACCTCGCTCTCCCCCACCCCCTCTTTTTAATATATATTTGGGCGTGTAGTTCAAAAATATACCTTTACCATCAGAATCAATAAGAATCAGGGTTCAGCTGCACCACATAACAGTCTTGCCCATAAGTACCATGAACAATGATACCTATGTGCAATGTAAAATATTTTAAACTATGTGTTTCGTCAGAAGAGTATTCTTTTTGATAAAAGCTATTATATTAAAAACTTTGATGTTATGTACCCAATAGTGAAAGCAGCATGCAATTTGCCTTTTTAATGATTTCTTTTCCACAATTTTTTTAATGTTGTATTTCATTAAATATAAATACAGCATTCTTAGAATGTCTATTATTTTATTTAATTAATGGACAGCTTAGAGCTCATCTTTTTTTTTCCACACGGACAATAAGCAATTTGTGATTACATATTTATAGGCTGCATAATAATCCTTATATCTTAGTCATTTTTGTCACAGGGACCATGTGATTTAATTTTTTTATACTATCTTGAAAAAAAACACATAGTGACACAGGTCTTTTTTAACTTTTTATATTAAAATTGTTTCTTCCATTCCCTTTTCATTTCTATATTTTCAACTTGAATGCTAGATCCATATGAGAAGCTATAATGAATAATAAAAAAAAAAAAACAAGTTTTATAAATGTAGGCCTATAGCATTTTAAATATTTAAAAAAATTATCTAGGCCTATAAGTAAAAGTTGTTTTTTTTTTTAAATGTATAATATGCTATGGTCATTGCAATCTTTTTTTGGCTGTCCTGTGTAGGTGCAGGAGGCCTAGGCCTACATATTTTTAACAAAAATTAATTATTATTATTAGAGTGTTACTAGACTCTTTATGAAAGTAATTGGCCTTTGTTTTAGAGTCTAGGACTCTAGAGCCTAGATAATATAATAGACATAATCATGGATGGCTGCTATAGACAATATATAGCCTAATACAGTACAGTAGGCCCTATAGTCATAGTATACTTATTAATGGGACTACTTGTTATTATAGACTAGAGACTATAGTAACTAGGCTAGGCCTAATCATATTTAATCATGACCCTTCATACAATTTTGTTGAGCTTGTTGGAATTCTTGGCTCTATACTCTATAGACTATAGTTGGCTAAATATATTATTAGTCCTATGCTGATATTGTACACAACCAAGCTTTATCATGGCCTACGTAAATAGCCCTAGGCTATGTCTATGACTTATCATAAGGCTTATATATGACTATAAAATGACTAGGCCTACTCCTAGTCATGACCTATATTCCTATATATTCTATATATCCTGGCTATAGTTATAGCCCTAGCCTAGCCCATGTGCGGCGCTACCTATGTAAAGTCTTTAATACAGGCTTAGTTGTGCCCTATAACCATGTGCCCTAAAATACTAGACCTAACCATGGCTTTTCTAATAGACCTATACAATACTGAGTAAAAAATTACGCGGATAAAGTTGGTTTCTAGCATTTTTCCATTTATTTATTTTGTAAAATCCAATCCTACTTTTTTAAAAATGCCACGTGTTTTTTTTTTTAATGTTCTAAAAATAAATATGATTTTAATATGACCTAAAAACAAAGGCGTGTAGTTTCTAAAAATAGATTTCACAAACAAAGTTTATAATATCTATATATATAAAAAGACAGTGTTAAGCCCCGCGAGGATCCCCATTGGTCAATTTGAAAACACGTGTGTCACTGACCTATCTAGGCCTAGCCCAATATACCATCTAATAATTTTTCACATCGGACATGTGTCTTCGATAGCTCAGTGGTAAACGTAGTGGACTGCTAAACGGGCGACCAGGGTTCGATTCTCCAGTTAGACAATTCTTTTTTTTTTCGACAATTAATTTTTCAAACTTTTAAAAACAAAAGACATTGTAAATCTATAGGCAATATAGATTTTGTTAAATAAAAATATTTGACTATTTTTTTTACCCTATTAGTAACTATTACAATATTTATTTACTTTCCTAAAAGTATTCAGTAAGTGTAGTTTATAAATTTGTTATCTGCACCCCAGACAGTCCTTTTTTTTTTCACCCGGGCAACGCCGGGCAATGTAGCTTGTTTATTAATAAAAAGTGCTGTAATTGTATATGTTAAAATTGACACTATTTTATACATTTATACAGATTAAATACAAAAATACATCAAAAAGTTTTCGACAGCTAAATATAACGAGAAAAAAAAATAAAAAAACATTTTTTGCTATATGTTATTTGTAATTTTGGATTAAAAAAAAAGAATCGATCGAAGTAGCCGATTGTTATGAAATTTCGTAATTATACTTATTTTTACATGATAAAAACGAAAAGCTTTATTAAAAAGTTTTGTATACACAAATAAAAAAGTTGTAAATTCGTCAAACTTACCGATTTTCCCGCTAAATCAAAAACGTTTCCAACTTAATTACAAGTAGTGAAAAATCAAAATTAATAATGTTAAATATCTCATATACGAAAATTAATGACTTTTCTTGGCTAAAATTGAATGAAAGCTTGTCGAAAATTCTTAACTCCAATAACTATCAGATTAGGGCTGAAAAAGTGCGATTCAAATTTTTCATGATTTTATGTAAACAAAAAAAAATGTCGGAAATGGGTTTTATCGAAGTACCTAAATATATGTATAAAAAACTAGATGGCTAATTTTAAACAAAAAAAAAGAAAAACCTAGATAGCTAATATAAAAAACCTAGTTAGCAAATGTTAAAAAAAACATGGGTAAAATAATAAAAACTTAGATGGCTAATATAAAAAAAAAAACATGCATTGCTTATACAAAAAATCTAGATGGTAAATAACAAATTAAAAACTAAATTGCTAATACAAAGACAAGCTAAATAGTTAATAAAAAAAACTAGATGTCAGATATATAAAAACCTAGAAGGCTATAATAAATATAAAAAAAAACACAAACAAAAAGAAAGATTTTGGACAGTGATAAAAAACGTATCCGATGAATTAATTCAAAATGACAGCAGTTAGCATCCAGGCATCAGCAACTAATAGATTTTTTTTCGCTGTAAACAAAGAAAGGAAGAAATAATTAAAAGATGGACAGATTGACAGACAGATAAATAACATAAATAACAAACATGCTTTTTTTTAGAATACGGACTGTCATTTGGAACGAGAAACAGGGCCGTGTCGTGTGATGTGGAGGCTGCATTAGGCGGCACCGTAAGAAGGCGCGCCATAACCATCTAAATCTATAATATGCAACTTTGACATTTACAGGGGCGCCATTTTCTAAGACTTGCATCCTACGAAGAAAAAAAATTAAACCGCACTGTCCTGGTGAGAAACAAGTGCGGTAGGGCTAGGATGGCCAGACACATGGGTGTCAAAAGGAGGACATCGAGATACTAAAAAGGAGGACAAAGGAGGACATTATGCTTCAATTAAATAGTTTCGCATTAAACTTAAACCCGCACTCAGTATAATTTTATTACAAGAGCTGCCATTAAGTGCGTCTCGGTAATGTAAAAGTAAAGTACCTCGTCGAACCAAATTGGTTCATAGGGCCAGTTAAGCAGCCTTGACCAGTTTCTGTGGCCATACTATGGATTGCGTGACCAGCACAATGCCCAGCCGCCTTTGCTTAACCCCAAGTAAAGTCAGGTACCCATCAGAGCTGGGTAGACTCAGGGGACACCCTCCAGGCGCTCGGTCAAAATTTAATTACATAATACTGTCTTTATTGTTAAGTAATCGCGAAACAGGACATGTGTTTGGAATACTACGACACATCCTCAGATTTTTTTTTTTGGAAGCTGCTCCTTTTGTGGTAGGGAGTGTTGACCTTGGCCTTGAACTCGTTTGTAGTCCCATCCGGGCATCAACTGTGGGTTGGAACGTATCCGTTTGGATGGAATACTGGTTAAAACACCGCTGATGGGGGTGAACGAGTGGAGTCTCCAAAGCACATCAAAGCTCGTCAAGGCACATCAAAACACATCATACAACAGTGCCCACTCCACGAAGAATGCCGATACCACCGTAAAAGTAAGCTCTAAAGAAATCTTTTTCTTAGCTGAAAAGGTGAAATATGGAACACATAAAATTCGAAGAAGAACAGGTCACACAGTGATAATAATTTTCTTTATAGAAGGAGCGCGTCTGTAACATATCAGATAAGTTGAGAGAGGGTGCTCCCGTTTAAAAGATTGTAGCGCGCTTTAAGCGCTGAGCAAAAAGATCTGCCTTGAGCGGGAGCTCAACCTCCAGTCCTGGTTATTGCTAGGAAGACGCTCTGCGCTCGTTTTGTTTTTTAGTGCTGAAAGGGTGCATACATTTAGAACATATAATCACTGTTTGAGACAAAAGTTGAACACAAATAAAGGTGAAATACTCTTAGTCCAGGACTTGTTACACTCGCTGTTGACATTAAAATGATCGGTATATCTTCTTACCGACCAGTGTTGTGTAATACTCTCACGACTTTGTAACTTAAGCTTGACCTTTTTCTTATAATACAGTCTTGGACATCAGATTATCCAGACAAATATACTCACGACCGAAAAAGAAGGAAGTGTGAGTGGGGGTGGGGAGGGACCCAGGTATTTCTTGAAATTCAAGACCTTCTGAAGGAAATGTCAAAATATAAGGTGCCAGACATTGCCAGATACTTAGTATTTTTTTTTTTTGTCATTAAGTTCTAGAAAATGTTATTGAATTTCAACCCAACCATATTGTCATGAAACGCAAATATGTTTTGTTGTATATATATATTATATATGAGTTATATACATTATTATGATAATGTTGTGGAATTAGATAATCTGCTGTACATATATTTCACGCCTGGTTAAATACAATTCAGATTTAGTTAGCTTTTTTTTTCAGCTTTGTAGATGAATTCTATATATTCATATGTTCTGCATTTTCCCTGTGATACAGACTGATGTTTTAAGTTTTCTCTAGGCACTTCAACCATTGTTTGACATCTTCAACACCAAGAATGAAGATGAACTATTAAATAAACAATTAATTCATGCATAAATAAATAGAAAATAAAGCAAGGCCATGTGTATGTTGAGTTAAAAACGCCGTGTCACATAAAAGGGGCCGTTTTCTATAGTTATTTAACGGTACAGTGTCATATGACAGGTCTCCTCAACGTGACAGGATGACAACCAACGCTTGATGACAAGTGACAGGAAGAACGTGCAGCGCCACTCTGCGTTGCTTATTGATAATGACAGAACATTATGGTTCAATGTTGTTGTTTTTTCTGTGTTTTTTTTTCTGTTCTTGCGTTTGATCAGCGCACGTCCTACTTGTGCTCGTTAAATTTAAGCGGGGGAGGGAGGGGGGGCGGGTAGGGTTAGGCCCGGGGGGAGGGTATGAGTTCGTTTTAGCGCACGTGACAGTCGCCGTAAGCTGCTTGACAGTTAGTTGTTGTTTTTTTACCTGGCATTGATTTGTCAGTGACATGAAGACATCTCCATTGCCAAAGCTGAAACTAACAGGTATATCTTTTTAAAAGAACATCACGCCATTGAGAAAAGCTTTTTTACCGGGCACTGTGTGTTCATGTGGTCATCCAATACACCAGTTTCCCTTTGCCTTTGATATGAAAGCAGGATTGTGTGGCCAGCACCATGTACAAATCGCATATCCCACTTATTTAAAAACAAAATTGTGCAGACTTTGAACACAAAAATACAAACCAGATACACTAAAGACACACACCAAAGACTATAATGAGATGGACTGCTTTATCTATTTTTAAGTGTGTTTTTTTTTTCTGTGCGCAGCCAATAACACTGTCTTTAATGACTACAAAACTTCCCTAAAAACTTCTGCTGTATACAACTTTGGATTTAAACCTCAATTTTCCATTGAGAAAATCATAGTAAATTACTAAACCGGAAGTCTGGAGCACGGGGCGCAATCGGATATTTCGAAACTAAGTATTTCAAGTTATCAAAAAGCTGAAATATCAAAGTAAGCGGTCCATCTTATTATAGTCTTTGGTATTACCAGTATCATAAAAGTCATTAAAAGGAACAATGCATATTTAGATTACATATATCTACGTCAACTAATAAGTTACAGGTGCTTCTTCTATTCTGAAGGTTATGGCGTCCTAAGCTTATCTATGGATTAAGTTAAGACTTTCATTTTAATGCTAAGATTTTGATTATCCTGTTTTGTTTAGACAGCTCATTTCAACGCTTGAGATGGAAGAGAATTGATATGCGATTATCATTGCAGATGCAAACATATTTTTGTTTATTCACATTACTTCTTTCTAAATGTTTAGATAGATTTTGGTGTTCTGTATAATATATGTTAGAGTATATGATTTATGTATTGTACCATTTTACTCTTTACTCTTCTTTTATTTGTCTCTCTCTCTCTCTCTCACTCCCTCTGTATATATATATATATATATATATATATATATATATATAATGGTAATGGTAATGGTAATTTATATAGCGCTTCTATCCATGCTATTTTAGCATGCTCAGTGCGCTCTAGAAGACTATTAATCTGTGAGAGGTTTCACTGCTGCCGGTTAAGCGCATGTGATAACAACTCAATATTAACGTCATCTAGTCCCAAAACTCCTGTAGGGCGACAGGGATCTGCTGGTGGCGGGGCTCGAACCCGCGACGTGTCAAGTAAAGTGTGTGTATATATATATATATATATATATACGGGTGTGTGTATGTGTGTGGGTGTGTATTGGTAGAGAAATAGAGAGAAAGAATGGACGGTTAGATAGATAGGGATGGACGGATGGATAGATAGATAGATTGGTAGGTAGATTTAAAAGTATGAATGAATAGATAAATAACTACATAAATAGATACATTGAGAGATAGATTAATAGATCTATTCATAACTAAAGAGACCGATGGATGAATACAACTATGGTTAGAAAATATATCGATAAATACATTTATATATTGATTGATTGATATATAGATAAAAAGGATAAAAAACGGATACATAAAATATACGATACGATTGATTGATTGTCTTTGAAATGGTAGTGCATTCCGCTCAAAGCAGAGAAAAAGTCATGTCCCAAGACTACCTATTCGACATCAGTATCTAATACCGGTTTACCGTATACACCATAATAGTTCTTCTCTTTGAAACTAACCTTACTAATGACTTTATATATGGCGTCCACGTCCAGGACGATGGCGCAGTATAGTGATACTAATGGTAATAATGATACTTATGATACTAATGACTAATGATACTTATGATACTATGATACTTATGTTACAAAGGCATTCTCTATTTTCTATTCCAGATCGCCAGTCTATTCTCAAACTTCTGCATTCTGCTTAGCTACCCGCTCAACTTCTTCATCTACTGCGGAATGAGCAAACAGTTCCGGAAGACGTTCAAGCGCCTCTTCACCGGCGCCCCGATGCCTACGGAGCGCGAGTACTCCCAGTACATGACCCTGCCTACGGAGAACGGGAAGACCACGGCTGAAACGGCAATTACCGGTGACGAAACAGCTTTGTGATGTCATTAGTTTGTCCTAGCTAAGCTCTCGCTCTTGCGTATGTATAAGATAACTTGGCATTTTCCCCCTATGTTGTTAGTTGAATTTTTCCCTGTTTGTCATTGGGCTATTTCCCACCGTTTGTTGTTGGGCTATTTTCCCACCGTTTGTTGTTAGGCTCTTTTCCTCGCAATTTGTCGTTGGGCTATTTCCTCACGTTTGTTTCTGAGCTAACTCCCCGCGTTTATTTTTGGGCTAATTCCCCGCATTTGTTTTTGGGCTATTTCCCTGCATTTGTTTTTTTGGCTAATTCCCCGCGTTTGTTTCTGGGCTTATTCCCGCATTTATTTTTGGGCTAATTCCCCTCGTAGTTTTTTTTGGCTAATTCCCCGCATTTGTATTTGGGTTATTTCCCCGCATTTGTTTTTTTGGCTAATTCCCCGCATTTATTTTTGGGCTAATTCCCCGCGTTTGTTTCTGGGCTAATTCCCGCATTTATTTTTGGGCTAATTCCCCACATTTGTTTTTGGACTAATTCCCCACGTAGTTTTTTGGGCTCATTCCTGCATTTGTTTTTAGGCTCATTTCCCGCATTTGTTTCTGGGCTCATTCACTGCATTTGTTTTTGGGCTAATTCCCCGCATTTGTTTTTGGGCTCATTCCTCGCATTGGTTTTTGGGATGATTCTCCGCGTTTGTTTCTGGGCTCATTCCCGCATTTATGTTTGGACTAATTCCCCGCGTTTGTTTTTGGGCTCATTCCCCACGTTTGTTTTTGGGCTCATTCCCACATTTGTTTTTAGGCCCATTCCCCGCGTTTGTTTCTGGGCTAATTCCCCGCGTTTTCTTTTTTTAGGCTCATTGCCCGCATTTGTTTCTGGGCTAATTCCCCGCTTTTTTTTGGCTGATTCCCCGCGTTGGTTTCTGGGCTGATTTCCCTCATTTGTTTTTGGGCTAATTCCCCGCGTTTGTTTAGGGGCAATTTTTGCACCTTTTTTGTGTTGGCCTATATTTGCATAGTTATTTTTTCGGCTGTTTCCGCACCACACCATTTGTTATTGGCCTATTTTCTATGTTTACGGGGAAAAGTGTAATGTTCTATTTGTGGATTAGTTGTTTTTCTTTCTGTTTATTGTAAGTAATGTTTTTTTCTTAGTGTATAAATAATTAAAATAATTAACAAATATATTCTTATTATATGATTTGATACAATATAAACTGATACACAATCTAATGGAAGTAACTTCTAAGGAAAACACAACACAGGTTTGAAAAACACAGCCTGTTGCAAAGCTCAGATAAACATAAAGACAAAAACACTTTCCTTATCCCTTAGGCGAGAATAAATGCATATAAGTACTCTTTCTTCCCGAGTGACATTCGGTCATGGAACAAACAAACAAATCAGGAAAACCAGCAACTTAACAACATTTAAAACATTATTACAGATGCAAGACTAGTCTCGGACCACGGGTGAGCGTAGGAAGCAATATTATTCTTTTTATAAGGAGCGTCGGTAATATATAAGTATATAAGAGAATATAACACAATCAGTTTTAAACTTTATTAGAACTTTATTAGAATTATGACAAGTCCGTACTACAGACAACTCGAGCACAAAACATCATTCTTAAAGATGTAAAAGTACACTGCGTTACACTAATAATATGTAAAGTAACCTAATTCAGAGCGCTTTGGTCCTTGGCGAAGATGTGATGTGTCGCTGGCAAGTATCCTTGGCCAAGGAATACTAAGGAATCGTGCGACCACTGTAAACTTAATCCATCTGTACAAGATGACCCTCTAGTGAATTCCATACTATAATTGCCTATTAAAAAAAGGACGAGCTTTCCTTCCGGCTCTGACGTCCTGGTCGTAACAATGTAAAGGAGTGAACCAAGCGGAGTGGAAAGGGAGGGCACACCAAAGTTCTGTCCGAGCGCCAGCCACCGTATGGCATGCCGGTAGGTCGTGCCGTGTAACATAGGGTGCGGTTTACGCAGTCACATGCACTACTACATTACTTTTCCCCACTGCGAAATTCCCCTCAGATCATTGTTTTGGTGGCTGGCTTGTACAACTGTCACCCGTTATCACAAATTCCCATACTATACATATGGGCTTCAAGGCATCAGGGCGGGTTTGGGTCGGGGTTGCCGCTAAAATTGCTTCCTCCCCACCGATTCTCAGAGCTTCTCGGCAGTGCAATGATGATCGGATGCGAAGTAGGGGCTGTCCCCTAAGCGTTAGCCCACCGGTGGGCTCTTGACGCAAGAGTACTGGTTGTTTCCACACTTCGCCAGCAATGAGGCTCATGGGTACAGAATTGCCAGTGGATATCAGATCATGCAGGTGTCACTGACAACAAAAATGAGGGATTCTAGAGCCACCAACACACTCGTCTTTGAAGAAATCCCAGCTTGTTTAGTAAAGTGTTTAGTAAAGTAGTATACAAGCTGGAATTTCTTAGACAAGGTCCAAGTTGTGTTGCAGAGTCCAAAACCAACGAATGGAGCTGATCCGCCGTGGAAGCTCCGTAGAATCGAACTTATTCGAATCTGACATTGGCAGAGATGTGCTTCAGCAAATAAACTATTGAAATAAATAAAAGTGCGCTCCTTCTTTTATAACGTACTGATGCATATAGAAACTACAATAGAAAGCTAAGTACTTTTTTTTACAAAATCGTGAAAGTAGGTTTTAGTACTGTTTCCTTTCCTCCTCCGAAATTCTGAGGTTCCATCTTATTCTAGCATTCACACTTCTTCTATTGTGTGCGACGGGTACAATGAAGAGGCTAAGAGTTGAGAGAGGGGGAGTGGGGTGTTAAACAAAACAGGCCCTGCTAAGCAGATGAAAGATAACTCGCAGATATTCACAATATCTCTTTCATTATATCTTGTCCAGAGACAATGGCGACGCCAAGCATACTGAGGTTTTTCAATTACATCACGGAATACCCCTATAGTTTTATAATGAGCTAATCAGTGCTGTTATATAAAATGTACACTTTTTTTCTGATGTGATTTCATGCTGAAATTGAAGCGTATGTAAGCTACGTCTACCATAATTCTTATAAAGCTAATTTTCACTCTTCCTGCTGGGAACAAAAGACTGCAGCTATAATGAACTCTATAGAAATATAGTAGGCTTTCTGAAAGCTTGACTAGGAATAGGCCTAAGACTTTAGACAATTCAATTTCCGAAATTTAATGTTCTTTTAGACTATATGTTATATGCTAGGACAAAATTAAACACAAAGAGACATCTTTTAAAGTGCGTACCTTTTAAATGGGTGGGGCGCCTTTACTATGGAAGTATGGTATAGCTTGTCAGAGACACTTAAAGATTCGGAGAAAACAAAAATTCCTTCAAGAAAAGTTTAAAGACCTTTTGTATCTGGTGCACTTTAACATTTAAAAAGGCACTAACATTTATAAATAAATAATAATAATTCTATTTATATAACGCTGCCAACAAACATAATGTAAGCTCAGGGCGCATTCAACATTGAGCAACACACAAACTAAGAACACAGTTTTAATCTCTAGGCTTAAAAATATAATATAGCAAATAAATAATCTAAAACTATAATAAATGCACAAAAAAAGTTAAATACCATGCATAATAATAATAGTTGCTGTTACAAATTAGGCTATAATTATATTACTTAACATCACATAACATTTTGCCATATTATTTCCTCTATTCCAGCTTTCAACAATACAGAAAAAGTAGCCAAGTTGTAGCCGCCAAAAATATTCAGAGCCCAATTGATTGGTTGTTTGTGTTTATAGCTTTATTGCCAAATGACAAATTGAAACACAAATAAATGAGTTCTATTGGCTCATTCAAAGCTTACAAAAAAAAAACTGATTGGTTTACGACACATAGCGTATCCTCAAAACAAAAATGTTTGTGCCGTTAAAAAAAAGACACAAACGTCTACAGAAACACGATTTGTCCAATGAGGAAGCCGAATTCTGAAAATGGGTCAACCAATCAGAAATTGTTTAGGATTGTACAAGTCACGTGGAGACAACTGCTTTTTTGTTTCGCTATTTGATTTTTGTAAATAATTATACTTTTTAAATAAAATAAGCTTTTTATGTAATATCATATTTATATTCCTAAAGCTGTATGTTAAGTAAATTGATGTACATTTATGTTATTCACAATAATTGACAAAAGCTGTGTTTGGTTCAATTACAACTTAAAAGTTATAAATTGTGTTACTGCTTATTCAAATTAGTCCCTTAATAAAAATCCCTTATACATACACATATATATAGAGAGAGAGATAGATATATAGATAGATATACAGAGTGGTGCAAAACTAGGTATACAGTGATTAATTATACCAACAAACGAATGTTGCATAAACATGTAATAAAAAACACAAGTAATAATGAGCCCTAATCCCTCAGGTCCTCACATAGCTTGCCGTCAGCCTTCACACACTGCTCTAATCGAGAACGAACACTCATGCACACTCTAGAACATAGGTTCTCATCGGGGGCGTTATTCCCCGGGGGGCGGTGAGAAGCTTTAGGGGGGCGCTGGCATTCCCGGGGCGATTGGGGGCGGTATTTGAATCGATTGAGTTTTTGGATGAGATAAATATGATGTAAACGCAAGTGCTGCTAAATATCTGATATCCCCTAACAGAAGGCATACATATTATTAAACTAATAAGAAATAGGAATCGCAATGACTTTTCGATGAAGTAGGGGTCAGTATTTGGCAAATGTAGTATTAAAATTGGTTACTTATATAGCGCTTCTATCCATGCTATTTTAGTATGCTCAGTGCGCTCTGTAAACACACTACTACCTGCTGGCGCAAATATGTTTACAGGCCCAAAACTCCTGCAGGGCGACAGGGATCCGCCGATGCCGGGCTAGAACCCGCGACGTGACAGTTGGTTTTTGGTTGACAGTCCGGTGAACTAACCGCTGGACCAGCCGGCTTCACGGCCCTCTGGTCCTATGATTGGTTCACGGGACTGTCGCCTTAACATCTGCTAATATTATTTTGATGTCAGTTTTACCGAGATGTCTTTTAATGCGTTTTAATCTTATTATAAAAATGTGAATTTCGCATCGATAAGGGGCATAGATACGTAGTAATCATACAAAGTGGGTAGTTATTGTAATGCTTGAAAATATACATATAAATTCTTTAGTCATAAAATATTTATAAAATTTTCAAATACGTTTTACAGTTTGTCATTTCAAAGCTATAAATGTAAGTTGTTTTTTTAATAAAAGAAAAAAAAAAGAAATATTAGCTCAAACGAAACGGGTTAATTATCTCCCTTTAACAAATTTTTTTTTCCACTTTTGATTCAATAGTGATGCCGAACAAGTTCGGTTTTGTAACGTAACAAATATGACTACTGTGTTTAATTAAAGAAGATGAGCATAAGAACTCGTTTAAATGTAATTAGTCAGTTTTTTTTTAAGATCATAAATCACACACAAAATCTAGTCCGCCAAAAAAAAATTGCGGAAACTATAGTACAGAGGGGGGGGGGGGGGGGGGGAGGCGCTAAAATTAAGATGGGGGTTGTGAGCGGAAAAAAAATGTAAAAGGGGGCGACGAGCTGAAAAAGGTTGAGAACCTATGCTCTAGAACAAAGGTCTTTATAAGCATCAATTTCCTGACAAACCTACAAAATGAACTGAATCATATCTTCAACAGTGCCGGGCTTGCGTGCTAAAAAACCTTATCCTTTACAGTGCCCCTCCCCCCCCCCCCCCAAAAAAAAAAAAAACGAATTCCATAGGAGTTAAATCTGGCCGCAATGCCCGCTAAAGGATTAAGATATGTCGCTTTTACTTTAATATAATATGTCACTAATTTCACTGATGTGACACTACTGTATACCTATCTTGCAGCCTCCTGTATTCTTATATGTATATATATATATATATATATATATAGTGCTTTTTTTTGTGACGGTACACACCGGTATGGCGTACCGGCACCTTTTTCAATGTGGGGAAGAAATTATTATTTTTCTTGTATTTTAACGTTTATTATTAATTTATTATATTATTAATTTGTTAAAATTGAATTATTTTAAAATTGCGCGAATAAGAATTAAAATATAATGCTAAAAAATGTGCGAAAGTACTTTAAAAGTTGGGCAATCCATCACTGAGTACCGGCACCTACTTTTGTTACAAAAAAAGCACTGTATATATATATATATATTTATAAAATATATATTACTATTATATATACTACCATATATATATATATATTACCATATATAAATACAGTATAACTTTTAATTTACGATATATATTTAAGCACACATATATATATATATATATATATATATATATATATATATATATATATATATATATATTATATATATATATATATATTAGCCTATGTGTGTTTATTTTGGTTGTTGTTATTAAGATGTCTATTGTTATTGTTGTTGTGGTTTATTTTTATTCTGTTAGTTCCGTTTTACAAAATTTTACCATAAATATTCAATTGAGAATTTTTTTTTGTGCAGATGTAAATACTGTCTGACTGGAAATGCGAAAAAAAATACATCAGCTAGAATAGTTTTAAATTGCTTAAATTTTTCATAGAAAACATAGTTTGTTTGTTTTTTAATTAAGGCATTGGAAGCGCCTTCTACTCATCGCTCTTAGACGGGCGTTCGATTTCGCGGTTGGGTTGCTACCAATTTAGATCCCGCAATCTCTGAGATTGTATAGATCGTATCCACTGATCTATCCCATATGCGAGAACAAATGCATATAAGTACTCTTTCTTCCCGACTGGCATTCGGGCATGGAATGGGTCGCCTGAACAAACCAGGAAAACCAATAACTTAACATCATTTAAAACTTTAATTAAAAAAATGCAAGACTAGACTTCAAGTATTTTGAAGAAAAACAAGTGTCTTCTAGCGGTATCCGAAGTCTGTGTTAACTGTCACTGATCTATATGAGTTGAAAACTTACAAATCAGAAACTTTTAAAACCTTTTTTTCTGTTAAGATTGACCAAGTCATCAATTCGGATATCTCCCACTAGGAGGGCGTAGAGAACGCCCAGTCGAAATTGCGTTTATTTTACAAACAAACAAAAAAGTTGTGAAAATGCACCAATTCCGAACTGTTTCCGAGTTTTCCTTATGATCAGCAGTAAAGAACACAGCAAAATAACGCTGACCGCAGCCTTAAACACCAAATTAATGAAAAGGTGATCGACTTCCAACAACTCCTGACGGCACTTTATCTTCCAATAAAAAAGAGATCAGGCGCATACCAATAAATATATTATATCATCCTCATCCTGATCCAGCAGCCATCTGGGCACTTGCCCTTCGGCCTGAGGCTATGGTGAAGAAATTGCAGACTTTTTGTAGCTGTTCGTAGTTTAAATATATAGTGTTTGGGAAATTAGTTGTTTTTGGGATATATTATATAGCTCAGTGATTTTATATAGTGATGCCGGAAAAAAAAACTACATTGTCCTTGGGCAGGAGACACACCTCCACGCTTATCTAAATTTAAAAAAAGAATTAATCACAGTAAAATTAATTAAGCTTTAAGTGTTTGTCCTTGTTGCATTTGAGACAGAGCTCATTACTTTTTTACAATTCGTTAAACTATTGTGTGAACTGTAATGATGTATTTGTTTTGAAGCGTTACCATAGCATCTTGAAGTCTGAAGAATGCATTGGAAGGAATATTATTGTTGCCATGAAGTCCTTAACGCCAGAGGTGTGCCCTAAAGGGGGCTCAAGCCCTTGTTACCTTAAATGTTTCACACCATTTTCGCTACAAGACTTTATTTATTATTATTTTTTAATACCACTTTTAAAGTCTTTAATTACTATTTTATTGTTATATCTAGATTTTGGAAATAATATTGGTAAAAATCATCCATTTCTCGTGTACATAATATATTTCAAACCTTATACAATAAATTATATTTTTATATTTTGAAAACGTAAAAGAAAACAAATGTTGAATAGGTTAATTTGGAAAAATATTTTTCTTGTCGTTTTAATAAAAGTTGGCGGGTTTTTAGTAGCTTACTGCCAAATTAGTCAATTGTTTTTAATAGTCAACGTTTTGTTTTTCATCTTCATGTTTTTTTATGATATATTTATTGTTACTGTCATCTCCCGTTCCCCCCCCCCCCTAACATTGGCGCTTACATCTCATTGTATGTGTTTTCTTTAATTCATGTTTAATAGATGTAAATATGTATTTTTATGGTTTAAGCCATTTTATTATTATTTTAAGTTGGCCTGTTTCGAGGCGAACTGATGCCCCCATATCTGTGATGATCATGTATATAACCAAGTAACTGTTGTCTGTATATTTTAAAACGTTGAAATATATATTAAGTGTATAGTGGCTCTGTTACTGTTTGGGTCTATTTCTCTCTTTCTCTATAATGCTGAGAATAAGATAGAAAAACAAAGTAAATGTATCTGTTATCTTATTAGGCCTATCAAATAAATGTCTAACTGTACATACAAGAGCTATAAATCGCTTATATATATATACATAATTACGTTTTTTCTTGCTTGTTTGTAAATCTCATATAAGAGTAAGTTTGGTGATGTCGAAAACGTTACTATTCTATAAGTCAGGTAGTCATATCCTTGTTTCTGTTATAGCCAAGTCCGAGGTGCATTGTACGCGTTAGCACTACGGTGGTTCGGAGGAGAAGGGGGGGGGGATCTTGTTCCAAACATATTCTTCGCAGAAGATGAGGTGGTCCAGATTAGAGCTCTTGTTTCAAACATTAAACATCAGCTTTTGCATGTCGTATCCACTTGGCATAACTTTTAAAACTTCGCGGAATTTTCAAGCCGCGCGGCGCGGAATCTAGGGTTCTGCCATGTCTTACCTCGGAATTAACAGTAATTGCCGCGGAAAATAACCAATCAGAAAAAAATCTCGAAATACTAGACTCAGTACCCAGGTAATTGTAAGTCGTATTAGTCATCTGTATTTATTGAAGGAACCTCTGTAACATACTACAGGGGTCAGCAAACTTTTGATGACAGTGTGCTAAAGTATGATTTCTAAATCATTCAGCGTGCCAACAACTTAAAATTCATACTGCTATACCACTAAATTTTTTGTAGAAGAGACTTTTTGGGCCTCTTCCGCGTACGCGTGCCGTAGGTTGCGGACCTCTGATAGCAGACAAGATAAAAGGAATAAAAGTAGAGAAAACATCATTACAATGAAGGTAAATATCCTAAAATGAGGCGCGTTGGCCGAGCGGCTGGCGTACCAAAGGTCCCGGATTCGAATCCTGGTGAAGACTAGGATATTTTCCCGGGTCTGGAGTGTGTCCCTGAGTCTACCCAGCTCTGATGGGTAACTGACATTAGTTGAGGTTATAAAAGTAAAAGCGGCTGTGCATCGTGCTGGCCACACAATCACCCAGGATGCCGTAGCCACAGAAACTGGGGAACGCTGCTTAACCAGTCCTTTGGATCATTTTTTTAAGACGGTATACTTTACTTTACTTAAATATCCAAAAAAAATCAAATTCTTAAATCTTTAATGACTTTATTATTAAACTCTTAAAGCTAACACAAATTTACTGCGTCAGCACGGAAATAGAGCCCTAATTGTTTGCATTGATTGGCAAGTTGTGTTGACTTTATTGATCATTATATATGTAAAAAGAATGGATAGTGCCTCCATATTAAATGTGTATGCGCAAATAGGGGCTAGAATAGATTATACCATTCACAATATTGACTTATCGATATAAGCAAGTTACACGAATTAAACCACCTATAATTAGAACAAATCAATACAATAAAAGGGAATTCTTCAGTCATTTGAAATATATTTACAGGTCGGTCTTTGGGAAATATAATTTTATAGATAAGTGAAAGCATATTGTTTTTGGCACTGCGCTATAATATATGGAGTAGGCCTACTCAAAGTTAGTAAATTGTATGAGAAAATGCGGACTTTTAAATATAGATAAGTGCACTGTATGGCATTGAGCTATATTGCTATATATACATTTCTAATTAATAAAAATTCATTAAAATTACTTCCATAGCTAATATATGTATGTGGTATTCAAAGCATTATCCAGAAAAATCATCAACCATTTCATCTTTTGACTTCGGCCTTAAATTAATGAATCCCGTACACATTAAAATGAACACAATTTACTCGTATTATCGTATAAGAGAGTTTATTTCAGTATAAAAGAGTTCATTTTTATCAAATTTCAATGACGCAATTACAGAAAGTTTATATAGTTTTGGTACTTCCATAAAGTGCACTTATCTATGTTTAAAGCTCCGCATTTTCTCCTCTTTTTTTCTACTTTATTTCAATTGCTTGAGCACTCCATGTATGTATAGCTCAGTGGATTTTGGCTTCAAGATTGTTACTTCCGTGCCTGATCCTTTCTTTTTATAGGTCAGTGGTTATACCCCATTTCTTATTTCAATAATAATAACAATACCAATCAGACCAGTTAAAAGATACGTTAAATTGGTTATTGTAAGGAAATAACAGATTTTTTTTACGCATGTTACCTTTTTTTTGTGTGTGTGTTTCGTTAAATTTGTTCTCTCTCTCTCTGAATGCATTTGATAAGTATTGAAAATGCAGAATTGTTATGAATCAAATGTAATTTAGAATGTTATAAACAACATGGTTATGCTTTCTATAATTTATTATACATTTTAAAGTATATACGCTGAGTAATGTCATCCTTTGACATACATGTAACAATATTTAAATTTAATATGGTCCTATACATTTATTATACATACTATATCTTGATGTATATTATAATATGTTTGTTTATCTTTACATTATATCATACGTTTATTTTACTAGGTATTTACCGTAAATTTCTTGTCGCGAAACATTTTACATATTTATATATAAATATATATATAGCTTAACCCCTTACCTACCTCTAATTAACCCTTTTTCTCCTGATATACCTTCCTATACTACTACCCCATCCCTTCTTCCCATTCAAACCCTAACTACTTCATTTAATTATCAAAAAATCAATTAATTATCCAAAATGTCACAAATTCGACACGTATACCTTTTTCACCGTATAACCTTGTTGTTTTCATTTGTGTGAAAATATTTGTCCCCCCCCCCCCCCCCCCAAAAAAAAAAAATACGATTTTAAAATACTGTTGTTGTTGTTTATTTTTAATATTTTTTTTGTTAATATCTCTTCTTTATTTCTCATTTATACTTCCATTGTATTTTTTGCCGCTTTTAGTAAACAAAACAAAACAATAACAAAAAAACAAACAAACAAGCCAATTCTTTATTGTTGTTTCGTTCTGTTTCTTTTTCTGCTGTTTGTATGTTTGGGATTGTTTGGTATGTACATTTGTTTGATTGTTTGCTAAATAAAAGCTTCGCAAAAACAACAAAAAACAACATCAACAAGTTCCTTTTCTTGTGTTGTCCGTTTCTTTACTTTATTATGTTTCAATTTCTAACAGTGCTCTATATTGTCCCAATATTGGTCCAAAATATACAGCCAATATGTAAATATTGGAGCACCATTTTCCAAGTATTGGTGGAATATAGCCAGGATGTAATTATTTGAGCATCATTGTCCCAATATTGGTCCGATGTTATCAAAGATGTAATTATTTGAGCATCATTGTCCCAAAGTTGGTCCAATATAGCCAAGATGTAATTATTTGAGCATCATTGTCCCAATAGTGGTCCAATAAAGCCAAGAGTTATTTGAGCATCATTGTCCCAATAGTGGTCCAATATAGCCAAGAGTTATTTGAGCATCATTGTCCCAATAGTGGTCCAATATAGCCAAGATGTAATTATTTGAGCATCATTGTCCCAATATTGGTCCAATATAGCCAAGATGTAATTATTTGAGCATCATTGTTCCAATATTGGTCCAATATAGCCAAGAGTAATTTGAGCACCATTGTCCCAATATTGGTCCAATATAGCCAAGAGTTATTTGAGCATCATCGTCCCAATATTGGTCCAATATAGCCAAGGTGTAATTATTGGAGCAACAAGTTGCACTTTAAACATTAAAAGAATATGCATCAAAATGTGGCAATTTGCGAAAAAAAAATGTAAGGAAGGTGCTTAAGAAAGTCGTCTGCTATTCTCAACTGCTAGGCATTCGCTCTTTTTTTTTCAGCTTTTCGTTCAACTTACATATTGTTTTGCACATGAAAGCTGTTTTAATGAAAGCTGTTTTAATCATACGAAAAGGTCACTTACACTTGAACTCTCAGAAGTAACTAAATATGTTTTTGACTTTGAACAACTTATGAAGAGCATTCGAGGACAAGGCGCTCAATAATTGTTCACTTTCAAACACGTCAAAAGCTACCCATTTTGTATGATTACCTAGTATCCCTTAAATGTATAATTAATAAATAGAGTACTTAGTTCAAAATCCACAAATAAATCTCATGTACGCCAGTCGCGCACTGCCGCTCGGTCACTGCACCTCCTACAAAATCAAGCTCACTCATAGATACATTTTTTCACTATATTCACCAACTTTATTTTCATCCACAACAACCAATGCAAAATTGTGCGTCAGCGATCTAGTGATGGTTATATATTCCAAATCTATGCATACGATTTATAATGAACTCTTTTTAGATTTCGTCGTTGTATCTTCCAACGAACACACTGGCGAGGGCTGGAAATGTCCCGGCCCACAGTTAGCCTCCAAAATATCAAAACGATCACAATCTGTTGGCTCATTATTAAAAAACTATTAGGAGACTACTATTTTTTTTTCTATTTGAATTTTACGAAGCTTAACTCATTCAAGACTAACTTTTCAGTTGAAATCAACCAGGTCCACTGACGGACTGACAGACAGACAGAATGACTGACTGACTTGACTCACCCAACACTGATGAGGTCATTAAAGTTCCCAGGCACAGAGACTGTTGACATTTAAGCCTCCCTCCTATCTCTACCCCCCCCGCGCCCCCCCCCCCCCACACACACCTCTCTTCTTCGCTTTCCATCCCGTACTCATCGAGACATCCAACCCAACCTCTCCCTCTCTCTCTCTCTCTTTCTCTTATACTCTCCAATCACTCTGTCATAATCAGCCTCAGACATCGCGTAATACAAAACCCCCCATAGGGGATTTCAAAACCAAAATTTGATGATGCTGGACGCAGAATTTGTCCAAGCTTTAAAAAACAAAAAAAAGGAGTTGTTTTTCTTTTTTTTTTAAAAAAAAAAAGGTTATCTTGCAGAGGTGTCATCCTCTTTTATTTTTAATGTTAGGGCAAAATCACGGTGGATTGCATCTCAAGGTGGATTGCAAACTAAAGGTGGATTGCAAACTAAAGGTGGATTGCAAACTCAAGGTGGATTGCAACTCAAGGTGGATTGCAAACTCAAGGTTGATTGCAAACTCAAGGTGGATTGCAAGCTCAAGGTGGATTGCAAAACACGGTGGATTGCAAACTCAAGGTGGATTGCAAACTCAAGGTGGATTGCAAACTCAAGGTGGATTGCAACTCTAGGTGGATTGCAACTCGAGGAGGGTTGCAACTCGAGGTTGATTGTAAACTCAAGGTGGATTGCAAACTCAAGGTGGATTGCAACTCAAGGTGGATTGCAACTCTAGGTGGATTGCAACTCAAGGTGGATTGAAACTCAAGGTGGATTGCAACTCTAGGTGGATTGCAACTCGAGGTGGATTGCAGCTCAAGGTGGATTGCAACTCAATGTGGATTGCAACTCAAGGTGGATTGCAACTCAAGGTGGATTGCAACTCAAGGTGGATTGCAACTCAAGGTGGATGATACTCAAGGTGGATTGCAACTCAAGGTGGATTGCAACTCAAGGTGGATTGCAACTCATGGTGAATTGCAACTCAAGGTGGATTGCAACTCAAGTTGGATTGCAACTCGAGGTCGATTGCAACTCAAAGTGGATTGCAACTCAAGGTGGATTGCAACTCAAGGTGGATTGCAAACGACTGCTTTACCATCTGCTATGAAGCCATAAAATAATATATAGGTAGTAGCTATATTAATAATTAAAAAGTCGAAATAAAACCCATTTTTGGATATTAAGAAAACCTATATCGGAAGTAGATATAGTCAAGTGACTGTCCATGCGGTCGGCAGTCTTTTCTCATAACTCACAAGGAACGCAGGCATTATTTTAGACTCAGGAAAAATAAATAAAATTGTGTATTATGTTGATACTATAAAGCTATATTTGTTCATTGGATGTGAAGTGTCAACTGTTAATGAATTGTTATTAAATAATATGCTGCAATAAGTCGTTCTTTTATTATTTACAAGTTTGGAAGTTATATTGTGGTGATGTCGTCCATTTTGATGTTCAAATCAATCAAATAATTCAGCTACTGCAACTCAAATACTCTGAGAAGACTGGTGGTAATGTTTGATAGTCCAATAATAATAATAGGACATCAACAGGTTTGGTGGCAGCTAACGGAGAGAGAAGCTGAAGGATATAATATTATGTTCAAATTCGAAACTTTTTGAACTTTTTGAAGACGTACTACAAACCACATGGAAAATTATGTGAGTACCAGTTTTTGAATAAAACTGAAGCCTGAGTCAATTATTTCAAATACATATACTATTTATATGATTGAGCACTATAATAGCTCTAAGAAAATATAACATTTGTACACCGATGACAAATATTTCATCATTGGAAAATTCGATACAAAAAATCAAAAAAAAGTGACTATACGTAGATCATTATTTAATATTTGCAACCGGAAAAAGTTTCGTTCCCACATGTTATCAACAAGGAACCTAAACTATATACATATGTTCAAGTCCGATGTTCAAATCCGATGTGACACAACCATGTGTTGAATTTTATGTAGCCTACATAACCATATGTTCAAATCCGATGTGACACAACGATGTGTTGAATTTTATGTAGAATAACCACATGTTCAAATCCGATGTGACACGACCAGGTGTTGAAATCTGATGTGTTGAAGTCCGATGTGCTTATCGGAAGATAAATAAATAACATTAAATAACTTTAAATATAATTAATATTTAATCTGTATACCAAAGACTTTGACATTAATTTTAATTAATGGTATACATTTTTTTCTTGTGTTCATTCTAAAATTGGATTATACCATACTGAAGTGGAAACTTGAAGCAAAGATACAGTGTAAACATTCATTGGATTATTAAATAATTAATTAAGTTTCTTCTGGATTTCTACTCTAGATTTACATTGCAGTAATTTCATACAGTGAATGTGTTTTCATTTGGATTATTAAGTAATCTTTAATTTAATCATATTTTTTACATTCATTAGTATGAATTATATATATATATATGTATTATTTATGTATAAAGCGGGCTCTGGTTGGCGGGACTTTCTAAAATAAATCTCTTGTCTATTCTTATTCTGTCTATCATCTATTTCTATTTCTTAAAAGAGATTGATTAGAAATGATTCTTTGTTAGGGTTATTTCTGTTAATTGTCTTGACTTTGTTTGTTATTGTTAAGAATTATTAAAGTAAAATTACTATAGTCTTGTCAATGTTATACATGTCGTTATTCTTTGTCAGAAATTCCTCTATCATTTGTGGTCCAAGCAGCATTAGTGTATTGTGATTGTGTTTTTTTTTTTCTATTGTTACTTGATATAATTTTTTTGTTGTGTATTTTTTGAAATATCATTAATATGCATTGATTAGTTTTTGCTCTCTGAGTATAATGGTCTATGGTAAGAACATTAACAATAATAAGTTCACCTAGATAATAATAATATGAATATTCACATTCATAACTATATAATTTAAGTAGTGCCCAATTACATGTAACTACAAATGTACAAAATATTCACAATATAACAGGTAAAATAACCTAAATAAAAATAATATTGTGCTTTGCAGTGCTACTGTAATAATATTATCTAGAATTTACATTGCTATTAATTATAGTAAAATTACATTGCTATTAATTATAGTAAAATTATTGTGTATTGGCATTAATGAAAATGAAAATGTACTTCCAGTAATCACAATGAAAATGTACTTCCAATACTGATAATAATTTTATCCATTTCCATTGCTCATAAGAATAATATCATAGTGGCTTATGATAACATTAATCTAATTGTTATATGCCATCCTCAATAATAATAATAATATTATCTATGTGCTACCATTGGTAATAATAAGATTGTACATTGCTTTGCGGAAAATAATTGTGCAACCTATATAGTAATAATAAGTCATAATAGCAAAAAGTGACTTGCACTTGCTTTAAACTCTACTATAAAATTGCTAATAATAATAAAATAAACAAGCCATAATAGAAAATGTGTCTTGGCTTAGCATACTTGTTGACATTCTAGCATTTTGCATTCTGAATTATAAACATTTTACTACAGCATAGGATTAAAAAAAAAAAAAAAAAAGTTGCTGTGATATTATATGACTGCTCATTCTGTATTTAATAAATATTGTCATTCAGTAATATAAAAATGCTCATTCAGTAATTAATAAATATTGCCATCCAGTATAGGAATAAAACATTGCTGTACTATAAAATAGTGCATTATAATAATTGTACTGTACTATAATATAATAAATCTTGACATTCATAATAAACAATAATGGAGTCAAAGGTTCAATTACTCTATGATGAGGCTAAATTGTTGGCAAAAGAATATGGTATTACTGATAAGAAAGAATATCAGGAATTTGTTGAAAATAAAGTTAAGCAATTGAAAAAAGAATTAGCAGATAAGGAAAGAGATGAACGAGCAGAATTAAGGGCTCATGAAATTAAACAAAAAGAACTTGATAATGAAATTAAACAAAAAGAAATAGAAATGAATAAAGAAAAAGAATTGAAAGAAATAGAAATGAATAAAGAAAAAGAATTGAAAGCACTAGAAATGAATAGAGAAACTCAGTTGAAAGAAACTCAACTAAAATTAGCTCATGAATTGGAGTTGGCTAAATTACAAAATACTAAAGTTGAGCAAACAAATAATGAAAAATCAAAACATGGTGTTAGATTCAAAATGCCTCCTTTTGATGGAAAAGAGAAAATTGTTGATTTTCTAAATTTATTTGAAGCAACATGTAAAGGATATGGGATTCCCATTTCAGAATATTACATTCACCTTATCCCACAATTGAAAGATAAGGGTAGGGAAGCACTATCACATATTGATAAAGAAATAACTGATTATGCCATTATCAAAGAACAGTTAATTAAATTCTTTATCCACTCTGAGGATTATTACAGACAAAAGTTCCATAACTTTATCTTAACAGACAAGATAGAACCGAGAGCTTTTGTGTCTGAAGTGAAAACATTTTTACTTACCTGGTTAGACTTAGTAAAAATAGATACCAAAAATCCTAATGAGATTATAGAAATCATGGTTGTTGATAAAGTATTAGAACAAGCTTCTAAACCATTGTTTACTCACATTATGGAAAGAAAAGTTAAGACAGTTGAGAGTTTGATAGATGCAATCTCAAATTTTAAGGATAGTCATCCTAATGTAGAACTGACTAAACAAAATCAAACAGTAAATACAATTCAACATAGAAGAAGGAGCTATTCACCTCCTAGGTCTAGACATAATCAATTTGGCAATAGAAAAAAATTTGGTAATCAACCAAAATCTAATAATTATAGATGTATTTTTTGCAATGGTACAAACCATTCATCAGAATATTGTTACAGAAATAACAATGCAAGAGGTAGAAATTTCAATCCAAACTTCAATAGATCAAATGTTGATCATAAAGGTTTTTCAAATCAAAATTTTTCTAATTTTGATAATAGAAACTTTCCAAATCAGAATTTTTCAAATTTTGGAAACAGAAATATGCCAAATCAGAATTTTTCCAATAACAATGTGCCAAATCAACATGTTGGAAGACAAGATTTTCCTAATACTCAAAACAGACCTCAATCAAATTTCCAAAATAGAAGAAATAGAGGAAAACTTAACAATTCCACATCTCAATCTAATAATGTCATATTTGAAAACAGGGGTCAGTTAATACTTTTTCCTGCTTATGTGGAAGGAAAGACCACTTACTGTCTAAGAGACACCGGAAGTAGTATAATATGCATAGATGAAAGTATCATTCCAAATCAGAAAGCCACCAATATAATAAGAGTGGATACAATAAAACTTGGAAATGGTTCCACTGTAAATTGTCCTGTCACTATAATAGACATTGATTGTCCTTGGCTCACTGGAAAAGCAGAGGCAGCCATAATGAAAAACTGTGTTGCACCTTTAATTATTGGTAATTCTTTCAATGTCAAACATGATAATAGTTTTGACATTTTTCAAAAATGGATGAATGAAAAATCCAATGACTTGAATTTGAAACCTGTTCTATTGCAAAATGAAAAGTTAGTAGATTTACCAGAACAAGAATTTTACCCTGCTCTACAAACTTTTAATTTCTTACAAACCATAGGAAAGTCAGAAAATAATATTCTCTATGAGACACCTAATATTGACTTATCCATAAATAATGAAAAGGATAATCCTATTCCCAAATGGAATGGAACAGAAAAACTAGAACAGTATGTAAGCAAATTTGAAAGTCAATGTGAAATAAACAATGTACCAAAAGAATTACATGCTATTTCATTATGTAGACATTTAGAAGGTCATAAACAAATATTCAACATTGCTAAAAATCAAATATCTGATTTTACTAAAATGAAGAGTGAGATATTATCATACATTGATAGTCCTCATAAAAAGGAAACCCAAATGAAAAAAACAGAAAATATCAGTTTAATAAACATGCCTTTTGATGAACTAACTCTAAAACAAGAACAGAAAGAAGATCCATACATAATTAAAATGGTATCAGAAATTGAAAAAGGTCAGGTTAAAAATAAAAACATTGAAATAATAAATGGAATTCTCTGTAGAAAGGACACTAAATTAGATGTAACTCAAATAGTTATACCTAAAACATTAACTGTCAAAGTAATGCAAATTTCGCATAACAATGCATTGTCAGGTCATTTGAGTAGCAAGAAAACAGTTTGTAAACTCAAAAAGAATTTCTGGTGGCCTAAAATGGAAAAAGATTTGAAAACATTTATTAAAAGCTGTGATACCTGTCTTAGACATAATAAAAAAGATTCTAAACATAAGGCTCCAATACAAATGACCGATACCATAAATAAACCTTTTTACAAGATAGCAGTTGATATAATAGGGCCCATGAAGCAGACTAAAACTACCAGAGAAAATATTCATAAGAACATGAGAAAACTAGAAGTTGGTAATAAAGTACTTGTTCATTTGCCAATTGGCAGTGGCAATACTATGGAATGGAAAGGACCTTTTGAAATAATACTTAAGCTATCTGATGTATTTTACAAGGTTAACATTAATAACAAAGAGAAAATTGTTCATTTAAACAATTTGAGAACTTATGAAGAAAACAAAGTAATTGAAAATAAATCAGAAGATGATATGATAATTGAAAATAAATCAGAAGATGATATGATAATTGAAAATAAATCAGAAGCAGATGTAAATAAATCAGAACATGCAAAAACAACATTAAATAAATGTTGTGCAATATTAAAAAGCTATAACAGAGAATATAAAAGCAAAATAATTGAAATTGAAAATAAACCAGACAATGATATTAGTAAATCTGAACACAGAAAAATAACATTGAACAAATGCTGTGAAATTCTAAGGAATTTTAGCAGAGAACTCAGGTATAATCAATAAAATTATACATAGGAATAAATAAATTTATGAATGAGATATGATATTTTCAGTAACAGGTATAATGACATGATAACAAATTTTTTTTTTCTTTGTAAAGAACAAATATGTAAATATGGATACTGGTATAAAATAATCTAATTGATGAAAATAATGATTATCAGTTGGAAATTTTTTTTATGTAGCCTCTGAACAGTTTGGTAAGACTGTTAAGCACATAAATTTTGTGGCCTCTGAACAGTGAATCTGTTATGCCATATGTTAACATTAATA
Organism: Anisus vortex; assembly: GCA_949126835.1. Lineage (NCBI taxonomy): Eukaryota > Metazoa > Mollusca > Gastropoda > Planorbidae > Anisus > Anisus vortex. The sequence continues at coordinate 38,115,580 of OX421503.1, forward strand.
TGCCTATGTAAGTCTTTAAAAAAGCATTAGAGGAATTGAAATAAGAATGATATAATAATGAAATGCCTATGTAAGAATCCAAAGTCAGAGCATTAGATGATAATATTGTATTGTATTCATGTAAGACTAAAGATAGCATTGAAGCCAATAAATAAATGATACATATAAGACTCACAGGAAGATGAGCAGTGTAATATAAATATATAATTGAAGGGAAGACTTGAATAACTTGTGTAATATTTTATTGTAAACTAAGATGGAAGATAATCATGTTACATTATAAGTAATGTTATTGAGAATATCAATCAATAATAATCAATACCAATCAATAATAATCAAGAATAATCAATAAATATATCAATCCGAAATAACTATTGTTAAAATATATATATTCATAATAACCATTATGAGAATTTCAATACAAAATGACAATTGATAAAACAGAGATTAGTGTTATATTAATCTTATTATAGAATAATAAATGTTGTATGAAAAAATTTTCATGGAATCTATTTAGATTTTGTGAGATAAAGATAATAGATAATCTCGACAGCCTTGATGAGTATTTAGCATAATTATTATCGATACACATCACTGATATCCAATAGTTTATCTCAGTATTACTGAAGTTGATTAGACAATACCTAAAGATAGTTGTCTTTGACTAATTGTCATATTAACATTAGACATTATTCTTTGTGTCTTTTGTTTATATTTCTGCCTATGAATTTTTTTTGTTGTTTGTACATATATTAAATGAATTTTTTTTTTCTCTATGTATTATTAAATGAATGATTACATGCATTGATTAAGATTAAGATAATTTTTTTTTCATTATTGTAAACATTTTTCGTATCAAAAATAATAATAAATTATTATTTTTTCTCTGTGGTTGGGGGGTATGCTATGAAGCCATAAAATAATATATAGGTAGTAGCTATATTAATAATTAAAAAGTCGAAATAAAACCCATTTTTGGATATTAAGAAAACCTATATCGGAAGTAGATATAGTCAAGTGACTGTCCATGCGGTCGGCAGTCTTTTCTCATAACTCACAAGGAACGCAGGCATTATTTTAGACTCAGGAAAAATAAATAAAATTGTGTATTATGTTGATACTATAAAGCTATATTTGTTCATTGGATGTGAAGTGTCAACTGTTAATGAATTGTTATTAAATAATATGCTGCAATAAGTCGTTCTTTTATTATTTACAAGTTTGGAAGTTATATTGTGGTGATGTCGTCCATTTTGATGTTCAAATCAATCAAATAATTCAGCTACTGCAACTCAAATACTCTGAGAAGACTGGTGGTAATGTTTGATAGTCCAATAATAATAATAGGACATCAACACCATCAACATAATCTTCATCGGCAGACTTTATCCATAACTCTGCCTGACCTTGAAAAATTGACTGCGTTTCAATGGCTAAGAGATTGGTGTTGTTGTTTTTTTTCAACTTTTACGAATTTTATATAAAACATATGAGCGAACGTACGCAAGCGGTTAAGACCTACCACCTTCGATGTACGCATCAGTACGCAAACTCTCCCAAATCGACCCACCCCCACCCTACCACCACCCGAGTGCGTAATTAATATATGGACGGCTACAAACTGGACGTTTGCTGAGCTGGACTTATCCCAAAGCAGACGAACACCGCGGTTCCAGAGTAAGTAGGATAAGACATTATACTGTTGTAGTTTTATCGGTGGTGGCGTAATGGCTTTAGTGGTGATCGTGACTTTTGTTTCATTAAATCCATGACGGGGGGGGGGGGGGGGGGGAGGGCTGTAGTCAAAGATTATGAGATGAACTTAACGCGGAAGCTGGGCCGGGGCGTTGTGATGACCACACACTCGTGTGTCTCTAATCGTTTTCACTTTAAAGCACGGTAATAATTCATCGCATCCTAAAGACGTGAATTGTACGTGTTAGCAAGTCTATTTTAAAAAAAAATGGTTATGTTTAAAGGGTAATGGAGATAAGTAAATATTTAGATAGAGAGATAGGCCTACATATAGATAGAGAGAGTTAAATATACAGATAGTTAGGCCTAGATTGATACATAGAACCTAAAGCATTTATTGTTTGTGTTTAATGATGAGTTTGTATTTATTTGGCTAATCCATTTAAAACGAAACAATGTATTAATATAGCTTGCAAAATAGTTTTTATTTGCCTAGTAATTGGTGGCAAAAAAACAAAAACACGTAAAGCGCACATAGAATCTATACCCGTCAAATCAAATTGATCCATAGGACCGGTGAAGTAGTGCTCACCAGTTTCTGGCATACATGGGGATTGTGTGGCCAGCGCAATGCCCATCCGCCTTTAATTTACCCCCAAATTAAGTCCGGTACCCGTCAGAGCTGGATAGACCCAGGGACACTCTCCAGACCCGAGAAAAATCTTAGCGTTGGCCAGGATTCGAACCCAGGACCTTCAGTGCGCCAGTCGAACTTGCTACCACCGTGGCCTATAACATTCCTTAGAAAGCCAAGAAAAAAAAATCTTTAACAGTAAAGTATTCCATAAATATACAATATACTCTATAATAAAAAGACCTATATTATAAATTATACAAGAAATATACTATAATTTTTACAAGTATTGCATAATACACATAGACTCTACAGCGAAAAACAAGAACTCTTAATTTAGGCAAAGACTATAATAAGACGGACCGCTTGCTCTATTTTTAGAGCGTATAAATGTTCTTTTTTCCGTGCGCATCCAATAACGCTGTCTTATATGACTTCTACGCTCCTACGTTTGCCTAAATGTTTCCGCTGTATACAACTTTCGATTTTAATTGTAATTTTTTTCAATGAGAAAATCGTAGCGATTAATTAAAAAGGAAGTGCTAAATACGAAAGGTAAATCTGGAATTCCGAAAAGAAGTCATTCGAGTCATCAAATAGCAGAAATATTATAGCAAGCGGTCCATCTTATTATAGTCATTGATTTAGGGAACAAAAGTAACTTTCAAAAGTCCTATTGAAAACTTTCCTTACTGAAAAAAAACAAAAACTTCAGGAGCGAATCAAGCCCTTGAATAAGAAAAACGGAATATAGAGTAGATCCGCGAAGCAGTGGGAGGGTAATTATGCCGTATCCAGCCAAGTCCGAGATTCTGTGGCAGCGGGGCAGAGAACCCAAATAGACCTGGAAGCCATGAAGAGTGAAATTAGTGAGCCGCGGGGACAGCACAGGGAATAGACATGTCTGGATTTCCAGATTTATAAAAGTAAATGAAGATTGATCTTGGAGAGGGGGGGGGGGGGCGAGGGGCGGGGGAGATGGGCGGGAGTGGGTTGAAGATGTGGCCAAATTTAGAAATGACTTTTCTTCGCTGTAGGAATATTGCGTTTTATTTCCTATTTTTTTGGAGTTGTGGTAGTCGGAGGGTTGTTTTATGGGATGTGTACCAATATTGTTATAAAATCGGGTTCACATAGTTGAAGTCTGATCTTGTAAGAAGTAGTTATGGGTTATGAAATATGCAATATATCACATTATAATAAATGATATAGATACCAACATGATATAGATTATACAGCATATCGAACATACATAATATAGAACATACATAATATAGAACATACAGAATATAGAACATACAGAATATAGAACATACTTACTATAAAACATACAGACTATAAAACATACAGACTATAGAACATACAGAATATAGAACATACAAAATATAGAACATACAGAATATAGAACATACAGAACATAGAACATACAGAATATAGAAAATACAGAATATAGAACATACAGAATATATAGCATTCAGAATATAGAACATACAGAACATAGAACATACAGAATATATAGCATACAGAATATAGAATATACAGAACATAGAACATACAGAATATAGAACATACAGAATATAGAACATACAGAATATAGAACATACAGAGTATAGAACATACATAATATAGAACATACAGTATATAGAACAAGCCTATATAAAATATGGAACAGACTAAATATAGAACACATACAAATACATAATATAAAGCATGTATAATATCAACAACTACCTTATTGAACATACATAATATCACATTCAAAGATTATAACACATACTAAAATTTAAATGTTAGAGTATACTAGCAGTATGTGCCCGTTTCTCCGAAAGGACAAATTGTTTTTCAAATTTCATTTCAATCAATCGTATACGACTATACTTGACGACGTTTATATTTTGTTTATTGCAACACATAGATGACGTAGTGGGTTATTTTTGTTCGTTATTAGTATTTATTTATTTTTGTTTTTTGCATAAATTCAATATAAAACTCATATGAATACAAAAGAGAAATATAGCACATAAGAAACAATAAGAAATATTTGTTAAAAATTGTCAAAGTATAAAGTATAAAGTATGCCGGCATGTTTGACGCCTGCCTTTAACGTAAGCAAGTCAGTATTTTTCACTTTTAAAATTGTACGACAAAATATCATAAGGCTGTGATTTCAGGGGCATGAGTTCAACTTCTCCACTTCTGCGGCACATTCCTGTGCGGTTACTGTTTTACATTTTATATACTCGACAATATTTACAAATGTAGATTTTTTCCCAATAAATATCAACACACGGACGTTTAGCGTATGCTATTTGAGCATCTTATATTCACAAATACTGTTACTATCCATACATTGATATTTTTTAATTTTTAATACTAATAAATGTTACGGTCCTATATGTTTGTGAAATTATTAGACCCATATATTTAATATATATATATATATATATATATATATATATATATATATATATATATACACATATATAGGCCTATATATATATACAAGGGCAAGAGAGAAAGCCCTAGCCATAGATACAAATAGATGCGAGGAACTTGCCAGAGACAGGTCCAGCTGGAGACAAGCGTTGTCCTCCGGGCTGGAAGCAGGAGAAAGAAACCTGCAACAGCTCGCTGACGGGAAGCGCACCAGAAAGGAGGGAAGGAACCAGCCAATGACTAGTGCTGCCTTATTGTGCCAGAAATGCAATAAGGACTGCCACTCACGTGTGGGCTTGTACAGCAACAGCAGAAGCTGCAAGGCCAGGAGCGCACACTCCCCTAGACCACACTAAACTCCATCGTCTCGCGAGACTATTGGAAGCCAACCATAACAATATACAAGCTTACACTGGGGTCGGGAACCTATGGCTTGCGAGCCTGATGTGGCTCTATCGATGGCTTCATCTGGCTCGCAGACAAAGGTTCGATTATAATTTTTCTTTTACTTTAGACTCCTTTGATCTACATATTAATTGCATATCAACATTTCATTCTACAAATGAGCTAAAGTCTACTGCAGATCAGCATCAGAAGTGGTAAAGGAGATAAGCTCCGCTGACCTAAAATCAGAAAAGTAGCAACCCTGCATTCATTGTAAATTAAAGGGAAATAACTCTTGCATACATTTACTTAAATTTGTAGTTTTAAACATAATGTATGGCTCTCACAGAAATACTTTTCAATATATATGGTGTCCATGGCTCTCTCAGACAAAAAGGTTCCCGACTCCTGGTCTTGGCGCTCTGACTTCATGCGATTTCGTTGGCACTTACATTGCTCAGTTTCTCCACGCCAAAGGCACTTAAATGAGGGCGCAGAATTTGTTTTCGCATAGGGCGTCAAAAACCCAAGAGCCGTTCCTGATTTCGGAAGAAGTATACCGGTAATTATCTTTAAGTAGTCTTAAAGCTGTATCAATATAATAATACAATAGTATTAGCATGTGTCACTAATCTAAATGGGTATCATCATAGTTAACTATCCTTCATTCATTATCGTTTACTATCCTAAACTTATATCATGATACACAAAGATCATTGAAATAGTTTACCATCATATAACAGTACATGGTCTACAAATATCTCAACATTACTTTATCTACATGTCTATCTGCCATCACAGCACTTCACAGCAGTACATAATATGCTCGTCTCTCTGCCATCACAACAGTACATTATCTGTGTATTTATCTACCCTTTCAACAGTATATTAGCTACATGTCTTTACCTCTCTCAACAGTACACTATTTGCATGTCTGTCTGCCCTCTCAACAGTACATTATCTGTATAATCTATTCTCTCAACAGTACATTAGCTACATGTCTTTCTGCCCCTCTCAATAGTACACAATATGCATATCTGTCTGCCCTCTCAACAGAACATTATATACATGACTATCTGCCCTCTCAACAGTACATTATCTACACGGCTCTCTGCCATCCCAACAGTACATTATCTGTATCACTATCTGCCTCCCTCTCAGCACTTGACTCCAACATCCTCAGCATGAGTGCACCCATGGAAGCCCCACACGCTGTGCGAGCATGTCACAAGCTTCGTCTCCTCGCCGTAGCACACGACATCGTCCAGATGGATAGGGATTCCATTGGCCGGGCCGTAATGGGCATTGCCGTAGAATGCAGCATGGTCCCTGGAAATAACAACAAAAGTCTAATAGAACCAAAAGCTGAAGAAATAAAATGATGCTGCAATTGAAATTTTTAAATCAAGATCACTCCATAGACTATAATACAAATGGACCGCTTGCTTTATTATTTTTTTTCTTCTCTTATCTTCTTGTTTTGTAATTCCCGATTCTAAATAAAGTAGTTGCTATATAAGTTCCGTTTTATTAAATCGCATTTTTCGACTTTAAATTAATACTTGTAGGCCTAATATTCCTATTATCATTGACTATAATAAGATGGACCGCTTGCTCTATTTTTATAGCTTATATTCTTTTTACGTGCGCATACAACACTGTTCTATACATGTTTCCGCTGTATACAACTTTCGATTTTAATTTTAACTTGTATAGCAGCTACTTTATTTAGAACCGGGAATTCCGAGAATCAGAGTTTTGAGTCATCATATAGCAGAAATACTAAAGCAAGCGGTCCATGTGTATTATAGTCTATGGTCCTTCTAATCGATATCTACATATTATAATATTACTACAAAGCTTATGTTAAACTATTGAATAAGGCTCCGAGCAAAGACTATAATAAAATGGACCGCTTACTCTATTTTTAGAGCTGAATAGTTAGTTTGCGCATGAGCGGCCTTCGGTGCGTCCTCAAGTTTTCCGGTGCAGATCAAAGACTATAATGAGATGGACCGATTGCTCTATTTTTAGAGCTTAACGCTTGTTCTTATCCGTGCTCACACTGTCTTTAATGACTTCTAAACTTCCCTAAAGACTTTCGCTGTATAGGACTTTCGATTTTAATCTTAATTTTCCTTTGAGAAAATCTCAGCGAATTACTAAACCGGAAGTCCAGAAGACGTAGTGTGATCGGAGATCACGATAAGAAGATTTTCGAGTCACCAAACAGGAGAAATATTAAAGCAAGCGGTCCATTTTATTATAGTCTTTGCCCGAGCTACACACGATTGCCCACTTTTGTCATAGATCAAGTAGATCGGCAACCTTTTGATAATAGTGTGCCAACGTAAGATTTCTAATTCATTCAGCGTGCCAACAGCCCAAAAGACATCCTGCCCTAGCACTCAAGTTCTTGTACAATAGACTTGATTTGTTTCTTCGTGGGAATGTTTTGCATAAGGGCAATAACTTTCTATGTCTTGTTTACTCGGCGGCCTGTTTGACCAATTAACTTACCTTTCGAACCCCAGCTGCTTGCATACCACCCTGGCGGCGTTGATGTCGAAGCTGTCGTCGCACACTGATCCCCACTGGCCGTTGTGGAAGACTTCCAGTCGGCCCTCTTTTCCGATTACCCCGTTGTTGTTCAGCCGCACGGAGCCATCGGATAGCCCTGTGGAGAATATAAACAAATAAACTTTAACACATAGATACATAAACACATAGATACATAAACACATAGATACATAAACACATAGATACATAAACACATAGATACATAAACACATAGATACATAAACACATAGATACATAAACACATAGATACATAAACACATAGATACATAAACACATAGATACATAAACACATAGATACATAAACACATAGATACATAAACACATAGATACATAAACACATAGATACATAATCACATAGATACATAAACAGATGAACACAGAAAAGACTAGCAATACATGTACTATGTTAATTCCATGCATGAATACAAAGCCGGTAACGACCTAGAACGTTTCATTAGCTGCATTCAAAATAAACAACCAAAAAGACAGGTTAATATTTATATTAGCCAGATGTCGTTATTTCTTACAGTTTCAAGCCATAATATGTCGCTTTGGCTAGTTTACTCTATAGCTCTACTTGGTACTCACATATGTGTTTAATATAGTGTATGCGTGTGTCTCTTTGTGTGTGATTACTTGTGTTGTGTGTGTGTGTGACACTCACCTAATACTTCCTGAACTTTAGTAAGTCTTTCTGATGTTTTGTTCAAAAATTCGGTTAAATGAGAAACTTGTTTACCTGAAGGAAAAAATAAGACAAATATATATTGCTGTTGTAATCTAAATATCTATTTTCCATTAAGCTGTTCGGTGGACAGCTGCTGTTGTTGTTTTATTGATCTAATAGTTGTTTTGCTGTCGTTTTTATCCAGTAGGCGGGAAGAGTATAACATCTAAAGAATATCTTGTTGACTTTGAAGCTATGACAGTTTTGTTTGTATTTATTGTGATCTAAAGTCCAAAAAGATGAAGAGTTTTTTTCTCAGTCAGTTAAATGGCTTAAAATACGTCATAAAGAGGAAAGATACCCTTGTTAAAACCATTGTTCTGTGCGGATGTGAGACCTGGACACTGCTATCAGCAACTGAAAACAAGTTGCAGGCATTCGAAAAAAAAAAATAAGATCCTTCGAATCTCCTACGTAGAACAGAGGACTAATGCGTATTTTTGGGACAGAACGTCCCCCAATCGCAAGGCCCTCTGAAAAACATTATGACAAAAATCAAACGGCGCAAAATGACATGGTTTTAAAATTTAAAACCCTGGACCTTCCGGTGTGGCAATCGGATCGCGCTGTCTGTACACCAGACTCGAACTCCACTTCTCAACGAAAGAACGCGAGCCGATATTACTCTTTTAGGGCTCAGAGAACGAATTCAACTGTATTACCTTTGTGGTGATACATTCCCATGAAAAGGGTCGGCGCAAACGGTTGGCCGTCCCCTGCCCACTCTTAGATCCAGCAAGCACGTGCTCGACCGTCTCTTCCGCCTCCCTGCAGCTTCGACACCGCGAATCTACATGCTACACCAGCATGCCCGAGTCATGTTCCGTGTGATATTTCAAAATGTTGTGTTTTACATATTCTGAATATGTCTAACACATAGCTAAAAAAAAGAAGTACAGAGCCAGTTAAAAGTACTGTTCTATATTTAGCTCAGAAAATGTTGACTACTGCTAGGATTGAATGTTAAAAAAAGCAATACCCAGGTCGGAAAGGAGCTTGTTCGTCAGGGTGTGGTGCTCCTCAAAGCCATCTAAGGATTTCCATAGCGCCAATGCGTCCTGCTTCTGGGTGTCCAGTTTCTCGTTCAGTCTCTCGCGAGCGTTGGCGATGGTCTGTTCCACCGAGTTCAGTTTCAGGTCAAGGGAGTGAAGTCCGGCGGCGAATATTCGATCCTGGTTGTGGAGTTGTCTCATTGCTTGGGCTGGGGCGGGGGGGGGGGGTGAGTCAAGAACAGAAAGAGTAAATTGTTTATAATACATCTTAGAGATTATATCTATGTATCTATTTATCTATTTATCTATTTATCTATTTATCATTTATCTATTTATCTATTTATCTATTTATCTATTTATCTATTTATCTATTTATCTATTTATCTATTTATCTATTTATCTATTTATCTATTTATCTATTTATCTATTTATATTTTTATATTTTTATCTATTTATCTATTTATCTATTTATCTATTTATCTATTTATCTATTTATCTATTTATCTATTTATCTATTTATCTATTTATCTATTTATCTATTTATCTATTTATCTATTTATCTATTTATCTATTTATCTATTTATCTATTTATCTATTTATCTATTTATCTATTTATATTTTTATATTTTTATCTATTTATCTATTTATCTATTTATCTATTTATCTATTTATCTATTTATCTATTTATCTATTCATCTGTCTCTCTTCCTCTTTCTTTATCCCATTCTCTCTGTTTCCGTTTCTATATATAAAGATAGATAGATTGATTAATAGATATATCGGTAGATAGAAATATAGATAGATTAAAAAATATAGATAGTAAAATGGATAGATAAATAGAAGGATAGACCGATAGAAATATAGATAGATAAATTGGAAATAGGTAGAAAGACAGAGAAAGAAAAAGGTAAATAGATAGAAATTTAGATAAATATAGTTAATAGGATAGATAAATAGATACAGTGAAAATAAATAGATTTAGAGATAGATGGATATAATTATAGATTATTAGATAGACTTATAGGTAGATGTTGTTGTTGTTTGTTGTTGTTCGTCCGTCGTGATCGACGATGACCATTTTTGTCGTCCTATGAAGTATGGGGTGTGGCTGTGCGGTGGGTTTTCATGTAGCTAAAGAGGCCTATCCTTGGGCGGAAGGTACGACTGCAAACCGTACAGGGGAAGGTCAGAGCGTCGACAATGGGCTCTAGGGCACGATCTTTCCTGGCTTGTCTCTTGGACTCAGCTGCTCTCTGTTTTTGTGTTTTTGCTCTTCGCAAAGAGCTGCTCCTTCATGGACCGCTGAGCGCCATGAGGCACGGTCTTTGGCTGTCACCTCCCAGGAGTCCTCTTTAATGGAGAACGCATTGAGTGATGCCTTGAGGGTGTCTTTATATCGCTTTTTTTTGGACCTCCGCGAGCTCGCTGACCGTTTTTTAGCTCGCCATAGAAGAGCCTCTTTGGAAGACGGCAGTCAGGCATGCGTATAACATGCCCAGCCCAGCGAAGTTGAGACTGCATCAGACTTGTGTGGATGCTTGGGAGTCCTGCCCTGGCAAGTACCTCAAAGTCTGGAATTTTGTCCTGCCATTTGATATTTAGGATTTTTCTCAGGCTTTTTGTGTGGAAGTGATTCAGGAGCTTGGGAGTCCTGCCCTGGCAAGTACCTCAATGTCTGGAATTTTGTCCTGCCATTTGATATTTAGGATTTTCTCAGGCTTTTTGTGTGGAAGTGATTCAGGAGCCTAGCATGTCGTTGGTAAACAGTCCAAGTCTCACATGCATATAGTAAAGTAGGGAGCACGACTGCTCTGTAGACTTTTATTTTGGTTTGGGTGCTAATGCCCCTTCTGTTCCAAACATTTTTGTACAGACTTCCAAAGGTTGCACTGGCTTTTGAGATACGGAGGTTTACTTCATCATCAATGACAACACCCTGAGACAGCAGTGTACTACCAAGGTACGTAAAGCGGTTTACTGTGTTGATTTTTTCACCATTGATACTGATGTTTGGCTCGGCGTAGGGCTTTCCGGGGGCTGGTTGGTACAGGACTTCTGTCTTCTTAGTGCTGATGGTAAGTCCAAAGTTTGAGCATGCACTGGAAAATTTTTCAACACTGTGTTTCAGATCAGCTTCAGAGCCGGCATTGAGAGCGCAGTCGTCGGCAAATAGTAAGTCATGAATGGTGTCAGACCTGACCTTTGTTTTTGCTTTGAGTCTCCTAAGGTTGAACAGCCCGCCATCAGTGCGGTACCTAATGTCTACACCCTCAGGTCCATCCCTAAATGCATCACTGAGCATGGCTGTGAACATTAGACTGAACAGTGTTGGAGCCAGAACGCATCCCTGCTTAACGCCATTTGTCACTGGGAAGGGTTCAGACATCTCTCCATTGTAGGTAGATATAGGTAGATACATAGATTGAAATATAAAAAGATAAAAATGTAGATAATTATATTGATAGAAGATATATTGATAGATAGATATCTAGATTGACAGACACATTTATAAAAAAATAGAGAGATAGATTGATAGATAGATAGATATCTAGATCGATTGACAGATTTAGAGATGTAAAGATAGATAGATAGATAGATAGACTTCTGTATATGTATCATATCTAAGAACATTATTCACCTTGTAACTCCATTGTTGATGCCAGGCTCTGCTCTGTTGAATTGATGTATTCCTTCAGTTGGTCGTCTGATTCTAAGGCCACGGCCAAATATTTCTTCAGCTCCAAGTAGGCCACAGCTGTCAAAATAAACAAATAGTTTAACTCAACGAAGACACAAAATCTAGCGACTAAATCCTATTGTTAAAAAGTGTAAAGTATTCCTTTCAATCTATAGCCTTACATTTTCAGCGGATGCCAGAAAAAAATGGATATCCAAAAGTAGATTTTTTATGAAAATTAAGATGTGAAAATGTTACAAAAGACTCCCCCATGAATACATGGAGGGGGAAGAGAAAGACCCACAATCAAATGCGGATTGGGATGAGACTGAGGGAGAAAGAGAGAGAGAGCTTCGGACAATGCGATGGACATCGCCAAACTGACGGATTTAATAAGCACTTATGTGCCGAGTTTTCTTTATAATAGGAAGATGAAAACGAGTCAAAAGAATGGGGCAACAATCAAATAAGGGAGAGGGGGTGGGGAGACAACTAAGGATGCGATAGTAAAATAACGAGGGCGATAGTAAAATAACGAGGGCGATAGTAAATTAACGAGGGCGATAGTAAAATAACGAGGGCGATAGTAAAATAACGAGGGCGATAGTAAAATAACGAGGGCGATAGTAAAATAACGAGGGCGATAGTAAAATAACGAGGGCGATAGTAAAATAACGAGGGCGATAGTCAAATAACGAGGGCGATAGTCAAATAACGAGGGCGATAGTCAAATAACGAGGGCGATAGTCAAATAACGAGGGCGATAGTTAAACAATGGTGGTTGGGTCGCAATAGTTAAATAAGGAGGGCAGTTGTCACATAAAGTTAACTGATAATCTAATAAGGAGGGTACCAGTCCTATTTTAGGGCAATAGCGAAATTAGGATGCAAAAGTCGAATAATAAGGGCAATGTTCAAATTAGGCTTTCGCGACAGTCAAGTTAGGCTAGATGAGTAGAGGGGGGGGGGCAATTGTCCAAAATGAGGAGGGCAATATTCCAATAGTAGGCAATATTCCAATAGTAGGCAATATTCCAATAGTAGGCAATAGTACAACAGGAAAGAGTAGGTGGAAATGGGTTGGACGGGCAGAGAGGAGGAGGGTGGGGCACTAGTGGACGTTTTTCAAGATGCCCAATCCATCACCTTGCTTGTTTATTTTATCCTTCATCCTCTGGCTGTTGTGGCTGGTGTCCACCAGGAGGTCAGTGACGTTCACCAGGAGGAGCCTCATGAGGCGGAGGGCTCTGTCCCGCCTCTCGCCCTCCCTCGTCATCGCCTCCAGCGCGCCCTCCGCCGTTTCCAGGCGCTCTTCCAGCTTGATCCTGGGCGAGTCTGAAATTGTCAAAATGACCTTTTGTTAGATACACACCTGGTCATCGGCTACTGTTACCCGTGATTGTGTGCTGCGCTGGCGTACTGAAGGTCTCGGGTTCGGATTTGTTATCAGGGGATGAGGGTGCCACTAGACATGGGAATCGAACCGAACCCGAACCGAACACACCAAACTCGATTTCTGGGTACCAACTCACTGAAACTACTCAGCTATAATGGTTACTTAACAGTAGTTTGTGGTAAGTAAGTGGTTGGGAATTGTACTGGCCACACGTCCCCTTGTACACCGGGACCTGACAAACTAAAATACTTACTTACTTACTGTGTGGCTAAAGAGAACATTAAGAAATGAGAGAATAAAATCTGAAAAACTGCAAGGTTCATTACTAGCGAATGTTTACAACTGACAAGAGTAACACCAATAGTGAAATCACTAAACCTAGAAACATTAGAGAACAGAAGGGCAAAGACTAAAGTAGTAATAATACATAAGGCTTTAAACTCTTATCTAGAAATACAACCCAATAACAATCTGTGGCAATGCTCAGATAAACATAAGGACAGAAAAACTTTTTTTATCCCTTTTACGAGAACAAAATATGCATATAAGTACTCTTTCTGCCCGAGTGTCCCCTGGTATGGAATGGGTTGCCTGAACAAACCGGGACAACTAATAACTTAACATCATTTTAACATTAATATAGATAGTTTGATCTCAGTATAACTGAGAATTCCTTTTATTGGCGTAATATTCTGTAGATTTGGAAAGATCACAGTTAAGCGGAATAGATAAGTAATAATCATACGAACTATGTAGTTAATGTAATGTTTAAAAATGTACATATAAATTCATAAAATATATATATAATACAACAATATTTTTATAGTTTGAAAAATAAAAAGTTATAAATTGTAAGTCATTACCTTTTTTAAAAGTGAACAAAAAAGAAACATATTAGAAATATTATCGCGAAGAAGACTGTTAATTATCTCCCTTTAATTAAATAATCCAAATATGTTGCTAGTGATGTCTTGTGGTACGTATAAATTATTATTTCTTTATACAAATTCAGCATTATGCTCTTTTTGGAGCATATAAAATGCATGTATAAAATTAATTTATGTTGGAAATAAACATGCTCTGCATTAATAAAGTCAAGTTATGTTCAGGAGTTTATTTTTTTAAACATTAATAATTACAACAATTACATAATATAATGTTAGTATATAATCCTATTATATTTATGATGATAATAAAACAAACAAATTTGTTTTGCAAATTATTATGTTTATGTTTAATTCAGAGAGATGAAGTGAAGTCCAGCGGTTAGTTCACCGGACTGTCAACCAAAAACCAACTGACACACGCGGGTTCTATCCCCGCCACCGACGGATCCCTGTCGCCCTACAGGAGTTTTGGGCCTAGTGGACGTAATAATCTTCTATCTAGAAGGAACGTCTGTAAACTTATAAGAAGTAATTTAACAGCTTATAATTGAACAGATGAGCATAAAAACTCTTTTGAATATAATAGCATATGTATCAATAATAATTATTATTAATTAACGCCTTTTCCTTGAATGCTCTTTGCTAATTGTTCAATGTCAAGTACAGATTTAGTCACTTCTGAGTGGTCAAGTTTAAGTGACCTCTTGTTCCTTTTTTTGAATGCTAATGTTTCGTTAGATGTGTTAATAACTTCATCAATATGAAATTTATAATTAGTACCCCAAAAATAGGTCTATATTCTCTCCCTTAGCTAAAAAAAAACCAACTAAACGAGAACATAATATGTTGTATTTAATACAAGCTAAATTGCCCGGCGTTGCCCGGGGCAAAATTAAATAGGCCAGTATAAGCTACAGATAAAAAATTTCATAAACAACAATGAACAGAAAGCTTGAATGATTTTCTCTACAACGCATCCTATCTCTTGCTACGACACTGAATGAATTGTCTTATAAGAATAATATAGTTGAGCAGTTTGACTTTTACGCTGTTGGCACGCTGAATGATTTAGAAATCGTATTTCGGCATGCTATAATCGAAAGGTTGCCGACCCCTGATCTAAATCTCCAACTCTAATCAAGTCGCCGATTTTCATCTTTAAAACCCCGTCTTACATACATATTTTTAAAAGTCTCATTTTGCACAACGAAACAAACTTCATTGACGTGGCGAGCGCTTCTATTTTTTTTTAGTTTTGCTTCTTTCTTAACGCTTTTTGAAAACTCCACCGACCTGGACAAGTGCTTAGAGAAGCCTACATCAGACTTAAGGAGAGAAATCCGGCGCGTAATCCTTAAAATCTGCATAAGACTTAGTTGTATATGTCGGTGATTTGTCTGTTTGTGCCAGCCAAGACACGTCAAGGAATAAACCATTAGCTCCTCTCCCACACAAACAGAAAGGGGAGACAATAAAGTGTTTAAGACTCCCCGAAAATAGATCGATATTCTCTCCCTTAGTTAAAAAAAACAACTAAACGAGAACATAATATGTTGTATTTAATACAAGCTAAATTGCCCGGCGTTGCCCGGGGCAAAATTAAATAGGTCTGTATAAGCTACAGATAAAAAAATTCATAAACAAAAATGATCAGAAAGCTATTGATCCAATAAGTTAAAAAAAATTATTATTTACTGAAAATATGTAGGAAAGTAATTTAAAATAAATATTGTGATCTGGTTTATTTAACAAAAAGCTAAATTACCCAGAACACAATGTATGCAATCCTGACTCAATAACTCACCTCTGACGCCTACTTCAAGCTTGGTATAGGCATAGTCCGCCAGCGTCATGTGAGGCCCAATGGCGGTCAGCTTGCAGAGGTACGTTCCTTCCAGAGCAGGCGTGAGTTCGGTCCATGTAATGGAGACAGTCCACGGCATAGCCTGACTCCATTCAGATGAGAAAAAAAATTATATTTAAATAACTTAGCATTAAACTCAATATTTAAATATTTTTTAATAGTTAGATATAAGATAAAACTAGGAATTGTAAATTTAACAAAAAATGCCATATTGGCAAGACTGTTTTGTGCGTTGCAATATTTATGCCTTGTGACTTAATTTGTGCGCCAAATTCAATTTATTTCAAGTAAATTAAGCTAAACTAACGCAGATTTTTTTAAAGACATATCACGCTAAGATCTACATTCTAGATCGCGGTCCTGCAACCTACGTAACACTTGCCATACTTGACACATGCAAAGATCCCCAAAAAGGCAATTCAAGTCTCTTATGCGAGAACTTTAGTCCTAGGCTGTTAGTACGCTGCACGAATTAGAAATCATATTTTGGCAAGCTATTATCAAAAGTTTACCGAAAACTTTGCGAGCATAAGGCTTTACATTTTCAAGCTGCAGATATTGTTACGTTTGATGTTTGGATATATTTACACAATTATTATCATATTATTATGTTGGTAATGGAAAAAAGATGTTTTTTTTTTACTAGCAATACAATCTCGTTTTACGAGCTGGTTATGAAATGTGACACACTGACCCACTCACCTCATCTTTGGACACACTTCCGGTTATCTTCGCCCCGACAGTCATGTCGTCACGGATAGGTATGGCCCCGTGGATGGACGACAGGACAGCCAATCGGCGTCGGCTCTGCTCGCCGTGCTTGTCAATCTCGACGCTCATTGGCTGGACGCTCCCTTTCGAGGTCCTCGCCAAGGCCGCGAGATTCACGGAGCACGTGACCACGAACGTTTCCGTCTCGCCGAGGACAACCGTCTGAGGGCTCGCTGAGAAGTGCAGGATCTTGTCTGTGGATAGAGGCCCTAGATTCAAGATATAGCCCCTAGATTCAAGATATAGACCCTAGATTCAATACATAGTCCCTACATTCAATATAATAATGTAGACTCTAGATTCAATATAGTCCCTCGATTCAAGATAAGAGATCCTAGATTCAAGATATATGTCCTAGATTCAAGATATAGAGCCTATATTCAAATGCAACTTAAAGTCTGTTAAACTGATAATTGTCGTGTTAACAGATTTTCGAGTGAAGACACCTTGCATGTTTTTGTGATACCAATTGCTTAGGGCGGTGATTCCTTAAATGTGTTTTATGACCCCGTTTTTTTTTTTTGACGTCTGCTTCGTGACCCACTTATCTTTACAACGCCTAGTCAGAATAAGAGTAAAAAAAAAACAACGGATATAAATATCCACACTAGTTTATTTTTAGACGAGTGACATCTATACTCGAGGCCTGAACCCGAAATTGTGTCCGCTTGGGTTATCTGCCTTGATCTTTTATGTTTTTCTTTATCTGGATTATGCCAAAATATCTACCTATTTCTCTTTTCATTGCATATATTCTATCTATCCTATGAAATTAATAGAATCTATTTCCAAATATGTCAATAACATGTAAGCAACGACTCAATACAAGAAGATAAAATTCAAACAGACATATTCCCATGTGTTTTACATTGTATACGCTTAAATATCATTATTCTAAACGAATCAATATCATTTCTATTTAACAGTCTGTAATAAATAAATTAAACTGTTGATAACTACAAAAATTTATTTTATACTTAAAGTATTGTATACATAACTTGGTATATAGTGCACGTGTAGACGAAGAATGCGCAATTCATTTTCTCAGCCTACAGATGTGACGTTTCAAAATGTTTTCTCCTAGAGAGAGAGAGAGCTTTGGCCATCTAAACTAAGTGGGTCACGCATAAGTCATAAAAGTAATTTCTAAATAAAGATTTTCTTCCACCCAGATTTTTTTTATTTGGTTGAATTTTTTTTTTTTAATGGACAAAGTAGGATAGATCTATTTCAATATTTCGATATTTTGAATATATTAAATTGGTATACGAAAGTAAACTTATTCATCTGAATTGTATTAGTGAATACTGTCTTTGAATAAGATATCTAGCATCTTGACTATGTAAAAATTAGGACCTTTCATAAATTATTAACCATATTGAAAACATTAAAAAAAATATTTGTTATTATAGACTTATAGAGAGTATCATATACAAAACACAATCGTTCTAGGGAAAAAAAAGCAAAATTTTCTTATTAGCTAAAGGAAATGACAATGAATGAATTAGAATAGGTTAAGTAGTGTCATGGCTACACAATCTCTATGTAAGCATTTAGCACTGACGTCGTGCTAGCTACCTTTTAAAACCAGATGTCCCAGTTAGTGTTGTTCATATAAAATGTGTATAATATAAAGGCCAGCTACTCCTACAGAACTAGCTGTCCATTAGTTTTAACTTGGTTGCTTCCCTTTGATTAGTTAGGCCCCATTCGACTTTTTATCTCTTTCGCGGGATAATTTTGTGAGAACATTTTAAAATTAGATTGTTATATTTCTGAGTACAAGATCTAATTATAACTCAAAAAATATTAAAACACTGCAGAGAACAATTGTGTTTACCTATACGTTTTAAAACACCAGGAGAATTAGATCTAACTGGGTTAAAGGCGAAACTATTTTCATCGAAATCTCGTTTTTTTTATTTTCTTGCATTTTATTCAGATCTAAACCTACACTTAAAACATGAGACCGAGACTTATATAAAAGCCAAAAAGTCAATTCTGTATAGAATCAATACCATACTCTCCTAAAACCGACCTAAACTTGTATACTAGTAAAGTGTTCGGTAATCTACGGCACGCGTGTCGGACTTGGCACGCATAGCCATGGTTTAAGTCTATTCTACAAAAAAAATGGGTGGTAGAGCATGACGACTTTTAGAATGTTGGTTGGCACGCTGGATGAATTAGAAATCCTTATTCGGCACACTGATATCAAAAGGTTTTTCCTTAAAAACATCACGTACAATAGAAATTGCATTTTAAACTCAATTTCCATAGCATAAATCCATAGCTTAAATTCATAGGTTCTCAGCCTTTTTCAGCTCACCGCCCCCCCCCCCCCCCAATTTTTTAAAGCACCCAATTCCCCCCCCCCCCACCCCTCTGGATGTTAAAAAAGGGTTAATATAGTTTCCGAAATTTACAGACAATAACCAAGACTTTTAGGGAAAAAGGGGTGGGGGTGGGGTCTATAAGCTGCGTGAAGTAAAATTTAAGACAGTGTGTAAAAAGACTTTTAGTAACTAAATGTTGTCACACTATAGACAGCCAATACATCTGGAACAGACTTCTTTTTATTAACTACAACATCAATCCACCATACGCCATATCATCGCCGCTGGGGGAATTTCATTTGCACTAAAAAGTCTTTTAATTAATGGGAGGTAATTAACCCGTTTCATTTGAACTAATAGTTCTAATAATTTTTTTTTTCTTTTATCAAAAATATTTATAACTTTAAAATTATAAAACTGTAAAAAGTATTTGAGAATCATATACATTTTTTATGACTAAATAATTTGTATGGATATTTTTTAACATTACATTAACTACCCAGTCTGTATGATTACTACGTATTTATTCCATCATTCGTAGATGAATAAATGTCCTACAAGTTCTAATCGCATAACCCTAACCCTAAAACTGAGATCCAAATATCATTAATATTAGCAGATGTTAGGGCGGCAGGGATCAGTCGGCGGCAGGGATCAGTCGGCGGCAGGGATCAGTCGGCGGCAGGGATCGAACCCGCGACGTGATGGTTGACAATCTGGTGAACCAACCTCAGGACCAGCCGGCCGCACTGACTATACTTATCTAATACTGACCACCGCTTCTTCGAAAACTAATTGCGATTCCTATTTCTTATTAGTATAATAATATGTATGCCTACTGTTGGGGGATATCAGATATTTAACAGCACTTGCGTTTACATCACATTTCATCCAAAAACTAATCGATTCAAATAGCTGAGGTGTTCAAATTATATCAGGCTTTTGTACCGCCCACATGCCCTTCACCGCCCCCCAATCGCCCCCGGAAACGTCAGCGCCCCCGGGAACGTCAGCGCCCCCCCCCCTTAAAGCCTCTCACCGCCCCCCGGGGGGGGGGGGCGATAACGCCCCCGTTGAGAACCTATGGTTTAAATCATACTTTGTAAAACTCTTGATATCAATAATTTAAAAAATATATTTGTAATAACCAACCATTTTCTCCCAGTTCCACCTGTGCGCCGGTTCCCGTGTTGGATGCGCCATCCCCAAGGTTCTCCATTAACATCGCCGCCTCGTCTGACTGCATGTCGAGCGTAGCGTCCCTCGCACTCCAGACTTTAGGAGCTTTTAGAGAACGGCTGGGCACTCTGAGACGCCCCCTGTTGGTGCTGTGGCGATGTGGATGCTCTCTGGGCGTTGCTAGAATTTCGGAGCCCTTTTCTACCACAGAGTTTATCCCACGTAAGCCTTGACGGCGGCCAATGGAAGACTTTCCGGGACGTTTATGAGACACCTCCGAATGCCGGTACAGTGTATCGTCAGACCGAGTCTGGTGGTGCCGAGTTCCGAAAGTTCTTCCAGAATGGCGCGAGAAATCAACCCGCTTCCTGTGGGAATCTTGAGCACCGCTGCATCCTTGCAATGACGTCCATTGCCAGAGAACTGGCAGAAATCCAATCCTTAAAACTAACCTTAGTAGATGCATTGCTTTTCTTTTTTTTTTTAAGGATATTGACCTATTTGGATCAATGGTTCTATCCTTCTTTCGTGCTATAAAGCCTTACCTTAAATTGTATCCTTGAATACTTGAACAAAAGCAACGAATTTTATATAATGAGTTAGTGTCTCCATATAGTGTTAATGTTAAGTTTGTGTGTATTATAGTTATAAGATTGTTGTTTTTATTATCCAGAAAAAATGCCACTCTTAACTCGACCTCGTTTAAATATCCCACAAGAAAAAACACATTTAGAATTTAACTTAAACTTTAGATTATCGTAAATTATCCCAAAATGAAATACATCTTCAAATTGCAGTTATAGATGAATTTTATTAGTATCCAGACGAATCACATTTTTTTAGTTGCAGCGTGCATCGAAACAACACATTCAGAAAGGTCACAGTCCTGTTAAGGTTTTGCTTAAATTACGCATAAAAAAACATTGTTTAAATCTACACCGTCCTACAACTGTGTAATCTAGATTGATGCTTCATGCTAATAAAGCACTTGTTTAGTTTTTTTTTTTTTTTACATTTTGACTAACTGGACTTCATGTGTTTGTATTTCCAGGAGTAAACCAGCAAAACGCCTCTCTCTGGGTAGAAGGTATATATACATATATTTGTTTGTGTGTGTAGAATAAAGTTAGCCCATGTCACTTTGATATAAATTATACAGTAAATCCCAACCCCCCCCCCCCACTTCCTTACACACTTCCCTTTCTCGCCCCCAACAACCCCTCCCCCGTGACCTCTATGAAGATGTCAAGCTGGCCCCCTCTCCAGGTAAATTCTGTTTCCATATTTAGACAAAAAGATAAAGTCACAAATAGTTTTCAGGAGACAGAGAGAGAGAGAGAGAGAGAGAGAATAGAACACAGACACACTCAGATGTGCCGTGCCACCGTTAGTGTGACTGTGTTTGGTAACTGTTGTTCAAATGTTCTGGTTGGCTGATTCTGTCAAATAAAAAGAAGGCAACACTTTGTTTTATTTTTTATATATATTCGTTATAGTGTGGGTATTTATTTGATATATTCCCATTTATTTTTAATTCATCTCGGTCTTTTTGTAAGATTTCGGTAACTATTTCGGTCTGTAGTGTTCTATAAATTATACAGTCATCTGCAAAATAACCTTACTTTTGTTCACCAGGATTCCAAACCCAGAAGCTTCGGTGCACCAGCCGAATGCACTGCCGCTCGACCACTGCTACATCTATAATGAAACTGATATGAGAAACTAAGGTAAGTTATGAATACGACATATCCGTGTTGAGCAGAAAAAAAAAAAAAAAAAAAAAAAAAAAAAAAAAAAAAACAACTGAGTTACTGCCCTTGAAATCATGAGGCTATAAATCAACGAAGACAATTTCAGCTGCTTCCGTGTGGTGATTAAATTGTGCGCTGTTTTCTTCCGCCCGCCCGGCCGTCCGCCCCCATCCCCATCTAGTAGTAGCACGACACCCAGACACATACACACCTTAGCACCTCGAACGACCCTTGCTGGCGTAGATTCTATATATTATATACTCAGTGAATTAGATACACAACATTAATATGTGAATTTCGAGCTGTTCAATGCGTTATATGTAAAATATCTATAGCATGTAAAAATAGTTTTTATATTGTATTTGACATTGTCTCGCTAGTTCCTGTCACTTCCTGTAGTGTTGTTGTTGTTTTTTTACATTTGATTTTGGTGTAGAGAGTATTTGTGTAGATCATATGTTCTCAACGGGGGCGATATCGCCCCCCGGGGGGCGGTGAGAAGCTTTAGGGGGGCGCTGACATTCCCGGGGGCGATAGGGGGGGGGCAGTGAAGGGCAAGTGGGCGGTACAAACGTACCTGATATATTTTAACACCTCAGCTATTTGAATCGATTAGTGTTTTTTTGGAGGATGAAATTTGATGTAAACGCAAGTGCTGCTAAATATCTGATACCCCCCAACAGTATGCCTACTATATTATTATATTAATAAGAAATAGGAATCGCAGTGACTTTTCGATGAAGTAGGGGTATGTAGGCCTATTTGGCTAATATAGTGTGCAGCCGGTTGTGGTTGGTTCACCGGACTGTCAACCCTGATGACCGATCACTGTCGCCCTAACATCTGCTAATATTAAACTAATGATATTTTGATCTCAGTTTAACCGAGATGTCCTTATTGAATTTTATGCAATTTTGTGGAGTTATTATATTTTAAGCGGTATAGAAAAGTAGTAATCATACAAACTGGGTAGTTATTGTAATGTTTAAAAATATACATATAAACTCTTTATTTATATAATATTTATATAATTTACAAATACTTTTTACAGTTTGATCATTTCTAAGTTATAAATTGTAAGCCATTTATTTTTTTATAAAAGAAAAAAAAAACAGAAATATTAGCTAAAATAAAACGGGCTAATTATCTCCCTTTAACTAAAAAATGTTTCCATATTTGATTCAATAGTGATGCCAAACGAGTTCTGTTTTGTAATATAGCAAATATTACTGATTATTAGACCTACAGCTTTTGCAACCAAAATTGAAACGAAAATAGACAATTTGCTAGCAACACACCAGGCAAACGATTCGCATTAATATTGATTTATTTAAACCTTTTGTAAAAGCAATTTTTTGATCTAATTATTCTTACAATATGTTTCCTTTTCAGTTTTTTTTTTCAAGATAATTAATCACACAAAAAGTCTAGGACACCTAAAATAAAATTGCGGAAACTATAGTCCAGATGGGCGGAAGGGGGGGGAAGGGGGGGGGGGTAAGGAAAGTTGAGGGGAGGGGGGCGTTGAGCGGAAAAAGGTTGAGAACCTATGGTGTAGATTGTTATTACGTAACTTATGATGACGTAAAACACCAATATGGGGGCACGGTGGTCGTGCGATAGCGCGTTCGTCTGGCGTACATAAGGTCCTGGGTTCGAGTCCTGACGAAAAAAAAGTCAAGGCGGCTGGCCACACAGTCTCCTAGTATGCCGTGATTACAGAATGTGTTGAACGCTGCTTCACGGGCCCTATGGATCAATTTAGTCCATTATGCTTTCTTGTAGATTCCATGCCTTTTCTATTGCATTCTATTGAATTCGGAAAAATCCATTCTGGTAATTTCTGCACCAAAATCTATATAAGCACATTATCTTATCTTATATAGTTGTATATATTACAGACGCTCCTTCTCTAAAGAAGATTATTGCGTCCTACGCTCATCCGTGGTCCGAGTCTAGTCTTGCCTGTTTATTTAGTGTTTTAAAGGATGTTAAGTTACTGGTTTTCCTGGTTTGTTCAGGCAACCCATTCCATGCCCAAACGCCACTCGGGAAAATAGAGTACTCATATGCATTTATTCTCGCATAAGTGTGCAGGTTGGGTTGTTGTTAGTTTTCGATTAGCTACCAGTGATGCTATTTATTCAGTAACCAGAGACGTGTTATTATTGTACACACGTTAAAGAATTAAATTCTTCTTTGAACATACATCGAGTGGCTTGAGTTTAGTATTAGAGAACCCGCGGATTCGTTACAGCTTGTAGGCGTGTATATTGTAACCAAGGCGACTAGTAAAAGCTGATACTAGATCCCTGTGCACCTTATGAATTTCTTTACTTCTTACTTTTATAATCGTGGCCTTGGGAAGTTAATGTTCAAACATTCTTTTGACTTCTAGTGTTTTACGTTTATATTTTTTTGTTATGTCTTATATTTTTTCGTAAACTTTTGCGATTATCAATTAACAATGAGCTCTTTATCATTCCATCTAGTCTAATAAAAAAAACAAAATGATATACTTATTAGCCTAGAGAAATATTTTATCCGAGCTTAATGCATGTTGTTCAATGTTAAATGCGCTCTGAGCCTACGTTATGTTTGTAGGCAGCGCTATATAAATAAGATACCTAATTTAATATTATTTATTATTATCTTTTTTAATTTATATGTCTATTGATAATAATGTATGGCTAATTCATGCTAACATAATGGTCAAAGGAAAATAACCCAAAATAACTTTTTTAACGCTGGGTTTTGTCACGATTACGTCCCTTACACTTCTAAAATAAAATCGATCATTTAATAAGTATTTTTATAAAAAAAAAATTTTCAGTCTTTTTTAAAAGGTTTATGAATTTAGTGAATTTACTAGGGATTAAACTTGTTAGATGTGTATATTGTTTTAATAATCAAAATTACTTAGGCAAGATAATTAAACAAAAAGGTTTTAAAACAATAAACGCATAAACAGAAAAAAAAAGAAAGAAATACAAACGAAATAATAACAATTATTATTCTTTTTAAATTTTATTTCATATTTTAAAATGACAACAACAGATATTTGATTTTTTTTTTATTCAGTATTTTTTAAACTGTGTTTATACTCGGTGTATAAATCAGTTACTGATAAATTCAATATTATGTATCATATAAAAAAAACATGTTGTCCTTTTATTATAAAACAGTTTTATAATCTTATAATTTTGGTATCGGCTGAAATAGCAATGTTTGTTACAATAAATTACAACTTTTGATTTATTTAGATTTAAAGAAACCAAAACTTTTTTTAAGAATTTAAAAAACAAAATTAGAAAACAAAAATGTTTTTTTTACAATTAATAGTCTTTCGACGTGTTTAATATTCAGCTGGTTTCAGCAAACAAGCAAATGATTGATTGATTGATTGATTGATTTATTGATATAGGTAAAGAAACATTCGTCAGAATATGGTTATGGAAAACTAATGGTTTTTGGCACGCAACAGCTATATGGGGGACAGAGATGGGTCAAGTGGAAGTTATTGTTCCCAAACATTACATCAGGAATGAAAATGGATGAATGGACATTCTTGAGAAGCGTTCAAAGACCAGTATGGACCATCAAGATCTTCGAAGACCTGCCTTAACTACAAATTCATTAACGACAATCAAAGACTTTCGAATTTATTCAAGACTTTCAAAACACCGCCAAAGTAAAAATTCAAGACATATCAGGTCTGCCGTTGGAATCGCATAGACCGTTTTTTTAATCGTCAGCTTTGGGGCATTTTGAGTTCCAGACTTTTTTAGTCTGACTGAGTTTTGAGGTGGTGGATGAATTAGATTGCAGGTATTATCTTATGGATTATGAAGTAATGTGTGTGTGCAAGTTTGGGGGGGGGGGGCGTTATGTCACCAGTAACACTTTCAGAACCCCACACTCCTGATTGTTGAGTGGGGGAGGGGGATGCACAAATATACGACAAAGGGGGATCAGAAAATATATACATTTGCTGGAGACTGAAAAGATAATAGGCAAAACGACCTGATATAAATATTTATATTTAAATACAACCTTTTTTGTATAGCTGTTATATTATTTACATTATTGAGTTTAAAGTAAAAAATGTATTGTAAGCTTACAACATCTAGATCTAAATAGCGGTTGTTTTTTTTTACTTTAGCGGGCATAAAACACATGCAAAAACCAAACTTAGCAGTATGTTTATGCTCAACTATAATTTCCCGCCATTTCTGAGATCATACGTCAGGCATCTTATATACAAAACATAAAAGCAAGCAGCAGTCTCAAAAAGCATCTTTTGATTACGGCGCCCTCGTGTGGGAATACTTTTGAGCGCCCCCTTAAAAGGAGAAGGGAGAGGGGGGGGTAGTAAAAACAGTCTTATTTCATTTTGTTCAACAGATGAAAGGTGATCTCTTCCAATGTACAGATTGTCATTGTCATTGCAATAGAAAAGGTGTTCAAATGTCACCACTTTATTATTATAACTTCCTTTTGACAACGTTTCGTCAGTTCATTTTATCAATATGGGTCAGAGAGTAGAGCTTTGTCAGTTTGTAGTATTTTGACGTCATCAAGGAAATATAAATCGCTTTCGGTTCGAGAGTGATTGGTGTTATTGTCTATTTTTAGAAACGTGGTGAGGAAATAATTGTGAATGAACTGCCGGTTATTGCCGGTTTAGCTGAGGTCGAGGACATGGTTTAAATAGGAAATGTAGCAGATGGCCAGTCGAAGGATTTCGATCTTGGACAGCTTCTTGTCTGGGGGTAGGGTTGGGAGAAGCTTGCGTAAGTCTGAGAAGGCGACGTTGAACGCCTCCACGCGGATCCGCTCCCTGGTGGCGTGCGCCGTGCGGTACTTCTGGGTGGCCCTCCTTCGTCTGCGACGCTCCTCCCTGGTGAGGTGGGCCAGGCTTTCTTTGTCCAACGGGTCGTCTTCTTTCGCAACGTTATTGTTGTTGTTGTTGATGATGTTGTCACCGCAACGGTGGCCCCCATCGCTGCCACGCTTGTGCGCTTTCAGTGGCAGCACGGGCGTCATCAGCGTCCCGGCGGCGGTTGAGGAAGGAACCTGCAAGGGGAGCTGCCGGCACGTCAGGTGCGGCGGGCTGAAGCAGTCGTCCATGGAGGAGACGGAGCTGGCGTCGTCGAACCCCGGGAACCCGAGGAGGTGTGGCGGTGGCGCCCTGTCGTCCGAGCAGAAGTCGAACTCGGACGGCGTCGGGGAGACGCTGGGCTGATGTTGGTGCTGGTGATGGTGGTGCTGATGGTGATGGCTGATGTGGGTCAGTGGGATCCCATGGGCCATGCCGTAGTCGCCGTGCTGGGTAGGGATGAGTTGCTTCATGGCTGGCTGACCAGTGTATGCGAACACAGGTCTATAGCGTCTAATGGCGACTCAAGCAGATTCTCTTCTCTGTCACTGTAAAAGAAAAACGAGAGAATCTCACTCTGACGGCCACTGGATCAAATAGTTGTTGGAAACACTCTGAAATAGAGGGAAAAAATAACGTTTTGAAGACATAACTCTAAAACTAAAGGTGTGTATAATAAACCTTATATTTTTAAAATATTATATGTGTGTGTGAGTCTCTTTGTATCTCTCCGTCTCTGATCCTCCCTCTCTCTCTCTCTCTCTCTTTCTCTCTTTTAAAATAAAAAATAAAGTACCTTTGTAAAATTAAAACGACAACTAATGCATAGTGCTAAGAGGGTCGAGGGTCAAAAGGGCAAAGGTCAACCATACTGGCAATAGAACTGACTACTCGCGACTCGGGAAGAAAACAATGATGCATAACTAGCGAGCCCGAAACCGAGTGCATGTGTGATCTCTAAAAGCTCCTGTCGATATGCGCCTATTAGAGCAAAAAAAAAAATGTCAAAGACTCATTAGGCCAGCGATGGATTTGTAAATAGCCACCTGCAGACGATAGTTTGAGTAGGCAGGCGATGCACGTGCCGAACGCCATTTGAGATGGGCGGAAGTGACACACAAAAAATATCGCACACGCACACAGAGTGCTTTCCCCTTTATTGTCTTATCTGCAGTTGCGTCCCCTGTTGCCCCCCAGTATCGACTACTCGGGATCGCTTAGACACACATTCGATAGGGGGGGGGGGGGACGATTTCGATATGCTTAGCCATTTAGCGTTTTCGCCACACCGAGGAGCTGGAGAGTGGAGAATAAATATAAATACCGCCACCACCGCCGCGCTCTCTCCTAACCGAAACCCGGAAGTCACGTGATCTGTTTCATTATTACTTTTCTGTTAAGCGAGCGAGAGGGAGAGAAAGAGAGAGAGAGAGAGTGAAAGAAGCAGACGGAGAGATAGAAAAGATATCAATATCGCTTTGTGTGTGGTATCGTTTGTTGACGGTCCAGATTAGTCCAAACAGATTAAAATAAATAAATACAAAACTAATGAAGTTTTGAAAAAAAAAACGGAGGCAAACAGTGGGCATAATCGATTTCAAGTGAACAAAAAAATACTCGTCCG
Organism: Anisus vortex; assembly: GCA_949126835.1. NCBI lineage: Eukaryota > Metazoa > Mollusca > Gastropoda > Planorbidae > Anisus > Anisus vortex. Next base: position 38,144,392 of record OX421503.1, read on the forward strand.
CCGACGACTCTTAATTGTTTCCTGATTACTTGGATTCGATAAAAACAACACACTCTGTTTAACTATTTTAAAAAAATAATACCAATGGCACTCTTATAAAAACAACGGAGTGGGTTCCTTTCACTGGTATCTATCTCTAAATCTGGACTGGCAATGGTTATATTGTTTTTGTTGTTGTTTTCTAAGGAATTTTTGGGTCATATCTGGGTGATTCCTGGGTGATTTCTGGGTTATTTCTGCGCAATATCTGGGTGATTCTTGTCGCTTTTTTCCAAACCTATTAGTTCAAGGGGGTAATTGATTTTGAGCTTAGCACATGTGGGAGACATTTATGGAATCAGGCTTGTATTGAGCCAGGGTTTCTCTAAAATATGTATGCTCACCCTCTATTTTTTGCGCGCCATAACGTTTAAGGCAATAAATACGTTTGAAAAAGATTTTAAGGATTGGAGCTCAAAATATTGATTGAATATGTTGTTGCCCAAGGGTTTCACGTATATATGCCAAGTTTCAGCTCGATTTGGTGACGTGAAGGGAATCCGGTAGCATTCCGTAGCTCGTGTCGTTCGCCAGTCGGCCAGCTTGCCGGCCTACAATACAGAATTTTAAAATAGTATGTTTTAACGTTCAGATTTAATTTAGAGAAGTCATTGTAGCGAGAGTCAGCGCCATGCGCCACACGTTAAGTTCCTTAATTTGCCAATCCTATTGAGCAATAACACCCCCACCCCCCTCCTCGTCCTTTCGCGACCTCTCGCCCTAGACTGACATGTTCACACCCCAAATCTCATCTTCGAAGAAAATTTCCGTAGAGACCAACGCCCCCTGCTCCCCAATACAGCTTTTCCCACACCCTCCCCTATTTTCAAGTCGTTTTCCGTAATGCGGCTAAAATACTTTCTTGTGCGCCTTGCTTCCCCTTGTCACCTTCAGAAGAGAAAGGAGGTAACACCTCATTGACACCGTCAACCCCTGAGAGTTCAGTGCCCTTTTCTTTGTAATACAATTACAAGGCCCTCTCTCTATTACTCTCTCTCTCTCTCTCTCTCTCTCTCTCCTTCTCTCAGTCTCTGTGGTATTAGCCGATTACAGCGTTACCGCATTACGTTTAAGGGGAGGGGGGGGGAAGCAAAAGGGAAGCAGCTTACCCCCAGACGCCCCCGGGGTGTTTGGGGCTGTAATGAAATTACCAGGGAGGTCTTGGGTTCAAATGAAGAAGAGGGGCGGATAATTTGTTATTGGGTCTTGACGTCTTCCGGTTGGGAGTGAGAGGGGGGTGTGGTGGCGGAGGAATGAGGCGGAGGAGGGTGTTGAAAAGGGTGTCGTTTAGGGGCGCGCTAGTAATTACCCGAAATGCTAAGCTGATTAGTGTAACCCCCTCCGTCGTCGACTCTTCGGTAGTCAGGTGGTGAAATAGAAGACAGAAACAGACAGACAGACAGACAGACAGACAGACATAGCATAATTGAAAGACAGACTAGACACAGAGACTTTTGATTGTAGTGCAAGCCTGACACATGGACACTGATAGAAGAACAGATCAGATAGACAGACAATGACTGACCAACGAACAAGACAGGCTTTGAGAGTGCAGGCATACCATGATTGAAGTACCCAAAGACCATGATTGAAGTACAAACAGATCATGATTGAAGTACAAACAGATCATGATTGAAGTACCCACATACCATGATTGAAGTAAAATGCTAGATACCCATCGTATATGATACGTAGACTTAGGGAAACCATTCAGACACGAAAGTATATCATAGCCTTCACATTGGATTCGAACCCAGACGAACGCGCCGAGACACAGTATCGTCACGTTAAAAATTGGACAGACTGGCCAATCCTACCAGAAGTCGGAGGGTGTCACGTTCTTGATTGCCACCCACTATTAAAGATATAAGCAAACGCGACTGGGCGTGTGGCGGTTTGGCCACACAATCTCTTATGAAACTGTTGGAATGTTGTCCAGAAAAAAAAGTATTTTGTGTTGTTTTTTTTATTTCAATCTTTGTGAGGGCATTTTGTTGTTGCTGTATAATGTGTGTATGTGTGTATGTATGTATGTGCGGGTGTGAGAGAGAGAGAGTTGGATGCGAACCAGTGAGCAAGCGTGAGCCTATAGATACTCGGCGGGCGTAAAGTTATAGAAATAAATCCCCCCCCCTCCTCCATTCGTTGATGAAAAGATACGAGGACATACGCCAGGTCCAAGCTTGTCACGTCAAACTAAATTGTGGCGTACAGGGGGCAAGCCAGCCATTAAAAATTCCTCCCCCCCTTTCCCCCCACGCCTCCTCCCTCGAGAAGGCATGTCATTAGCATGTCATCACTGTATGTCATCATTGAATGAAATGGGATGGTAAGAAAAAACAGTTAGATACAAAAATAAGGTTGGCGGTTTGGGGGGCTTTGAAGTTAGAACGGTCCAAGAGAGATACTCAATAAGATAGATACTCAATAAGAGAGATACTCAATAAGATAGATACTCAATAAGAGATACTCAATAAGATAGATACTCAATAAGAGAGATACTCAATAAGAGATACTCAATAAGATAGATACTCAATAAGAGATACTCAATAAGATAGATACTCAATAAGAGAGATACTCAATAAGATAGATACTCAATAAGAGAGATACTCAATAAGAGAGATACTCAATAAGAGATACTCAATAAGATAGATACTCAATAAGAGAGATACTCAATAAGAGAGATACTCAATAAGAGATACTCAATAAGATAGATACTCAATAAGATAGATACTCAATAAGAGAGATACTCAATAAGATAGATACTCAATAAGAGAGATACTCAATAAGAGAGATACTCAATAAGAGAGATACTCAATAAGATAGATACTCAATAAGAGAGATACTCAATAAGATAGATACTCAATAAGATAGATACTCAATAAGATAGATACTCAATAAGAGAGATACTCAATAAGATAGATACTCAATAAGAGAGATACTCAATAAGAGATACTCAATAAGAGAGATACTCAATAAGATAGATACTCAATAAGATAGATACTCAATAAGATAGATACTCAATAAGAGAGATACTCAATAAGAGATACTCAATAAGAGAGATACTCAATAAGATAGATACTCAATAAGAGAGATACTCAATAAGAGAGATACTCAATAAGAGATACTCAATAAGATAGATACTCAATAAGAGAGATACTCAATAAGAGAGATACTCAATAAGAGATACTCAATAAGATAGATACTCAATAAGATAGATACTCAATAAGAGAGATACTCAATAAGATAGATACTCAATAAGAGAGATACTCAATAAGATAGATACTCAATAAGAGAGATACTCAATAAGAGAGATACTCAATAAGAGAGATACTCAATAAGATAGATACTCAATAAGAGAGATACTCAATAAGATAGATACTCAATAAGATAGATACTCAATAAGATAGATACTCAATAAGAGAGATACTCAATAAGATAGATACTCAATAAGAGAGATACTCAATAAGATAGATACTCAATAAGAGATACTCAATAAGAGATACTCAATAAGAGAGATACTCAATAAGATAGATACTCAATAAGAGATACTCAATAAGATAGATACTCAATAAGAGAGATACTCAATAAGAGAGATACTCAATAAGATAGATACTCAATAAGAGATACTCAATAAGAGAGATACTCAATAAGAGAGATACTCAATAAGATAGATACTCAATAAGAGAGATACTCAATAAGAGAGATACTCAATAAGAGAGATACTCAATAAGAGAGATACTCAATAAGAGAGATACTCAATAAGAGAGATACTCAATAAGAGAGATACTCAATAAGAGAGATACTCAATAAGAGAGATACTCAATAAGAGAGATACTCAATAAGAGAGATACTCAATAAGAGAGATACTCAATAAGATAGATACTCAATAAGAGAGATAGAAGGAGAGACTGAGATGCAGAGAAACAATCAGGCATGGGGTTACAATGATAGAGAGGTGGACAAACAGAGAGAAAGAGAAATGAGTGTGAGTCAGAGAGAGAGGGAGAGAAAAGAGTGTGTGACAGAGAGAGAGAGAGAGAGATAGTGAAAATAGTGTGAGAGAGAGAGAGAGAGAGTGGGAGAAAAAAGAGTGTGTGACAGAGAGAGAGAGAGAGTGAAAATAGTGTGACAGAGAGAGAGAGAGGGAGAAAAAAGAGTGTGTGACAGAGAGAGAGAGAGAGTGAAAATAGTGTGACAGAGAGAGAGAGAGGGAGAAAAAAGAGTGTGTGACAGAGAGAGAGAGAGAGTGAAAATAGTGTGACAGAGAGAGAGAGAGAGGGAGAAAAAAGAGTGTGTGACAGAGAGAGAGGGAGAAAAAGGAGTGTGTGACAGAGAGAGAGGGAGAGAAAATGGTGTGTGACAGAGAGAGAGGGAGAAAAAAGAGTGTGTGACAGAGAGAGAGAGGGAGAGAAAAAGAGTGTGTGACAGAGAGAGAGGGAGAAAAAAGAGTGTGTGACAGAGAGAGAGAGGGAGAGAAAAAGAGTGTGTGACAGAGAGAGAGGGAGATGGCAACCGTGGCAGAATTTGACAGAGCGAGAGTGTGAGAGAATGATAGTATGAGAGAGGTACAGTTGGACGGAAAGTGGTAGAGGAGTACTTAGAAATACAGCGAGGTGAGATTTAAAGAGGTAGATTTAAAGCACAGAGAGAGAGAGAGAGAGAGAGAGAGAGCTGGGAGGAGAGAGAGAGAAAGTGAATGAAAGCTGAAATATTAAACCAACTGAGAGACAAAGAGAAGTTGGGAAAGGTAGAACGATGGGAGGAGAAAGTTTGAAAGAGAGATGGACAGCTTCAGAGTTAAGAAGAATTAACAAACGAAGAAATTAAACAATTAATTCGGAATGAAGGAATTAAGCAATTATATTTAGAAATAAATCTTTTTTTTTTTTCACAAATCAGACAGTATGTTTAGGAATGAGTTAATGAGTGAGCGAATGTATGACTAAAAGATAAAGTGAAATGAATGAATGAATGAATGAATTACTGAGCAAGTTTATCTGTAAGCGTATGAGTGCAAATTATATATATATAATAAGCAATGAGTGAGAGAGTATTTGCTGAAGGAGTAGAGAAGGAAAAACCACAAAAACAAACAAACAAAATAGTAAAGGCGGGAACAAGAGAACGAGAGAGAGAGAGAGAGAGAGAAAGTTAGAGATGTACAAAGGTTTGTAGTCGAGCAGAAATGAAGAAAAACAGATCGCGTACAGATGGCGACCTCACTCGTCGGTTTCTGCGAGTCTCGGGGGACTTAACTCTCCGCCACAGGGACATCTTGTATCCTTCCGGTGGCCCAGCATGAGGGTGAACGCCCCCCATTCATCCCCTCGACACGCCCTCCTGTCTCAAAAACGAAAAAATCCCCGCGCCTTTTAATCACGGCTGTCCGGATTTAGATTCAAGAGGAGGTAATTCAAAAGCATTTTCTTCTTTTTTTTTTTTTTGGAATTACCTTCCTTGTTTTTTTAAAAACTACTTGTCTCCTCCTTGAAGATGCGGTTTTTATGCTCGCTCTTGAGCCACTTCCGATGTCCGTCGCTTAGAGGCCAGGTTGGCTGACCATATGGTTCGAAACCGGAGGCGGGTAATCACTCGTTCCGCACCAACGGACAGACGAATAGTCAATGCACGGCAGCCCGCTGGTTGGATCCCTTCAAACTAGGGTTAACACGCGTAAATAAAAAGCCGAGATGCGCTCTAACAAGCGTCAAAAAAAAGCAGGCGTCAAAATAAACAAGCGTCATAATAAGCTTGCGTCAAGATAAAAGGCGGGAGAATTAGCAGGCGTCAAAATAAGCAGGCGTCAAAATAAATGGCGGGAGATTTAGCAGGCGTTCAAAGGTATATTTAAAACTGTCTATATTAAATGGTGATGAATTTATCAAGGTGTTTTCTCCTTGGTAAATGGGCCCCTTTATTGAATAAACTATATGGATTACATAAGCATATAATATGATACCCTAAGTTTAAACTTGTAAATATTGGTATATGCGTCCTGCCCTAGATTAAAATACCCTATCACAAAATTAACAATGATGGCGTTGTGGTCTTTCGACATAGCGCTCGACTGCCAATATGTATGGTCCACGGGTACAAATCCTAGAATATTTCTTTTAGCGGGGGGGGGGGGGCGGATTCTACCTGGCACTGTAGAACAGGTCTACCCTCACTTTCAAGCAGGTCTACCCTCGTGTAGGCTACGCGGTGTTAAATAAGCCGGACATTGTGTCAGTCACGCAAGCCTCATTGGTATTCACGGGTTCAGAGAAAAAGAGTTTCGGGAAAAGTAAATACGACTGGGCATTGTGTTGGCCACACAGCCCTCTTGTGTGTCGTGACCATGGGAGGCTGAAAAATCGCTGCTTCACTATTTCTCTATGGACCTAAATGTTCTAGAAGGAGACAATACGTTGACATGTTCAAACTATTCAAGACTTAACCGTTGGACAACATCCTAAATAAAAGGCAATACATTTTAATTATTCAAACAAATTTCATATGACCTATTTATTATTTACGGATGTATTTCTGCGGTGGGCTGGAGTTTTTTTTTTTATTGTTGTGGGCCGTAGGCAACCCGCTAGCCACGAGTTGTTGTTTTTTTTTTTACGCGCTTGACGCAGAATGAAGCCAGGTAGACAAAGGTGGGGGGCGGAGGAGGGGGGCTGAGGAGGGGGGGGTGGAGGCGTTGACAGGTAAAATAAAAGCAGATAAAGAAAATGTCATGGAAATGAAGCGATGGTGAAGGGAACCAAAGAGGGAAAGAGGGGGGGGGGGGCGTTTTGGTGGTGTGGCGAGGGGGGGTGGGGGTGGGTTAAGGGCTTTGACCGAGATTAAAAACCAATTTTCAAAAGTCAATACCACATCACGTGACGAAGTGCATAAACAAAAAAAAAATGAAAACGTAAATAAATAATAATACCGTTCAACTCTAGAGGGTAGGGCTATTGTATTCTTAAACTCGGTGCGACTTGCTGATGTATAAAGTATATATATAGCCCATTCAGGGGGCTCTCTAACTACCAAGGTTGACCCTTATAGATTATAAAATACCATTTAAACCACGTTTATCTTATCTTATACATTACAGACGCTCCTTCTATAAAGAAGATTATTGCGTCCTACGCTCATCCGTGGTCCGAGTCTAGTCTTGCATTTTTATTAATGTTTTAAATGATGTTAAGTTATTGGTTTTCCTGGATTGTTCCATGCCCGAATGCCACTCGGGAATAAAGAGTACTTGTATGCATTTGTTCTCGCATAAGGGATAAGGAAAGTGTTTTTGGCTTTATGTTTATCTGAGCTTTGCAACCGGTTGTTATTGTGTTGTATTTCTAAATTAGAGTTTAATGCCTTATGTATTATTACTACTTTACTCTTTGCCCTTCTGTCCTCTAGTGTTTCTAGGTTTAGTGATTTTATGCTCGTTTAACCACCATTATAAAACCTCATTACAAAACACCATTACAAAGTAACAAAACACCATTACAAAAACACCATTATAAAACACCATTTTAAAACACCTTTTAAACCACCTTTATAAAATAACACTATAAAATAAAGCCTCTCCTTCTGTGTTATCATAATTCTCCCACCAGCAGTACTTGGTTATAGCACTTCTCTCTCTCTCTCTCTCTCTCTCTCTCTCTCTCTCTCTCTCTCTCTCTCTCTCTCGCTCTCTCATTGGACCGAAATCTTGCCCCCCGGTGGATAAGTACACACTTCTGATTGGCTCATGCGCAGCATCCCTTTGGCATTTTACGCACCGATTTATAAAAAAAAACGTCCCGAGGAACTTATCATTTGATTTTAAAAGGGCCCCGGCGCTCGGTACTTAGCGACGGCACTGCGCCTAATTAAATATACATTGTACGAGCCCTGGATAAAAAGGGAAGAATTTAAGCGTGAATTATGTAGTCTAATTATCATTTTGGCGCCGAGCTGGCGCGTGTGCCAGTGTACAGACTTCCTTTAGTTTTTTGTCTTTCTCATTGCATTAACGGCCGATGGTCTTTATCTTGCGCATGCTCACACGTGTACAAAGAAAGAAGAGAGATTTGATCGAAGAAAAGAAAAAACAAATCCAAGAGATTGCGAAATTGAAAAGAAAAATGGCGAAAGATCGTTATTGATTCATTAGACACGCGCTGATAGTCAGACGGCCGTTATAACAAGCTTACTCTCTGTGTGTTGGTGTGGTGTGCGTGTGTGTGTGTGTGTGGGGTCCGCTGCAGGAGCTCTTGAGTTTGAATCTCGTTTTTTTTTTGTTATGTTTGTTTTTTGCGCCGATGTACCGGCACAGCGCGTGGAAGGCGCGTGACGGCGTACGGTGTGTTGGTCGGCTGGCCCGCGTGTTTTGTGGGGGCCGTCAGCGGGCGCGCGCTTGTTTGCCGTTTGACACTAGTGATAACAACCGCTCCGTTATCCTTACACACACACACACACACACACACACACACACACACACAATCACACTAGCTCATTTACGAACGTAAGTGCCTTCACAAACAGAGTTTTAATAACGGCAAGAGCGCATAACTGCCAGGCATAATTATCAAATCACTTCAAATTCGTCTCTCGCTCTTTTTGCTTCTTCGGATCCCTTCCCTCCCGCCTTTAAAAAAAAAGGTATCCCGTCAAACCAAATTGATCCATGGGGCAGGTATAGCACCGTTCACCGGTTTCTGTAGCCACGGAGTAATAGGGCCTGGTGAGCACCATGCCCCAGTCTCGTTTACTTTACCCCACACTAAAGTCAGGTACCCATCAGAGCTCGGAAGTCTTACAGGCACCCTCCAGACTCGCGGGGGAACAAATCCTAGCCTTCACCAAGATTCGAAACCAGGACCTTTGGCCAAAATCCTCCCCTCTAACAGGGGCAGTGATCTGTACAAAACTGGATAACTGTTGTTACCTGATGCAATTTCTCTACCAAATGACTCACTGTGACGTCACTACTATTTTTTTTAGCAGTAGTAGCTAGTCTAGACAAAAAAAATTTGTTTATATCTTGTCCATCTTAAATGTCTTGTACAACTTTAAGCGTTAGAAGAAGCCGCATATAAAACAACTCTCATCTACTGTCCTCTCTGCGCACCACCGTGAAAAGCCTCCTTTACCCCCAAGCCCGACCGCCCCACCCGACTTTATACGACCACCCATTCACCTACATTCGCCGCACACACATACTCATCCCACACGCTCGAGCACGCCTCCGTTCCGATCTTGGCACTGTTGATTTTTTAAAAATTCTGCACGAGGACTCGATTGCGCGGGAGCGCGACGACGTTTCGCCCGCTCCCACCCTCCCCCCTCCCTCCTGGCTACTTGAAGCCACTCTACCGAGATAATTATTAGCGTGTGTGTGTGTGTGTGTTGGCTTGTGCTCTTACGACAAGAAGATAATGTGGCCAGAAGTACACTGTCTGGATGGCAAATTAAAAGCTCGTTCTGAAACAAGAGCGGGGAGATCAATCAGATACAGTAGTTCGTTTGTTTATAACATTGGCGTCTGAAATAAGGAGCCCGGGGTCGGATGAGGAGACGACCTTGCTAGAAGGGCCCTCTGAATAATTATTTATGCTACGCAGAAATAACAACAATTACCTTGTTCTAGCCCCACCCACACTCTTTCATTTTTCAACGTTACCTAGAACAACAAAAATCGGAAAAATTATTCGGAATTTTTTTTTTACTTCTTCTGTGTTTTAACCCTTCCCGTACCGACCTACTTCTATCTATGCTGCCTTCAGTTCCGCTATTTACGCACCCGGGACTGTAAGGGTTAACATGTTTTTTTTAGTCCCCAGTCCTATTCCGTTCTTATGAAATTGGGCCGAATTTTCAAATTCCGCTTTGTGGACCAATATATTTTTTTGTCTTTTTGGGCGCTCTTCTCGTGGTACCAGAATTTCACTGGTGATTCCTCTTTATGAACAGAGTGGGTGAGATCATGGTACCAGAATTTCACTGGTGATTCCTCTTTATGAACAGAGTGGGTGAGATCATGGTACCAGAATTTCACTGGTGATTCCTCTTTATGAACAGAGTGGGTGAGATCAGATCTTTATAATGAAAGTTGGAGGTTGACACAAAAATGGAGGCAAGGTGGACGAGCGTGTTCGGCTAGCGTACCAAAGGGAAGGGGGGGTGAAGGCGGCTGTGTGTAGTGCTGGCCACACAATCACCGTGTACACAGAAACTGTGTGAATGCTGCTTCACCGGACTAATGGATCAATTTGGTCCGATGGGCTACTTTAGTTTACTCGAGGCAGAAATAGGCCAGTCTCGACTTGCATCTTGCATGTGTTATTAATGATTACTGTTCTGGTCTTCGCAAAATCTTGAAGGCCGTGATGGAACGAACAATGGCAATAAAGGAAGTTATCTATTTAACAAGCAATATAATATACCAAAACAAAAAGTTTATATGTCTACCTTTTTTTGCTTTTTGTATCTGTTCAATTTAATTTGCCATTTTGATTTGATTATGTAATCAAAAAAGGGGTCGGCAACCTTTTGCTTATAGTGTGCCAAACTAAGATTTCTGAATCATTTAGCGTGCCAACGGCGTGAAAGTCAAACTGCTCAACTAAATTATTTATATAAGACAATTTATTTAGTGCCGTAGTAAGACCAAGACCAAATAAAAGATGCGTTATAGAGAAAGTCATTAAAGCGTTTTATATTTAATTTAAAAAAAACATAACCTGTTTTTTATTATGATTTTTTTTATATCAATTCATAACTAATAGAGATTTTTATTACCCATCTTAAACATTAAAGATGTGTTTAATGTATCAACATTTAAATTTAGATGTCCAGATATAATTCTAGAAATAGCTATACATTCATATTGATGAAGTAATTTTATAAAATCTACCAAAACATTAGGATTCGTAAAAATAAAATTTTACAAATGTAATAATAATATAAAACTAAAATGCTATCTCACATTAGTTAGGCCTATACGAGAATATGCATCATGTATATGGGACCCATCAACTACAGAAAACATTAAAAAATTATAACAAATTCAGAAAAAAGATGCAAAGTTCATTACTAGCGAATATTTACAACTAACAAGAGTAACACCATTAGTCAAATCACTAAACCTAGAAACACTAGAGGACAGAAGGGCAAAGAGTAAGGTAGTAATAATACACAAGGCATTAAACCCTTATTTAGAAATACAACCCAATAACAATCTGTTGCATAGCTCAGATAAACATAACGACAAACAAACTTTCCTTATCCGAGAACAAATGCATATAAGTACTCTTTCTTCCCGAGTGGCATTCGGGCATGGAATAGGTTGCCTGAACAAACCAGGAAAACCAGTAATTTAACATCATTTAAAACAGTAATAAAGGTAAGTTAAAATAGATTGATCTCAATGAGATATATTATTATTAGCGTAATAGCCTTATAATGCAACATGCAATAACACATTAAGAAATAGTTATGAAGTAATCATACGAAATGAGTAAATAATGTAATGTTTAAAAATATACATATACATTCTTTTTTCATTTAATATGTATATAATTTTCAACTATCTTTTATAGTTTTATCATTTCAAATTTATAAATTGTAAGCCGTTTTTATTTTAAAAGGAAACAAAAAAAAAACACATTAGAAATGTTAACACAGAGAAAACGTGTAAATTACCTCCCCTTAATTAAGTTCTCCAAATGTTATGCTAGTGATGGCAAACGAGTTAATTTTTTTATATATATAATATAACTAGTGTTACGTATAAATTATTTTTACCTTTTTACAAATTCAGCATTATGCTCTTTTTTCAACGTATAATGAAATGTATAAAAATCAATTTATGTTGTAAAGAAATATTTTCTGCATTAATAATGTCAATATAAGTTGAGTTTATTTTATTAAAACATTAATAATTAGTCTTGCATTTTTATTAATGTTTTAAATGATGTTAAGTTACTGGTTTTCCTGGTTTGTTCAGGCAACCAATTACATAATATAATGCTAATATGTAATGAAATTATATAAGCCTGTTAAATTTATTACAACAATAAAACAAAAAAAAATATTTTAGAAATAATTATGTTTATGCTAAATTAAGAGAGATGAGCATACAAACTCTTTTGAATGTAATTGGCCTACTTTTCAATAATTATTAATACGCGCCTTTTCCTTGAATGCTCTTCGCTTTTTGGTACATATTTAGTCAATTCTGAGTGGTCAAGTTTATGTGACCTCTTGGTATGCTTAAACAGCTTTCATGTGCGATAAAACATGCTCACTAGAGTAAATTAAACCATAACCATAGTTATGTAGAGCGAATGCTTAGAGTTGACAAATAGCAGACGACTTTCATCAGCAGCTATTCCTTTCATATTTTCCCGCAAATCGTCACATTCCGGTGCCTATTTGTCGGTTGAAAAAAAAACTGCCAATATCCCTCGACTATATAAAGATACAGATTCAGATCTATTTAGTTTGCAGTAAGATCAAGCCAGTAAGGCTTGATGTGGTGGTATGGAAACGCGATTCCATGAATTTGAAAGTCTTGCCTTTGTTTTTAAGAACTCCACATTGAGTGCTTCGTTCTACCTCCGTATACAATCTACTATCTTAAGTTACCTTAAATTAGGAAAATAGTTCAATGTTTTGAAATTGATTTCACGGCAAGATATGTCCAGTTTCAGCACAACTCCATCAAGATACACCTTAATTGCTTCCAGTCAAGAAATGAATCTATCCAAGACTTTACCTAAATCCCGTATCACGTTATTCTAGAAGAGACTTGAGAAACTATAAAATTGACTATCTTAACAATAGATTCAATCACCAGATTGCAAGTCCAATGATGCGAGCTTTGCATGCAAACATTCCTGAAATTAAACAGTTGACGTCCAGTGTAATGTTCGTGTAGTTCGCCACGCAACACCTATTTATTATGCTGACGTACGTTGGTTTGACTTGGATTAAAACAATCTTCTTGGAGGTCTCTCGCGTGCCATTGTAAATCGTTATGCGTGTCAAGTTTGGAGTGCCCGACCGCTGTACAAAAATGCTTAAAAAGTTAGATCATAACCAACCAAGTACTCTTTCTTCCCGAGTGTCATTCAGGCATGGAATTGGTTGCCGGAACTAACCAGAAAAACCAGTAACTTAACATCATTTAAAACATTGATAAAGATGCAAGACTAGACTAGGACCACGGATGAGAGTAGGACGCAATAATCTTCTTTATAGAAGGAGCGTCTGCATTACATGAGATACGATAAATTGAAAATTTAATTTAGAACATGATTGCTTAGAACACAGTTTCTATGACTACTAAGTCCCTTATAAAAGAGGAAAACTTTGTAGTTGTTTTTTTTTTAATGGAAATTTTTTAAGAGACTTAATTAAATATAAGTAAATCCAAATGTTTTCATTTTGTTTTTATAAAAATAATTGAAGGAATTTTAATCCAGATCATTTTCATATATAACTTGGAATACTTTAAATCATTATAACATCACAATTTGAAAATTTCCAACACCGGATAGACTAACTTATTCATCCGAACATCTACACCACGAAAATGCTACGGAGAGAATGAAATCAGGAAGGTGGGCAATAGAAGAGGGAGGGGGGCAATAGAAGAGGGAGGGGTTAAATGCTGCAAAGGAAAGGGGATAATAAAGGGAATCAGGGCCCTCACAAGGCAATGTAGCGCCCCAGGGCAAAAGTTTCAGCGTCGCCCCCTTGCATACTGTAACTGCTTTGTTTAGTACCTGCGCTTAGTTAATTATTATGATTAAAGAAATTTTATAATGCAATTTTTTTAATTAAGAATATTCTAGATGAACCAATCTTTTTTGAAACCTTTGTAAGTCTATTAAAAGTGAAACATTTGTATATAAAACAGTTTGAGTGTAAATAAATAAGAAGTTAACTTCTACCATATTTATTTATTATTCCTTTTGTTCACAATTAATTTGTGTTTAAAATTTTAAATCCCCTTCATTCTAATAAAATTTCTGGTATGAACTTTGGTTACATTTGCGGCCCATAGAAGTGTCGCCCCCGGGCGTACGCCTCCACTGCCCTCCCCTATGTGAGGGCACTGGACATAGTGCACAGTAAAACAATAATTGATTATAATAATTTCAGTGGAAAAGAGAATTACAAATCTGTTAACGCTGAATATCTTTATCTGTCCCATTTCTTATCAGAAAATCTTAAACACATTTGTTAAAAAATCACCGGTTTCCGAAAAAAATGTGGGGGAGGGGTGGTTATGGTGGAGATACTGGTGACCACTAGCCATTTCCCAATTTTTCCCTGGTGGTTACGCCTATGGTTAAAAGCCACTGTCCCTATTGTATGCTCTGTTACTAGAGCTAGAGTACTATGAACCAACAAGGTCTAAAACGGATAGTCTCCTTTACTTATATTTTCAAAGACTCTAATAAGATGGACCGCTTGCTTTAATATTTCTGCTATTTGATGACTCGAATGACTTCTTTTCGGAATTCCCGATTCCCTTTTGCACTGTACACTTCCGTTTTTTATTTAATCGCTATGATTTGCTCAATGAAAAAATAAAATTGAAAGACAGCGTTTTTGGCTGCGCACGGGTAAAAATGAACAAAATACAAGCTATAAAAATAGAGCAAGCTGTCCATCTTGTTATAGTCTTTGATATTTTGTCACGTTTTATACACTGTTAGTAAATTATTTCTTTTTTTTTTTTTGTTTTATTTTACCTTTTCCATTTTTTTCATTTGTATTTTTTTTTTATATATAACACGTTTGTTTTTCTGTGTTTGTTTACAAGTGTCTTATATTTAAATTAATCGTTCAAAAAAAAAAAAAAAAAGCTTCTTTGAAAATGTCTGAGGTCTATCAGCTGGACACTGTAGTTCTTCGCTGCTGGGAGAGCACCGATAACCAATCCTCCACGGGAAGTCGCGCTAGTTCCGGTGAGTTTTCAACAGCAACAGAAAAACTCGGTCCAGAAAGAGACTTTTGAACACTCGCTCGGCTGCTCGGGATCATCCGAGATTACACGAGTGCAAAGTCAAACGATTTCCCGCTGCTCCGACGCGTGTGTGGATTAGGCTGGGGTTGTGGGGAGAAAAAGGAGGGGGGGGGTTGAGGAGGGTGCACCCAGGTGTGGATTCTAAGTCGAAAGCATTTTGGGGTGATTGTGGGTGTGTGTGTATGGTTGGGGAGGGGGGGGGGTTAGACTTATAAAAGAAGAAAGACAGTTGCACAAGGAATGCCATGTAATTTGAGCAAAAGTGTATCAGAGACAGATTGAGGGACAATTACATAGATAGATGACAGAGCCAGAGCGATAAAAAGATTGATTGATGGATAGATAGATTGTTAGAGAGATAGAGAGATAGATAAATATATAGAGAGATATAGATATATTATATATAGAGAGATATAAATATGTATAGAGAGAAATAGATTGATTTATATCTTATTTTCTTATCTTATACATTATGGACGCTCCTTTTATAAAAAAAAAAAATGATTGCGTCCTACGCTCATACGCGGTTTGAGTCTAGTACTGCATTTCTCTTAGTGTTTTAAATTATGTTAAATTACTGGTTTTCCTAATTTGTTCAGGCAACCCATTCCATGCCCGGATGCCACTCGGGAAGAAATAGTACGTATATGCATTTGTACGCGCATATTTTTAGATAGATAGATAGATAGATAGATAGACAGACAGACATACAGATAGATAGATAGATAGATAGATAGATAGATAGATAGATAGATAGATAGATAGATAGATAGATAGATAGAGAGATAGATAGATAGATAGATAGAGAGAGAGAGAGAGAGAGAGAGAGTTGGGGAGATACAGAGATACAAAGATTCATATTTACTTAGACTTGAGGATGGTCGGATGGACGGACCTTATGTATGTGTTTGTATTATGTATTACTGTTTGTTGGTCTGTTTGTGAAGTTGACAGGGCACGGAACTCGATGAATTAAGTGCTCGTCATCCTCAGACCTTTTATTGACATAATCATCTCCAACCTTCACGGCCACCTTTACCCCACCCTCCCAGCCCTCGCTGTGGCCTCCTCCTCCGCTGGCCGAGACTGAGACCATTTAATTACTGACTTCCCCCGCCAAGTTCTTCGGTAGCAGACGTCAGGACTGAACGGGGTGTACGTTTCCGTTACTGGCATAGAATTTCTTCCCGGTTGAGTTTTCCCGCCCTCCCTCTCACCTTTCCCGCCTCCATGCCATTCTCTTCAAGCAATTCCACCTTGTTTGCAAGAAAATCACCAGAAGTATTCGTCCTATCCATCAAATTTTTTTCCCGCCCCGGATTTTTTCCCGCTTCACGCCAGATGGCAACTTATTAGCCTCCGCTCTTTAATCATGTTGGCCAGGGGTTTTCAGGCCTGAGCGGCTAGTTGAGAGCATTTATTTATTATTTCTATTATGTCTCGGCTTTGTTTTTGTTTTCAGCCACGGACTGCTGTTGAAAATGAGATTATATACTAAGGTGTGGGGCGCTATAATGTGAATCTTTATCGTGGGGGAGTTGCGTTAGGGGGCGTATAGGCACCCTGAGTGTGGACCAAGGGCCAGCGTGGTGGAGGAAACTTGTGGTTTATCGAAGAAACCGTTACAACTGATTGTTTCGTATTGATATTTCTTACTCCCCAGCTCCTCCCAGAAGTTGGCTTAATCTTCCACGAAGTTGAACTTTTTACGTGCCATAACCTACATAAAACAAAGGGCACGAGTGTAAACATGCCCCGAGTTTAAATTTAAAACAATCAATTGTTATACCTTTGCCATTTTTACCGCGTTATCAGTTTTGCTATTTTTACCGTTGCCATTTTTTATTAATTAAATTCGTTGCTGCTGTAGCCGTCTCCAGTTTTCTTAAGTGATTCGGGTAATCTAGCTATAGAATAATAGATGCATTTTGTTGTCTTGTGAATAGATGTGGCTGGACATCATGCTGACCATACTATAATTGTTGGGCAGAATACAAAGGCGTTTTCCTTACTAGTTTTTTTTTTTTTTTTTTAGGCGTTCATTGAATTTACGTTAGAAAACTCAAATATTCGTCCCTGTTGATATTACTAATTTGTTATCTTCGTCTTGTTTCGTTGAATTTTTGGCTTTTGATATTCATCCTTTTCCAAACTGGTCCCTCTCTTCATGACGAATATCGGAGTTTTAATGTACCGTAATCAGTGCACAGAAAGACGTTGTCCTTAAGAAGAGGATTTCTCCCGTTTGCGTACACCCCGATAGAAAGAAAGCGCACTGCGCATGCTCAAATCAAATGCATTGAAAGGTGCGGTATATAGATATTCATTCATTTTCAATTTTCATAATTAATCAGATGGTATTAATCAGATGGTATTAATCAGATGGTATTAATCAGATGGTATTAATCAGATGGTATTAATCAGATGGTATTAATCAGATGGTAATAATCAGATGGTATTAATCAGATGGTATTTATCAGATGGTATTAATCACGTGGTATTAATCAGATGGTATTAATCAGATGGTATTAATCAGATGGTATTAATCAGATGGTATTAATCAGATGGTATTAATCAGATGGTATTAATCAGATGGTATTAGTCAGATGGTATTAATTAGATGGTATTAATCAGATGGTATTAATCAGATGGTATTAATCAGATGGTATTAATCAGATGGTATTAATCAGATGGTATTAATCAGATGGTATTAATCAGATGGTATTAATCAGATGGTATTCATCAGATGGTATTAATCAGATGGTATTAATCAGATGGTATTAATCAGATGGTAATAATCAGATGGTATTAATCAGATGGTATTTATCAGATGGTATTAATCACGTGGTATTAATCTGATGGTATTAATCAGATGGTATTAATCAGATGGTATTAATCAGATGGTATTAATCAGATGGTATTAATCAGATGGTATGTTTAGTTTCATAGTTAGATTAATGTCAGAGTTTGGTACCACTAGAAATAAGCATCTTATTTATAGCCGTTCGGTCAGGAGATTATAAGCAATATGTAAGTTAAATGAGAGTACAAAACAAGAGAAAAAGATTATTCATCTCGCTATTAATCTTATCTGTTACATGCACATTTTTTACATAAAAGAATAAATGTGTATTACTCTTATCGGTTATTCAGTTGAGCATTTGCATTATGATAATCGTTTGGAAATATGTTAAGTTTTTGGCTTTTGAACTTGCTCAGGCAACCCATTCCATGCCCGTTAGATCGAAGAGAATTGATATGAATTCCTTAAAATTGCACATAAAAATTGATGGGGCTTTTTCTTAAATCCTTTTCTTCCTGTGGTGTATCATTAGATCTTTGTGCTGCGGTTCTAGGTTTGAGTTTCATGCATAACTAAATTATAACTTTTCCAAGGCCCTGGTTATTCACACTAATCCGAAGATTGACAGTCCTTCAATTAGAAAACCCGGACAGATCGTTCATCCGGCGCAAATATCCTTGAGCAAATATTTAACCGGTGCCCGTCTCTCACTATTTAACCCTCCCCCCCCCCCCCACCACCACCAGCACCCGGGACAATCACAATTACCCTACCACCCGCCCCCATTTTTTTATTTTCTTTCATTCTGACAGTGGGGTTTGGGAGGGGAGCGGTTGGTCATCGATGAAATCTAAAACGAGTCAAGATGACCAGACGGTCAACCTGGTTAGTTCAAATAAGGCGGATGAGAGATCTCCCTGGAATTGACCTTTTAATCGCGCGCGATTTGCAGCATATACCGAGATTCTCGTTTAGCGGGGTCAACCGCTTGATTAGGTAAGTGGGCAAAGCTTATTAATGGTGGAGTACGCCACGGGGAGCAGTAATGTGTTGGGAGCCAAGACGTTCATCATTGAATTTACAAGAGATAAGGGAGTACTGTGTTGGTCACACAATCCCATAGCGTGGAGAGCCTCGGTTCGGCCTCGATTTTTGCTTAACAGACTTTTCTAAATTCGTGATATTATCACAAATGACTTTGTTGTTCTGTGACTATTTGACTTAAACATCAACAGATTGCATTAGATCTAGTACTGTTCCTTTTCATTTATTTTAAACACTAACTTGTTGATAGCCTATCGGAGTGAGGGAGAGCATATTATATTATAGAGAAAATATGAAACATATAGTCCCGGTGTTATGATATATATGTTAGTAAATTGGAGAGAGAAAGAGAGAGAAAGAGAGAGAAAGAGAGAGAAAGAGAGAGAGAGAGAGAGAAAGAGAGAGAGAGAGAGCGTGATAGAGAGAGTTTTACGAGAGCGATAGTTTTTGTGAGAAAGAGTAAGGGAAGGTTTAGAAAATTTTTAATTGTAGAATAATAGAGCTAAAGAGAGATCTACACAATGAAAGAAAGAGAGAGAGAGAGAAAGAGATAGTGAGAAAAAGAGAGAAAGAGCGAGAGAGAGGAAGAGAGAAAGAGTGAAAAAGAGAGAAAGAGAGAGAGAAAGAGAAAAAGAGAAAGAGAGAAAAAGAGAAAAAGAGAGAAAGAGAGAGAGAAAGAGAGAAAAAGAGAGACAGAGAGAGAGAAAGAAAAAGAGAGAAAGAGAAAGAGAGAAAGAGAAAAAGTGAACGAGAGAAAAAGAGAAAAAGAGAGAAAGAGAGAGAGAAAGAGAAAGAGAGAAAAAGAGAGACAGAGAGAGAGAAAGAAAAAGAGAGAAAGAGAAAGAGAGAAAGAGAGAGAGAGAGAAAGAAAATGAGAGAAAGAGAGAGAGAAAGAGAAAAAGTGAACGAGAGAAAAAGAGAAAAAGAGAGAAAGAGAGAGAGAAAGAGAAAGAGAGAAAAAGAGAGACAGAGAGAGAGAAAGAAAAAGAGAGAAAGAGAGAAAAAGAAAGAGAGAGAAAAAGAGAGAAAGAGAGAAAAGAAAATACATACAATTGGACAATTGGGTGTGTTCGAAATAAAATTATGGACTTAGATCAAAATAGAAAATGGGATAGACTGAAAGTGGTTGAGCGTGCGCGTTATTGTGAGAGAGAAGGAAAATGAAAGAGAGATACAGAGAGACAGAGAAAAAGAGAAAGAAACGCACTGCGTCAAAACCCTGAAGATATCGGAAACCTGACAGTTTATTTGAAGAGCCGGACACAGACAATCGAGACTCCGGTAGAGCGGAGAGGGGTGCGTCCGGCAAATCAAATCACTTAAACCGCAGATAGAAAAAAAAAATACTGTTTCCGCGCGGACGGTCCCGGGGTAAATAATTGGGTTCCGAGTCTCATTGCCGCGATACTCCGTGTCGCTCAATTTGATTGGTTCTGGCGAATGAGCCGAAGACTCCCCGGATGTACTCGGAGAGTGAATAAATTACTTAGCGAAGCAACAGATTGAGTAGTATAGAAGAAAAACATCTGAAATATAGCATATAGAGTAATATAGGACAGGGGTCGGCAACCTAAGGCACGCTTGACAAACGTGGCACGCAGAACTATTTTTAATGGCACGCGAGAGACCTCCAAAAGGTGTTTTATTGATGAATGGACAACAAATTAATGCAGGAAATGTTTATCTACAACTGTATAACGTAAATTAATTTAATACCTCTAATAATTAAATCTTGTAATAAATACCAGAATGCTAGTTTATGTAAAGAAATAATAATTAGTCAGACATATTTTTTTATGTTTCAAAACAACTTGTTTTCTTCACTATTGAATCAAATTTAGAATCATTTTAATTAAAGGGAGATAATTAGCCCCTTGTATTTGCGCTAATATTTATAATATTATGTTTTTTAATTTTTATTTTATAAAAGACTAAAAGTCTTACAACTTATAACTTTGTTATGACCAGACTGTATAAAGAAGTTGAAATTATTTAAATATTATATGACGAAAAGTTATTTGCACTTTTTCTGAACATTACATTAACTACCCAGTTTGTATGATTAGTTTGTATCAAGTCTTTAATACGACATTTTTGTCAGACCGTACAAAAGACATTATAACTTTAAAAAATTAAAAACCTAGCTGAGAAAAAATATTGAAATAAATATTAATAGTTGATACATCTTTATCTTGACAACTAGTTTAAATGATACCCTTTACAAAATAGTTACCATAAATGTGAAAGTTTGTTAATACAATGTATTTGGTATAAACGCTAATAAAAAAGATGATAATCACATACATAGATTTTTATATTAAATATAAAACGCTTTAACAAAATTCTTTATAGAGTTCCTTTGCTTTTGGCCTTTGTCTTGCTACGGGGTTAAATTACTTACGTGTCTTATAAGTAAACAAGTATAATAGAGCAGGTTGACTTTTAGGCTGTTGGCACGCTGAATGATTTAGAAATCCTAGTTTGGCACACCATTAGCAAAAGGTTGCCGACCCCTGTTACAGAAGACAAACATCTGAAATTAATGCTGGCAAGGTAGCCATTGATTGTAACACAGCCAGTGTTTAACAAGGTAGACCAGGCTAGTTTAGGACGTACATTCAAACAAGGCAGCCAATGCTGATAGTTCTTGAACATCGCTAAAAAGGGTAGCCAATGCTATTGTGGTAGCCACAGATAGTAAAGTAGTCAATGCTAGTGAGACAGCTAATGCTAGCCATTGCTAGTGTGGTCGACACAGCTAGTAAGGTAGCCAATGATAGCAAGGTAGGCAGTTGTGGTACGTTAGCCAATGCTGGTGATGTAGCAAATGCTAGTACAATAGCGAATGCAAGTGTGGTAGACACAACTAGTAAGATAGCCAATGATAGCAAAATGTAACAAGGTAAGCAGTGCTCGTAGGCCTACGTTGGCCAATGCTGGCGATGTAGCAAATGCTGGTGATGTAGCAAATGCTAGTACAATAGCCAATGCAAGTGTGGTAGACACAACTAGTAAGGTAACTCGCATGATAAGTTTAAAAAGAAAAAACTACAACATGTAGCCTATATAAGTAAAGTAAAGCAGCCCGTCGGACCGAATTGATCTATTGGGCCAGTGAAGAAGCGTTCACAAGTTTCTAGCTTTCTGTGGCCAAGGAATACTAGAAACAAATTTTAGCGTGTACCAGGATTCGAACACATGACCTTCAGTACGCCAGTCGAACGAGCTGCCAACGTGCCCCCATATGTAGTCTTTATACAGAGATATAAATCTGGATTCCTCGAGGACGCGTTGGGGCCTCGACCACTTTTGCCACCTCACCCCTTCCTCCAACGTCAATTACCAAAACATCACCTGGACATACTGTCTGCATAAAAGTCGTGTAACATTTGCAGCATGTAGCTCTTTTACATAAAAACACCTTCTCTTTATAAGCTCCTTGGCTACTCTATTGAACGACTAATATTGACCAACGCCCTATAATCCGATCGACACACATATATACCCAGGCCCTGACCGGCGCCCCACCCTCGACGCCCACCTCACAACCGGTTTCCAACCTAATCCCATGTCAAACAAAGTCGGTCTATTCTCACATGTTCGAATAACACTTCAACCTAATAAATCGCACTCAACGAATCATACGGACTATAAAAACATATTATTTAGAAAAGAAAAGAGAAAAGAAAAAGAGAGCAGAAATTCTATATGGCTAGGAACAGGTTTTATCTTTTTTCCGAACATGCCCGAATCCTTCCGAAATCAAACGAATAAAAGCAACAAGTTTTTTTTTTCTTTGTTTTAATTATTATTTTTTCTATCTGGAAACACAAAGAAAACCTTTTCTCTTTCTCCCATCATTCAATATTAGAATAAAATTTTGTTCCGGGCATTTAGTACAGCTAAGTTATATATTGATAAACTCGACACACTGCGTGTGTGTCCCGATTTCACAAATCTTTGTTCCGATATTTTGTTTCAGCGTAGCAGAGTATTCAAAGAAATTGTTTTTCTTTCTTTATCCTTTCTTTATGGAAATCGGGAAAATCCGTTATTTATATATAAAGAGCGCTCTCTCGGTGGCTGCCGCACCTTCTTTGTTGTATCTTAACGCTTGAATTTCGTTGGTTGACTTTTGAATGCGGTGACGTTTTGGGGGTTTGAGAGTACGTCAAAAGGGGGGCAAGAGAATAAGCCATTTTTGTTATTGTTACAAGCGTCATTCTTGTTTAAAACGTCTGATTTGAGAGTAAGCGTATAGAACTGTCATCAACTTGAAATGCGCTATACAATGGAAAAATTTGATCAAAATGTCGAATTTGTTTTTCTTTTATAATTTTATTTCAGTGACACTTGTGGGTAAAATGTGTTGTTGTTTTTTTATAACGAGAGTTTTTGTAGCATCATTTTGTTTGGGAGATATGACAAGAGTGATCGTGACAGGCAGGCTTATGTAACTCAAATTTTGAAGAGCTATTTCGCTTATCTTTCTTTATAGTGTGATGAGAAATAGGGCAAATTTAGAATAATTTTAATCCAATGACAGAGATAAGTGGGTTATACATTCTTTATATATTTTTGTTATGTTTATATAACTGTAGATTTATAATGTATTGACAATGTATGGATGTATAACAAATTTGAAGAAAAAAAACAAGTAGCCTAAACCTTAGTGACAAATTTAACTTGAATATGAGGCGGACAGAAAAAAAACCCAGCTTATTATACACTCTAATTGTCCCCAAAGTGGCATCTGGTTTTAGAATGGGTTGCTGGTCAGGAGAAAAAAATCATTTCACATCATTAATTAAAATACTCTTTAAAACAAAAGGCAATATCAGACTCATAGCACGGTAAAACGTAGGACGCAACATTCTTCTATATCATAAGATGCTTAATGAATTTAATAATTCAGAGATGTACAATTTTCAAAAGAAAGAAAAAAGATGTAAAAAATCAACGGTTAGCTGAATTGAAAAAAAAAAGAACTAAATAGCTAAAATCAACGTTTCTCTTTCTGACCATGTTAAGCCTCACAGCTAGCGATGCTTGTGTTCATCAATACTGGAATCACTTCCAACCACACCTTCGCCAGAGCCCTAGCTTCGACACCTTCAGGAGCCGGCTGAAGACTCACCTATTCCAGTAGCAGTGTTCACCTGTAGGCCTACATATGTAATCAAGTCGATTTTACATTCATTTGGATCAATAAAGCAATCTTATCTTATCTTATCTTATCTTATCTTATCTTATCTTATCTTATCTTATCTTATCTTATCTTATCTTATCTTATCTTATCTTATGTATACATGTTCTTCTTTTCTCCGTTGTTTGTATTCTGTAACTGTCGTCAGCGCATAGACCTGTCATCGACGGGATATGCGCTATGCAAGCACTATTATTATTATTATTATTATTATTATTATTAATACTGACAGTGTCGATTAAAATACCTTACCTCTTACATACATGTTACAAAAATATAATACCTATTCTATAAATTCTTCGCAGTCAATCATTTTGTTTTCACCAGTTTTTCAAAATATTTCGAGAAAAACAAGAAAATAATAATAAAAAAAAAATATGTTTAATAATAAATTTTGTGTATATAATAATGATAGAGAAATTCGCAAAATAATGCACATAATAATTATACAATATAATTGATCGGCTGGATAGCAAAGTCGATAGTGAGCTCGTCTCATAAGCTCGACATCACCGGATCAACCCACGGGACAGATAATTAGAAATAACATTTAAAAATCCACTTGGAGAGGAGATGGGCACCGCCAAGTATACCAATCCCACTGAAAGTACAAATGAATTGATCTTGCTTAGCGTACTAGTCAGTGTATGATAGAACATTAAGTCGTCTGCGTGGCGAAATAATTGTTTAGAGGAGTCTATAGAACAACGTAATGTAAATATGTTAGTTCATTGACAAGTCTTAATGATTATGCGTGCATAATGAACCTAAAACATTTCCGGTCCTATTCGTTCATTTACTAACAAAATATGTATGTGTGCTGCGTTACTAATTGTACTAGAGGAAGAAAAGATGTAAAGGATTAAGTTTTATTTCAGTTCCAAAAGACATTGCCGAAATAAAACGATGGATTGTGAGCGTCATACGTGAAAAATCACCTATTTTTATTCCAAAAAGTATTGCATTGATGCAAAACAAAAAATTCGTTCCGTCAAGTTTAGTATCTTTATGTATATCTATAGATCATGTTTTTTTTTAAAGCCAACAACCGCTACTCTTGACTACTTTATTTTATGAACACAATAAACTTTTAGGTTCAACATGCATGCAATGAACTAGCAACAGAATTGTTCTATAGACTACTCTAAACAATGAAATAAATTAATTAATTTAACTTAACGCGACTAACACGTCGACCATTAATTATCGTTGAAATAAATTGTAAAACACCAGACAAAGGTGATAAGATCATTTAATGAGTGTTGCCTGAAATAAACCGGAAGTTCGTGAACATGATAAGCCCTGACCTATTGAAAAGTTCAGGCCTTATTAAGACCTGTCGATAAAGTTACTTCTCAGTCAATTTACTGCTTTATGTTACGCGAACCTGTGAGAGTCTGATCCGGAAGTGAAAAAAATATACTGAGTGAATATAATCAAATAGAAATAAGTCGTAACAAACCCCAATAAATCCTAATAAAAAAAAAAGATAAAAAAAAAGTAGAAAATAATTTTCAGAACTTGCAAGTTTAAAGTATGTGCGCGCGAAGATGTCAAGGTCAACAGTGGACGCCTTCACGATCATCTGCTGCGATGAAGACCACTCAACAGATGACATTTCAAACAAACCCTTAACCCTGCAAAGAATGGCGCTATTTCTTTCTTATTTCTTTCTAAAGTCTTCTTTTTCTTTCTTTATATTCCTGTAAGATTCAAATCTTTCTTGTTGCAATATATTTGTAATGGCGCATAATGTCTCACCCCCCCCCCCCCCCTCCTCCCTTCCATTTCCATTATTTTCAAATTTGTTAAATATCTATTTTAAGAAAAATATAACAAACAAAAAAAATGAACTCAAAGAAAAGAAAGAAAAACGAAGACATGCTAAGACTAAATACAGACAAAACGCAGACAATGAGGTTTTGAACTAAAGATGCTCTAGCATACACAAATATGTTTTTTTTTTTAAAGTAACCAAACTATACAAGCTCAACTCCTTTAGAAATAAATTAAATACAAAAATTCCCGCCTTCTGCTTCTTTTTTTTTATCATCAGTTTCTTCCCCTTGTATTTTTTTTTTATTTTCATTGATATTTAAATGTTTGTTCTAATGCATCTTGTCTGCATCCAACAGGTGTTTCTGTCTTTAAATAATATTTCTACACCAGAGTGACTTCCCCTTGTCAGTTGTAATAATTTGTCGTCGTGTGACGCTGACCTATATTTTGTTTCTCCACTTTTTTCTCTCTTTCTCCTCTCTCTCTCTCTGTCTCTCTTTCTCTCTCTCTTGCTCTCTGAATAGAATACAAGACTTGAATAACTTTGGGACAATTCTATTTAAAATCTACTCGCCCACTCCCACCCTCCCTCTTGTTTTTTTGCTCCAAACGCCCCAAACTAAAGATTCTTTTTATTTCACAGTATAGCAAAAGAAAGGCGCAAACGTGTGAAAGAACTATAAGATTAGAATGGGGGAGGCAGTAATGGGTTCGAGGAAAAAGAAGCGGGGGGGGGGGAAGATATAGAGACAAGCGAATGATATTCTTAGCGTAAAAATATATCCTTATTTGTTTCTTACACATTTGTTTTTTCTTAGAAGGTAATAGGCTCGTTTGGGATGTCGGAGAGATAGATAGAGAGAAATAGAGAGTGAGCGAGAGAGAAAGAGAAAAATTTTGGGCGTTGGTGCGGAGGGTAGAAGGCGTAATAACGCTGTCCTAAAGAAAGGCGCCGTCAGTTGCAAACAGACAAACACACACACCGTCACACATACACAAAAGAAAGGTTACCCCCCGGTTGTAACAATAGCGTTTTAAAGTGTTGGGTGCATCGCTGTCTGAGGACACTTGTTACAGCTAGTGTTTTTTTTTTACTTCCCCCCCCCCTCTTTTTCTCTTTTTTTTTCCTCGCACCCCCCAGCGCCCTCGTTCACAGCCTCGTGAGATGACAAAAAGTGTTCGTGTAAATGTCAAAGGTGACAAGTTTTATGAGGACTTTTTTTTGTTGTTGAGCTTTCTCGTTTTTTATTTATCTAAGTGTGAGTGTAGCATACTCGAAGAAAAACGATTTTATGTAACTCACATTACGTTATGTATCTATGTGTGTGTGTGTGCGTATAATTGTGTGTGTTTGAGTAAGCCTGTGTGTTTTTGTCTGTGTGTATATATATGTGTGTGTGGGGGGGGGGGTGGAGGGGGTTACTGCAAGGGTCGTTTAAGGTTTAAGGGGTTGGTGTAAAAGGACCTTTTTTGAGTGAAGTATGATCGTGAGAAAGTATAAAGACCTTAAGGGCTTTTAGATTGTACCAAAACACACACAAGTTACATTAGTTAAAAGTCAAAAGAATCATAAATTATAGGCCCTAACGTTCCATTGAAGAATAATAAAAAAATATTGAGCGTTGTTGAGGTTGTTGTATTTGGTGACACTTCAGTGTTTGCAAGTGAGGCAGTTCTCAACAGTTTTTTTTTACTATGGCATACTAGGGGATTATGTTGCCAGAAAAAAAAATGCCCTGCTGGTTTTACTCAACAAACTAATGTCATGAAGTCATCATCACTTGAAAGGACTCAATGACACATTCCAGACACGCAAGAACAGGGAAATGGGAGACGTGAATTCTGGCTTCTCTTTTTAAAGAATTAGATTTGAGTCATAGACTTCCTAAATGTTTAGCCACGCGATCTCCCTGTATGCAAGACACACCGATTCCCACCCATTTAACGTGCAAGACTTTTGATGTAAAAAAAAACAACAGCATCTGACTGAAAATGTCATCAAGTTCTTGAGATCACGAAAGTTGTATAGGCTTAGTACGTTAATTTGACTTAAAGGCCCTGACCCCCCAGCGGGCACACCACGTCGTATTGACAGGGAAAAACGATTTTCGTTGTATGCACGTTTTTTCCCCGTCAATACGACGTAGTGTGTGGCCCGCTGGGGAACCACAACTAGAGTTGTCCGCATAAACATTGAGTGGGCTAACGTTTAAAATTATTGATTATAATAAAGGCTTGTTTTTCTATTTAAATATATATATATATATATATATATATATATATATATATATATATATGTATATGTAGCAATACTATAATGTACAATGAAAAAAGTCAATGTAAACAAGTTTGCGACTGCAATAGGAAAACTGTATCCTTTTTAAGACTGGGTAACATTCTCTCAAAGGACAAGTTTACTAACCTGTAGTTGAGTACCATTCTATTGCATGTTTATAGCTCATGAGCAATTGTATTCTCTTACAGTCTCGAAACACGTACTTTAGTCTGTGTATGTCTACCTGTTCATCGAGCTGTTGGTCTGTCCGTCGTTACAGATGTCCTTTTGTCCGGTGTATTTAATTACAGTTATGTCGGTACATTTATTCTTCTGTCTGTCTTTCCTTCATTCCTCTCTCTTTTTTCTTCTCATCAGCGTGCCCGTCATTCGGCCGTTTCAACTGTCATGTATTTTATTATCTCTTTTTAAATTCTTTTTCTCTCTTCTTATATTCTTTCTTCCTCTCTTTCTATGTCTTTCTTTTGTTATATTAAATTTCTCTTTCTCTCCATAATTGTATGTTTTCCTCCTCTTTCTCTGTTCTCCCTTTTTCTCTACTCCCTCTTCTCTCTCTCTCTGTATATCCTGTTATAATCTCTCTCTCTCTCTCTCTCTCTCTCTCTCTGAATCTCATTATCAAAACATGTTTAAAAAATAAAATAACGCATTAAACAAAAATCTACGTCATCATAAAGTAAAGGCGGCTGGCACTGTGCAGCCCACACAATCTTATCTTTTCTTATCGCCTAGTAGGCCTATACCGTGAGCGCTGCTCCACCTATGGATCAATTTTGTCCGACGGAGATACCCAGAAAATAAAAATAACAAAGTAATTTTTAAAAGCAAAGAACACACAAAGTGTTTAAAAAAAACATCTTACTTTTTTGTCAACAGTTCCTCTGCATTCTCTTGGAATGACTTGCTGTGCCTTTGGTGGTGAGTCAATTTTCAAATTTCAGGTCTTTTTGGTTTCAGGAAGAAGATTATATAACCCACTAATGAATAGTGATGAAAGGTTACCGGGGCTTACTTTGTCTGATCATGGCTAATGTCTATTGTCACACTAACATGCAGTTCGCAGATCCAAACTACCTCCACGGCAGAATTAGCCCCTAGTTTGGTTCTCTTGCGTGCACACTCAGAAGTTGTGGTGCGGATAGCCCAAATTATCTGAAACAATTTCTGTATGCTCAAAAACGAAAAACAACAAAAATAAAAAGAATTTAAATAGTATTTGACGATGCACACGCAGACGACTCGAACGCGCTTTCTGAATTCAATTGCAGGCCTGGCGAGCATTTGACAAAAAAAAAATAGATGAGTGGAAGGGGAAGGGGAGGGTGTGTGTGACAACGGGGCGCTCTTGACATGGGCGTGTCTTCATTGTTCCATGTCGCCTCATCCACGGGGGATCGAGGAGGCTTCGGTGGATAAAAGATTTTTCATTGGCTGGCGAGCAGAAGGCACGGCCCCCCCAAAAGAATGACGTACTCACCGATCGATCGTCTGCTGCTGGTGACATGGTTCGTCTGGTGGCGTGAGCTTAGAGTAGCGGTTCTTGGATCAGAACATGTTTTTGCTATTGGATAAAAAAAAATAATTCAAAATAATTTATTTCCATTCTTCTTTTTCTTTTAAAGTCTTGATTTATAAATGTCACAATGACACCGACCCAATAGTAATTATTTACTTAAAAATATGACATCTATGATCTGGAAAAGACAACACATCATAAAACATCTTCCCTGACATTTATGACAATTGTTTCAACTTTATGTCATTTACAAAAAGAAAATGTTCGTTTCTATACAAAGGTGACATTATTGTATTACTAATGACATTTAAAAAAAATGTTTTCCACCTGTTTGCTCCTATCGCCCCCTTCCACCCAACACCCGCCATCTTTTTCCAACTCAAATATTATTTATTAAGCTATAAAATCAAGTCTATTAGACATAGGTCGGTGATTCCCCCCCTCCCCCCTTTTTTTCCAGCTTATTGATTGTGATTGGGTAGTGTCTATAACAAGGAAGGAAGATAGTAGGCCTATTGAATAGGCTACACAAGCCAATGTCACGTGGAATACCGAGGAGCCTCGGGATTCGAGCGGATTGTGTGGTCATTGCAACATTTACTTATCTAGGTCTGCAAAAAGAACAAACAACAAAAAACATCATTTGATCATTTAGAAGCATAATCTTAACAGCCCAATATCAGTTCCAACATGCCATCTTGGAATAATATTGGGCCGACATTGGCCCTAAATAAGTATGCTTTTTAGCGTACACTTGACAGTGAAGTAATCCCTTACAATTAATTCGGATTTATGCAAGCCCGTGTTATTGAATAGAATATTTACGCAGCGTGCCCTTGTCCACATTGTAAACAATTTTATCCGTTTGTTTCGTATCGCATTATTGTTATCACCACCTTTTCCCAAAGCTTATAATAAGATGGACCGCTTGCTCTATTTTTAGAGCTTGGGTGTTGTTTTTGGCCGTGCGCAGGCAATAACGCTGTTCTAAATGACTCCTAAACTTACCTAAAGTTTTCCGCTTTATACAACTTTTGATTGTAATCTTACTAAACCGGAAATCTGGAGGACAGGGTGCCATCGTAAACATTCCGAAACAGAGTGTTACAAGTTATCAAAAAGCAGAAATATCAAAGCAAGCGGTCCATCTTATTATAGTCTTTGCGTTTTCAATTTTTTCCAGTTTTAGTTTAAGTTAAAATGTTTTCCATTAATAAACTAGTTGTTGTTGATAGGTTTTATTATGTGTTGTGTGTTGTGTTTTTTAAATTGTTTTTTTATTTACTCTTTTAAGACAGCGGCCTATTCGTTATTAAAAGGTTATTTTAAAAAAAAATACCTTTTTTTTTAAAGGCAAGCCTGGGGTAGTTCCACCTCCGTGAGACTTGTCTCCATTAACGATATAAAGCGTTTCATGTTAATTCATCGTTTGTTATTATTGTCTTCATTCACTGCAGTCGACTCGATGGATATCTGGTAGGAACTTTCGACTAATCACGGATGCAACGTCGTACTATCAACTAGCCTACTCCATGCATATGCTAAGGGTCACGGTTGCCGAGCGGTATCGAGTTCTGCTAATGGTATCAACGATCATCGGTTCGAATCCTGCTGATAGTAAAGGTTAGTTCCTGGACCTACGGAGGGGAGGAAGGATGTCCCTAAATCTACTCAGCTTGGATGTGTACTTGACATTAGTTAGAGAAATATCAAAGGCGGCTGGGTAGTGTGCTGGCTACACAATCTCCTAGTATGCCGTGAACACAGAAACCAGTGAACGCTGCTTTACAGGCCCTATGGGTAAAATCGGTCTGATGAGTCTCCTTTTACTTTTACATACCTATGATCCAGTTTATCCAGTTTATCCGGTTAATCCAGTGATGTCAAGCGATTATCGTGTTCCTTTAATTTAAAGGTATAGTTGACAGGTGAGTTTAAAAAACAAGAACAATGGCGCGATGGAGTAGAGCGAGGGTGTTTATTCTGGTGGCTAGGGGAAGGACTGATAAGCTTAGTGACTCACTGAGACTATTCACCAACAAGTTGGCGAAACTGCTCACGCGGAAGATCGAGGAAACAAAGGATTACAGAAAACTGAACATGTTAACTTTGATTAGGGCAGTAAGGGAAATACAAACAAGCAAACCTTTGTGGAGAGATAGAGAGAGACAAACACAGAGAGAGAGAGAGAGAAAGAGAGAGAGAGAGAGAAATACAAGATAACGGGGGAAAAAGAAAGAGAAAGAAACAAGAAAAATAGACTGAAAAATAGAAATAGAAAAAGACACACCGAAATTAAGAGAAAAGAAGACAGAGAGAGAGAAAAATAGACAAAGAGAAATCGAGAAATAGACCGGGAGAAAGATATAAATAGACAGAGGGATGATAATACAGGGAGTAAAAAAAAATAGAGAGATTGAGACGAATAGACAGATAGAAAGAGAGAAAAGGAGAGATGATTATACAGAGAGTAGGCCTACTATAAAAACTAGATAGATTGAGAGAAATAGACAGAGAGAAAGAGAGAAAAGGAGAGATGATTATACAGAGAGTAGGCCTACTATAAAAAAAAATAGAGAGATTGAGAGAAATAGGCAGAGAGAAAGAGAGAAAAGGAGAGATGATTATACAGAGAGTAGGCCTACTATAAAAACTAGATAGATTGAGAGAAATAGACAGAGAGAAAAAATAGACTGAAAGACATTGGCAAAGCAAAGATTGGTCGATAACGTACTAGCAGATTGCCCTCGCCTTTCGGGATCTTAGAGTGGACAGGGATGGCCACAGTGGCCTATCTAGGGGAGGGGGGTCCAAATTCGAAAGTTCCCCCGGGCTCCTACTTGAGGGGGGCCCCAAAAAGAGTGTCCGAATTGTTTTTTTTTCTCTATCATAATGTCGAATGTCAAAATTCAGGGGCCCCAAAGGAGGCCAAGCCCCCCGGGCCCCCAAATCCCTAGCAACGGCACTGGATGGCCAACCTGTTGCACTGACCCCATTTATGGGAATGTATCAGAACTGCGTGACACGGCGGAATTCGTTCTTCGAGCCCTAAGAGGATGATCTCTGCTTGGATTCTCTCGCAGAGAAGTGAGGTTTCTAGTCTAGTCTGGTAAAGCAAAGACCACTTTTTTTGTTCATTGGCCACTGCTGTTGTGATAGAGGAGTGTGTGGCCAGAACAAAACAACGTCAACCCTTTTCTCTCATGCCGTCTTTCTCGCTATCTCTTTGTTTTCTTTCCCTCTCTCTCTCTCTCTCTCTTTCTCTCTCTCTCTCTGGGTAAAGAATAGTTATAACAGACAACTAACGAGAATTGGGATAGGGAATTTATTTTGACAAAAGTCGATATTGTTTTTATTCTTCCTCTCTTTTTCTTTCTCGCTTTCTCTTTTGAAAACGAATAAACAGAAAAAATGAAATAACACAAATCTAAATATAGATGTGAAATATATATGAATTCTAGAAGTTCCATTTCTCAACATTTTTTTTTTTTTTTTTTTTTTTTTTTTTTTTTTTTTTTTTTTTTTTTTTTGTGGCTCTCTCTCATCATCTCTATTTTATACTACAGCTTCGCCAGAGCCCGAGCTTTGACACCTTCAGAAGCCGACTGAAGACTCACCTATTTAGTTAGCTATATTTTCGAATACATATTTTCATTTTCGGCTGTTGTTGTCGTTTCAGCGCATAGAACTGTTATCAATGGGATGTGCGCCATATAAGCATCATTATTATTATTATTATTATTATTATTATTCTCCATCTCTTTTACTCACCCTCTCTCTCCCTCTCTCTCTCTCTCTCCCCCTCAAAGTATAAAATATAAAGACAGCATAGTCAAAGCTAAAGATAGACTACAACGGGAAATATATACATTCTGCAAGTCATTTTCTCTCTCCATCTGGCTTACTTGTTCTCTCTCTCCCTCTCTCTCTCTCCCCCTCTAAGTATACAATAGAAAGACAGAATAGCAAAGACCTATAAATAGAATACAACGTGGCGACAGAACATTATTCTGGAAGGTAATCAATTTCTACAGAAATTCGATCAGCCACTGGTCATAACGTATTGTTCCGTTAATTTCCCGTGACACCGAGAACACAGGTTCATCTTTTTAGTTTCTACTTTTTCTTAACTTAAACACAAGGGAAGATAACTTCGATGTTAAAAATGAACCATAACTCTTGTCCGCCCTTTTTTTTTTTTAATTTTTAAAACAGAAAATATGGAAAGAAAAAAAAGATGAATTATTGCAAATCATACTAGACTATTGTTTGTTTTTAACCCACTAACTGTCCATTACTAGATTAATATTTTCTATATGTTTTGGGGAGTTTATGGTTAATGTTGGAAAGTATATGTAGGCCTATGTGTGTGTGTGGGGGGGGGGGGA
Organism: Anisus vortex; assembly: GCA_949126835.1. Classification (NCBI taxonomy): domain Eukaryota; kingdom Metazoa; phylum Mollusca; class Gastropoda; family Planorbidae; genus Anisus; species Anisus vortex. The sequence continues at coordinate 38,178,473 of OX421503.1, forward strand.
ATTATGTGAATTATACATGTCTTTTACGACTCTGGTCCCCAAAACGATCAGTTGTATAGAAAACATTTTTAATAAAAGTAAGAACACATTCAGAAAAGAGCTGCAAGGTTCATTACTAGCGAATATTCACAACTGACAAGAGTAACACCATTAGTTAAATCACTAAATCTAGAAACACTAGAGGACAGAAGGGCAAAGAGTAAAGTAGTAATAATACATAAGGCATTCAATTCTAATTTATAAATACAACATAATAACAATGCAATGCTTAGATAAGCGTAGGAACTATAACAATTTTCTTATCCCTTCTGCGAGAACAAAGGCATATAAGTACTCTTTCTTCCCGGGTGGCATCCGGGTATGGAATGGGTTGCCTGAACAAGCCAGGAAAACCAGTAGCTTAATATCATTTAAAACACTAATGGAAAGTAAGGGATAGATTCCGACCACAGGTGAGTCTTAATAAAAGGAGCGTCTGTAATGTATAAGATAAGACAATGCCTTTGTACTATTCGTGAAATTCAGACAGCTATTACTGATACACATCAAATTTTATTGTTAATTTTATATACGTAACATTTTTATTCTTCTTCGCCTTTATCAACACCTAGTTGAGCAGAGGGCATTAACAATTTCTTTCCATGTCTTCCTGTCTCTGGCTATCTTCTCTAACTCTTTCCAGATTTTCCCGATCAGCTGCACATCCTTTTCTACTTTTCTGCGCCAGGTGGTCTTGGGTCTACCTCTTCGTCTTGCACCCTGTGGATTCCATGCAAGAGCTTGTCTTGTCAAATTTGTAGTCGGTTTTCCAAATGCGTAGCCTATCCATCTCAAACTGCATTTTTTGTGTGTGGATTTTACGCTCTATTGGAATTTTTGCTGTCCTTTCTCACCCAGTTGCGTTTATAATTGTACGCATCATGCTTAATAATAATAATGATAGTTCACTTTGTAAATTGGCATATTATTAATGATAAATTGTAAAATGAGTTAAGATAATTATATGAATTGTTTTTTTCTTTACTAGGGTCGTGTTTTTCATGGTTTTTTTTTTGTTTTTTTTTTTTATTGTTTTTTTTGGAGGGGGGGGGGCGGTTCTTGGGACATCTCAAGTGCTAAAATGGCACATGCTTTCATCCGAGTTTGAGCCCCCTACGCTGGACGAATGTGTCCGATAATGAGTAAATATTTAAAACTAGCAACATCACAAAGGACACGAAAATAAATCAATATTTTCAAAAATGTTTGTTTACACCATAAACCTGTTACAACACTAGAACCGTCCACAAATATACTTTTTTTTTTCTATATAAAATACAATCTAATTGGAACATAATATCCTTTAATCTCTCCAACCTGGCATATGGTCGACTTAACGCCTGGAGCGGAATCTGTGGCAAAACCTTGAGCGGCTCAAGGATTTTACAACTCAACCTTTGACGATTGACAAGGAAATGCTTTAAGAAAATAATAGTTAGGCGAGTAGAAGTTTTCTGCAAGAAAAAGAAAAAAAAAAGATGGTAAAAATACAATTACAATTAAAAATATTCAACATCGCATCCCTAATTTGTGTTAGAATTATTAAAGATGGTATTCATAACTTTCTCAGTTCGACTGTTATAGTTCACAAAATTTAAACGTATAAATTGGAAACGTCTTCCAAAATATATTTTTTTATTATACAAGCAATATTACTTTATTTGTAAATTATTTTTAAAAAATAAAAGTAGGCCTATTAGTAATTATGCTAACGGTATGAACAGAGCACCATTTCAGAATGATGTCCCTTTACGGGCGACGGTAAACAATAAAAAACAACAACTAAATATTGAAACAAACGTTTTCAGTACAGTTTTTATTGTAATATTGTTGTTGTTTTTTTCTTTCTAAGAAAACACACTGTAATCATTCGTTCCACCGTCATTTTGACGGGCATAACTCCAAGTAAATTAATAATATTTTTAGAAACATTAATGTATATATAATTGGTTTAGAACAATATAAGGTCTGCGCATATTTTAGCTTCGTTAGCATAATAGTAAATCGGTGGATTAAAATGTGTGTGAAACTTTGATACAACTTTAATATTTTGATTAATGATTGATTAACAATTAGAATTTTTAAAAAATACGAATGTATTTTGTTTCCCGATGGCTACTCTGGGCGAACTAGAATTTATTTGTATTTCTTTGAAAAACTGATATGAAACAAGCACATTATTTTTGTCTTTGTCTTTCGGAAAAGAAAGGAACTACTACTGAAAAGTATTTTAATTCTTTGGTGACTTTTCATGTTCGTAAATTTGCCAGAGGTAAGGTTGGCCTCAAAGTTGGCGTAACGGAGCGAGACGCAGTCTAATCAAAGAAACTCAATAAGAAGTCTCCATTGATGCACTGTCTAGGTTTTTGCCCCCCAAAAACGAGACTGTTAGTCAATGAACAGGTTTTTTAAATTCTTTATTAGTCGTTTTTCTTACCCCTCCCCCGGTCTTTGTTGATTTTCATAATGAATCTTTGTTAGATTAGTTAAACGGTTACAATTAGTTCAGTTGGCGAGGGGGGCGCCTTAGGTACATACCCTCCCTCGAGAAAAAACAACAAAACCTGTTGTAAAAAATATTAAGCCTTTCTTCTCTGATGTTTAATTTTAAGAAAGTGAGAAAACGGTTAAGAAATATTTCTTTCGTTTTCGAGGCACTGTGATTTCATTGTGCCATTTCCCCTCCCGAACGCGTAACTCATTCAATTGTCATCGCCCTGAAGCCGCCTCTGTTTGTATTATCAATGCTCAGGCGACCGTCGTTCGAAAACGCATGGTGGCTGCATGGGCGAATACGGCGCCTCGTGCAGTGGGCGCATGTCACATATAGGCGTAACGATCCGACGCACCTTTGCCAGTCACGATGTCAGTGTGTACAAAAAAGAAAAAGAAGAAAAAAAAATGCGTCTACCGTTAGACCACGCTCAGTAGCGACTTTCATAATGGGTGTTTGAGTTTTAAACACACACACACACAGTTTAGTAAAGTCTCAAATAGATTTGTTATTAGACTTTGTATAACTTACATTACTGAGAAACTTCGAATAGATACTACATGTTGTGTGTACGTCGTGTAAGACGATGACCACTCACAATCCTAGACGGGTTGGGGCTGTGGCTGATCTGTGCGTTCTTGAGTGACTGATCAAGCCGATCCTTGCCTGGAAGGTACAAGCACAGTTTGGGCAGGATCTGAAGAGTTTTGGGCCCGGTCTTTTCTGGCTTGCCTCCAGGACTCAGCAGCTCTTTGTTGCTTTCGCCAATTGCAGCGCCTTTCTGGACTAATGAGCGCCGTTACGCTCGGTCTTTGGCGGTCATTTCACAGTAGTCGATGTCAACATCAAACGCTTTGAGAGCAGATTTAAGCGGGTCTTTATAGCGCATTATCTTTTTTACCACCGCGGGCTTGCTGTCCGTTTTTAATTTTAGCTCACCATAGAAGAGCCTCTTTGGGAACAGGTGGTATGGCATGCGTACAACATGCCCCGCCAAGCGTAGTTTCAACTGCATCAGACTGAATTGTATGGATGCATGGGAGACATGCAGTTCAGTGTCATGGATTTTGTACTGTCAGATAATGCATAGCTAATCTCTAAAATATCCCCTTCACGGGGTTAATGAACAGGCATTCATCAGTATCCGTGTCCAGTGCATACAAGGGGATTGTGTGGCCAGCACAATGTCCAACGACCCTGTTCTAATCTCGGCGTACCCTTCAAAGAGATTGGTAGACTCGGGAATATTCTGTTCTAAGCCTGGTTTTGAACCCAAGAACATCAGTATGGCAATTGAACGCGCTTGACGCTAGACATCCCCGTATTGATATGCAAAGATGGTCATAAGAAATTGTTTGTTGCTGTTTTGTTTTATCGAAACAAAAATTTATTAACAAAAAAATTGCCAATGTATTAAATAGAAATTTCTTCTTATTTTATTTCTATATCTTTGTCTTCTTCAACGCTCCTTCTGAGCAGTGGATTATTTCTATATCTTTGTCTACTTTAGCGCTCCTTCTGAGCAGTGGATTATTTCTATATCTTTGTCTACTTTAGCGCTCCTTCTGAGCAGTGGATTATTTCTATATCTTTGTCTACTTTAGCGCTCCTTCTGAGCAGTGGATTATTCCTATATCTTTGTCTACTTTAGCGCTCCTTCTGAGCAGTGAATTAGTGGATTATTTATATATCATTGTCTACTTCAACGCTCCTTCTGAGCAGTGGATTATTCCTATATCTTTATCTTCTTCAACGCTCCTTCTGAGCAGTGGATTATTCCTATATCTTTGTCTTCTTCAACGCTCCTTCTAAGCAGTGGATTATTTCTATATCAATGTCTTCTTCAACGCTCCTTCTGAGCAGTGGATTATTTCTATATCATTGTCTTCTTCAACGCTCCTTCTGAGCAGTGGATTATTCCTATATCTTTGTCTACTTTAGCGCTTCTTCTGAGCAGTGAATTAGTGGATTATTTATATATCATTGTCTACTTCAACGCTCCTTCTGAGCAGTGGATTATTCCTATATCTTTATCTTCTTCAACGCTCCTTCTGAGCAGTGGATTATTCCTATATCTTTGTCTTCTTCAACGCTCCTTCTGAGCAGTGGATTATTTCTATATCAATGTCTTCTTCAACGCTCCTTCTGAGCAGTGGATTATTTCTATATCATTGTCTTCTTCAACGCTCCTTCTGAGCAGTGGATTATTTCTATATCATTGTCTTCTTCAACGGTCCTTCTGAGCAGTGGATTATTTCTATATCATTGTCTTCTTCAACGCTTATTCTGAACAGTGGATTATTTCTATATCATTGTCTTCTTCAACGCTTATTCTGAGCAGTGGATTGTTTCTATATCATTGTCTTCTTCAACGCTCCTTCTGAGCAGTGGATTATTTCTATATCATTGTCTTCTTCAACGCTCCTTCTGAGCAGTGGATTATTTCTATATCATTGTCTACTTCAACGCTCCTTCTGAGCAGTGGATTATTCCTATATCATTGTCTTCTTCAACGCTCCTTCTGAGCAGTGGATTATTTCTATATCTTTGTCTACTTTAGCGCTCCTTCTGAGCAGTGGATTATTCCTATATCTTTGTCTACTTTAGCGCTCCTTCTGAGCAGTGAATTAGTGGATTAGTTATATATCATTGTCTACTTCAACGCTCCTTCTGAGCAGTGGATTATTCCTATATCTTTATCTTCTTCAACGCTCCTTCTGAGCAGTGGATTATTCCTATATCTTTGTCTTCTTCAACGCTCCTTCTGAGCAGTGGATTATTTCTATATCTTTGTCTACTTTAGCGCTCCTTCTGAGCAGTGGATTATTTCTATATCTTTGTCTACTTTAGCGCTCCTTCTGAGCAGTGGATTATTCCTATATCTTTGTCTACTTTAGCGCTCCTTCTGAGCAGTGAATTAGTGGATTATTTATATATCATTGTCTACTTCAACGCTCCTTCTAAGCAGTGGATTATTCCTATATCTTTATCTTCTTCAACGCTCCTTCTGAGCAGTGGATTATTCCTATATCTTTGTCTTCTTCAACGCTCCTTCTGAGCAGTGGATTATTTCTATATCAATGTCGTCTTCAACGCTCCTTCTGAGCAGTGGATTATTTCTATATCATTGTCTTCTTCAACGCTCCTTCTGAGCAGTGGATTATTCCTATATCTTTGTCTACTTTAGCGCTTCTTCTGAGCAGTGAATTAGTGGATTATTTATATATCATTGTCTACTTCAACGCTCCTTCTGAGCAGTGGATTATTCCTATATCTTTATCTTCTTCAACGCTCCTTCTGAGCAGTGGATTATTCCTATATCTTTGTCTTCTTCAACGCTCCTTCTGAGCAGTGGATTATTTCTATATCAATGTCTTCTTCAACGCTCCTTCTGAGCAGTGGATTATTTCTATATCATTGTCTTCTTCAACGCTCCTTCTGAGCAGTGGATTATTTCTATATCATTGTCTTCTTCAACGCTTATTCTGAACAGTGGATTATTTCTATATCATTGTCTTCTTCAACGCTTATTCTGAGCAGTGGATTGTTTCTATATCATTGTCTTCTTCAACGCTCCTTCTGAGCAGTGGATTATTTCTATATCATTGTCTTCTTCAACGCTCCTTCTGAGCAGTGGATTATTTCTATATCATTGTCTACTTCAACGCTCCTTCTGAGCAGTGGATTATTCCTATATCATTGTCTTCTTCAACGCTCCTTCTGAGCAGTGGATTATTTCTATATCTTTGTCTACTTTAGCGCTCCTTCTGAGCAGTGGATTATTCCTATATCTTTGTCTACTTTAGCGCTCCTTCTGAGCAGTGAATTAGTGGATTAGTTATATATCATTGTCTACTTCAACGCTCCTTCTGAGCAGTGGATTATTCCTATATCTTTATCTTCTTCAACGCTCCTTCTGAGCAGTGGATTATTCCTATATCTTTGTCTTCTTCAACGCTCCTTCTGAGCAGTGGATTATTTCTATATCTTTGTCTACTTTAGCGCTCCTTCTGAGCAGTGGATTATTTCTATATCTTTGTCTACTTTAGCGCTCCTTCTGAGCAGTGGATTATTCCTATATCTTTGTCTACTTTAGCGCTCCTTTTGAGCAGTGAATTAGTGGATTATTTATATATCATTGTCTACTTCAACGCTCCTTCTGAGCAGTGGATTATTCCTATATCTTTATCTTCTTCAACGCTCCTTCTGAGCAGTGGATTATTCCTATATCTTTGTCTTCTTCAACGCTCCTTCTGAGCAGTGGATTATTTCTATATCAATGTCTTCTTCAACGCTCCTTCTGAGCAGTGGATTATTTCTATATCATTGTCTTCTTCAACGCTCCTTCTGAGCAGTGGATTATTCCTATATCATTGTCTTCTTCAACGCTCCTTCTGAGCAGTGGATTATTCCTATATCATTGTCTTCTTCAACGCTCCTTCTGAGCAGTGGATTATTTCTATATCATTGTCTTCTTCAACGCTCCTTCTGAGCAGTGGATTATTTCTATATCATTGTCTTCTTCAACGCTCCTTCTGAGCAGTGGATTATTTCTATATCATTGTCTTCTTCAACGCTCCTTCTGAGCAGTGGATTATTTCTATATCATTGTCTTCTTCAACGCTCCTTCTGAGCAGTGGATTATTTCTATATCATTGTCTTCTTCAATGCTTATTCTGAACAGTGGATTATTTCTATATCATTGTCTTCTTCAACGCTTATTCTGAGCAGTGGATTATTTCTATATCATTGTCTTCTTCAACGCTCCTTCTGAGCAGTGGATTATTTCTATATCATTGTCTTCTTCAACGCTCCTTCTGAGCAGTGGATTATTTCTATATCATTGTCTACTTCAACGCTCCTTCTGAGCAGTGGATTATTCCTATATCATTGTCTTCTTCAACGCTCCTTCTGAGCAGTGGATTATTTCTATATCATTGTCTTCTTCAACGCTCCTTCTGATCAGTGGATTATTCCTATATCATTGTCTTCTTCAACGCTCCTTCTGAGCAGTGGATTATTTCTATATCATTGTCTTCTTCAACGCTCCTTCTGAGCAGTGGATTATTTCTATATCATTGTCTTCTTCAACGCTCCTTCTGAGCAGTGGATTATTTCTACCTACGGTCATTTATTTTAATCCGATCATCATCATCATCATTGGCTATATGGTCCCGGAAGACGATTAGATTTGCGCTCCTGTGATTTCGCCAGCCTTGCATCATTGGCTGTGTCCGATCAATAGACCATCAAATATACCATCAAAGATATACCATCAATGATACACCATCAAAGATATACCATCAAAGATACAGCATCAAAGATATACCATCAGAGATATATCATCAAAGATATACCATCAAAGATATACCATCAAAGATATAATATAAAAGATCTACCATGAAAGATATACCATCAAAGATATACCATTAAAGATACACCATCAAATATATAACATCAAAGATACACCATCAAAGATATACCATCAAAGATATACCATCAAAGATACACCATCAAAGATATACCATCAAAGATATACCATCAAAGATATACCATAAAAAATCTACCATGAAAGATATACCATCAAAGATATACCCTTAAAGATATACCATCAAATATATACCATCGAAAATATACCCTCAAAGATATACCATCAAACCATCAAAGATATACCATCCAATATATACCATCAAAGATATACCATCAAAGATATACCATTAAAGATATACCATCAAAGATATACCATCAAAGATTTACCATGAAAGATATACCATCAAATATATACCATTAAAGATATACCATCAAAGAAATACCATCAAAGATATACGATCACAGATATGAAAAAATACGCCATTATGCATACAAATAGTATTCTGCAACGCGACAGGTATCAATTATCTACTTATCATTATATAATTTTTTGCCGTAATCATTCGTTTCTCCGTCATTTTGACGGGAATAACCACTAGTAATAAATATTCATGTGTAGATTCGAGAGAGAGAGATGGAATCAAGTTGTGCCTCGAGACACGTCTAACAGTGACTGAACATTGTGACAGGTGCCATTCTCTTTCTTTGATGAACGAAAGAAACCTTTGGGGTAAAATGCGCCCCTTCACTTAAAAAAAAAAAGTCACACTTGAAAGTAAAGTTAGTAAAGTACCCGTCAAACAAAATTGATCCATAGGGCTGGTGAAGCAGCGTTCACCAGTGTCTGTGGCCATGACATTCTAGGTGATTGTTTGGCCAGAACAAGGCCCAGCCGCCTTTACTTTACCCCAACTAAAGTCAGGTACCCATCAGAGCTGGGTAGACTCAGGGACACCCTCGCCCTCGAGTAAAGGAAAAAAAGACTAGCCTTCACCCGGATTCGTTTCAGATTGCTTGGACCCCAGGTTTCAATCGTATTGCATATTTTAAATGTCTTTAAAAACAATTAGACGTATTGTTCTAGAACAAAATATGAATAATATTAAATATGTTTTTGTTTCGTTCAATTATAATTACATGCTGTCCATCAACACGCCAGGCTATGCACTTTTAACTTGTATGCAACCCTTCGCCCTAGTTCTTCATCGTCATGTACTTATCGCCAATGTAATTCATCGAGATTCAAAAATAAATTTTTACAAATTTAAACATGAAAGAAGAGTGTACTTTCCAGAGTCATAAGTGGCGACACCTTCTGGCTTTCCATTGAGTCACTCGTGACAGCTCGTGAAGTCGCCTTGTCACCGTTCCACGGTTGTTGTTTTTTCATTCAAAAGGAAGGATGTGTTAAATTCAACACCCTGGTGTCGTGGGCAATCGTCTGCTCTTACTTTTGCCATTGGATAATCGCCCTTAATGGAATCAAATGCAATCCCACATCAACCTGTCAACTGAATTATTAATACACTAAAAAAAAAAAAAAAAAAAAAAAAAAAAAAAAGCGGTGAATAAAAATATTTTTGTAGAAATGCCTTTTAAAAAAATAAAAAAATAAAACGATTATAGCAAACTCAAATTGACATTGATAGATCAGATTATCTTTTTTAAATACATTTTTAGCTTGTATCCTTGTCATCAATTCATAGACTCTTGATAGATCGTCAAGAGTTGGGGTTTTTATTTAAAAGATAAGTGTTGTATGATATCCGTCTTATAAGTGTTCCAAAATTGTAGGTTCTTATTACAAGAATATAATATAACTAGTTTTTATGCCCGTCAAAATGACGGATCTACGAATGAGTACAACTTGTTTTAATTTTATTTGTGTTTAATCGTCTTTTTTAAGCTATTACGTTTAACTTTTACGACAGTTTTCTTTTTTTTTTTTTAAATGTTGAGATAATAATGGATGTTTTGAGAAATAAATGAGTTTGAATAACGTAAATCTAAAATGTAGATTTGTTCTTTGTTTATTAAGGTCCTTTCTATGACGTGTGAAGTGCAATTGTCCCATTTTTTGTTTGTTCAAGTGATAAAAGGGCCAGGCCATTTGTTGACGTAAGTGCCACATAAAGGAGGGTGTTATCGGTTATCGGTACAGTGGTACTTTACATAAATATGTATGAAGCGATTCCAAGCATAAAGAAATGATAACCCACGTGCAATAAGGTGCTCGGGCGAAAAGCGTTAGGCAATTAATAATTGCGCACGAGCCCCCTCTAATTGTTGATGCATTAGTTATCTTACAATAAATATTGAAACTCTTGCATATTTGACATTACAGACACTTATTCTATGTCCTGCGCTAATCCATGGTCTGGGTATAGTCTTGCATTTCGATTCTTGTTTTATGAATATTAAGTTACTGGTTTTCTTGTTTTTCGTGGTTTGTTCATGCAACCCATTCCATGCCCGAACGCTCATAGGGAAGAACGAGTACTTACATGCATTTGTTCTTGCATATGGGATAAAGAAAGTGTTTTTTTCCTTGTTTATCTTAGCATTGTAATAGATTGTTATGATGTTCAATTCTAAATTAGAATTTAATGCCTTATGTATTATTACTACTTTACTCTTTGTCCTTCTCTCCTCTAGTGTTTCTAGGTTTAGTGATTTAACTATTGGTGTTACTCTTGTCAGTTGTGAATATTTGCTAGTAATGAACCTTGCAGCTTTTTTTCTGAATTTGTTATAATTTTTTTTAATGTTTTCTTTAGTGGATGGGTCCCATACAGATGATGAATGTACTTGAAATCGTGTGACCCCGAGAAAGAGTAGAATTTCACTTTTTGTGTGCGTACCATCTTCGCTCAAAATCTGCATATTGTATATGAGGAATAAAGCCCACTGAGCATTATAAACGAAATATCTCGGATAGATTCGCTGTATAAGTGGCCATCAGTATCTTTATATAAACCGACGCTCTGACACACCCTTTTCATACTGAGGATGCAGTCGTCACTTGTCCGAGCATACGCACAAGTCTGGCACCTTCTATCCCAAACATGTATCGCCTTTTCTAGTGAATAATATAAGTATCCCGTCGGATCACAAGGCCGGTGAATCAGCGAGATTGTGTGGCCAGCACAATGCATAGCCGCTTTTACTTTACCCTAAACTAATGTCAGATATCCATCAGAGCTGGGTAGACTCAGGAACACATTCCGATCCCGAGAACAAGCCCTTGTCTTCTGATCTTATCTTTTATGTTACAGACGCGCCTTCTATAAAGAAGTTTATTGCGTCCTACCAGGATTCGAGCCCAGAATCTTCAGTGCGCTAGGCAAACGCGCTGACGCTCGGCCACCATGTCCCATCAAATTGTATATAACAAGGTGGAAATAACTCTTGTGAATTAGAAGAGTTAAATAGCTCTTCGTTGAGCTAAAGATTATATATAAATACTTAAGGAAGCGCTTTGTGTTTCTAATAGAAAAAGACTGACTGTATTTCTACTTCCGAGTTGTTCTTTGATCCATACCGGAGAAAGGGCGGGAACTTGGGGGGCCTGATAGCAACCTGGTCAGCATTATTGACAAACAATAGCCCCCCTTCCTCTTCTGTACACAAACAGACTGCATACCGCCCAAAACAAAATGCAGCTAAAAAACATGCATTTCAGCTCACACACCCGCGAGCTAACACAAAGGAACATACGCTCACAGAAAAAAACAACTGATGGTTGCATGTCAACACATACAATTGTCCATGGTTGGCCAGGGAGGGAGGGAGGGGGGGGGGTCGACCCGCGTAGACTGCTAAACGCTTTAATTATAAACCGCCAGGATGGCTAAAATTAAAAAAACAAAAGCACGCACACACGCACACGCACAAGTCCCGTACAATACGGAACCAGAAAAAAAAAAAACAGTTATTGGTGGCGGCGCGCCATACCTGGAACAGCGGAAGACGGGTATGAAAAGTATAAGAAGCGCAAAGAAAAAATAAATGAAAGGGGGGCGTTACTGTTGTAATTACTGCAATTGTCTACACTTGTCGAGGGAGTTGAAAGGAACAGCAGGGGAGACTATTTAAATGTTACAAAAGAAAAAGCAAGGGAGTTAATTGAACATTTAGAAAACAAGTATTTTTTTAAAAAATATTTAACCGCTTTTAAAGAAATGTTAGCAGGATGTGAGAGAGACGAGGGAGAGGGGGCGAAAGGGGGGAGTTGCAGTAGGCGGGGGTCCCCTTTTCTTCATGTCTGGTAAAGTTTACAGACACCGTATTAGTTCTAGATTCTCTCTGCCGAATGCAGACGCGTCCGGAACATCTAATTACCCTCGTATGATAAAGTCAAGGCGGGAATGGAGTTAATAGTCAGCCGCGCGAGAGTTGACGAGAAAGCGTTTTAACTCTTCGGAAAGCCTGGTATGGGGAGAGTGGCGGGTGAACGAAATGGGGTAGGGGCAAAAGGGACACGGTGATTCTCCGGCTAAAAAAAAAGGTGAGAAAGGTAGAGAGAAAAAAAAATTAAGAAGAGAAAAAAAATTGGCGAGCAGACGGACATGGAGGAAGGGTGTAGGAGGAGAGAGAGAAAGATGAAAGAAAGAAGGAGAAATAAGGGCGTGGATGGAGAGATCAGTGCCTGTGGCGCGAAACCGCGCGTGTTTGCTTTACTCTTGGTAAGTGGCCGCGGTTGAAGGGGGTGGGGGTGGAAGGGAGGGGAGCTGCAAGAAAACATTTAAAATATTCCTTTTTACGAAACAGTTTCTCAAAAACTGTGAAAGGAGAAAACTAGGCAAATCAAAATGTATGAAGCTCTGACAATTTCTGGTTTTACTAAACCAACCAAAATTGAGCTTTTGAAATGTTCAAGTTAATTCCTACTATTTTCTTTTCGCATTTTAAGAGTTATTAATTCTTTTCTTTCTTCTTACCTACATCCTACATATCCGGTAGTCTGTTGAACCGTTGGGGCTACACATATGGCATGTACACCAGCCTCCTTAATTCATCCTGTCTATTAGCCCTTCTCATTGCGTCGCACAACTTTACTCCCGCCAAATCCCTGATGTTGTGGTGACAACGGTGACCGACCGGCAGCGCGTTCGACTGGCGTTCCGAAGGTTCTGGGTTCTAATCTTGGTGAAGGCTAGGATTTTCGTCCCGGACGTCCCTGATTTTATCCAGCTGTGATGGGTACCTGACATTAGTAGCAAAGTAAAGGCACTGTGCTGGCCACACATCCCCTAGTATACTGGGGAACTGGTGATCAATTCAGTCCGAAGGGTACTTATCTTATCAGTTTACAGACGTTCCTTCTAGATAGAAGATTATTACGTCCACTAGGCCCAAAACTCATGCAGAGCGACAGGGATCCGTCGGTGGCAGGGATAGAACCCGCGACCTGTCAGTTGTTTTTTTGGTTGACAGTCCGGTGATCTAACCGCTGGACCAGCCGGCTTCACTTTACTTACTCCTGATGTTGTCCTCCCATCGTTTCTTTTGTCTTCCTTTCTTTCTCTACATCTCTGGTGGCGCTCTGCAGGATAGTTTCTATCCTCTTAGCTTAGAGAATTATATCCGTTTACGTATTGCCATTGGTTCCTCAATGTTAAATGCGCTCTGAGCTTGCAATGTGTTTTTGGCAGCGCAATACAAATAGAATTATTATTATTATTATTAATGAAGCGGATGTAAAAATATTACTTTAAAAAAAAAAAAGAAATTAATATTGTTTCTATTCCGTTTTTATATAACTCCAATGCAAAAAAGGCCTTTTAAAAACGATTAAAATATCATTATAATAATATTGGTTGTATATTAAATTTTGGCGCTCAAAAGTTTATAATTTTGTATTAAAAATGTGAGTTGTTGTTATTTATATCTAGTCCTTCTTTCTCCGTGCAAGAAAAAAAAAAAAAGGTGAAATCATAATACGTCTGCCTGCTAATGTCAAATCAATCACAATAGAGTTAACGCCCTTCCTCTTTTCTCATATTTCTTTCGCCTGCTTTTTAAAATCCTTTATAATGACCGGTGGTCAAGTTTGCTGTAGCGCAAGGTTGCGATGACCGATGGTCAAGCTAAACCAGCTAGGCTGATTTGACACATATCAATACATTTTTTTCAGTCATATTTTAAATAACAATGTTTAATAGCATATATTATTATTCAGTTGTTGTAATTATTCGGCTAAAGTTAAAAAGATAAACTATTTAAGGAGAAACGGGCAAACAATAAATGCAGGAAAGTTTATTTACAACTAACTGTTTAACGTAAATTAATTGTATCTCTCTAATTACTAATTAACTCTTGTAATGAATACCATAATGCTGGAATTATATGAAGAAATAATAATTAATCAGTAATAGGCAGTAATATTTGTTATATTACAAACATAACTTGTTTGGCATCACTATTGAATCAAATTTAGAAACTTTATTTGAATTAAAGGGAGATAAATAACCCGTTTTATTTGCGCTATACCTCTAATATTATGTTTCTTTTCTTTCTTGTATAAAAACGAAATGGTCTATAACTTATAACTTCATAATGATCAAATTATAAAAAGTAGTTGAAAATTATATTATTTGACTAAAATTATATGCACATTTCTTAAACATTACATTAACTACCCAGTTTGTATAATTACATCGTATTAATTTCTGTTGTGTATGAAGAGTATTGCGGTTAAAAACATTAGACAAAATCTCAGTTATAACTGAGAACAAGACTGATTAATTATTAGCATTTGCTAGATCCTTATCTTAACAGCCTAGCGATAATGTTTACAAAATAATTACCAGAAATGTGAAAGTTTAGTAATAAAGTATTGTATTTTGGTATAAATGCAAATAAAAAGGATGATAATCACTAACATGACAATGTCTTACAAAAAGTAATTAAACAAGTATAATAGAGCAGGTTGACATTTAGGCTGTTGGCACGCTGAATGAATTAGAAATCCTAGTTTGGCACACCATTAGCAAAAGGTTGCCGACCCCTGTTAGAGTATTGTGTAGCAGTAATTCGACTACATAACAAAATGATAATGAATTTCTAATACCGACTTTGGCTACCATTGCTATATTACGAATTACGTTTTTTTTCGGTCACTCACTCTTAGCTGAAACTGTAGCCCCCCACGTGCGCACAAGACCGACAATTACCGGAAACACTAAATGACAGCTTCCGGTTCGCAATGAGCCAAGAGAAATGCTGTAGTGCTTGCTTTTTTTTTTCTTTATGGAGTCCGAGGGAAGCCCCCCCCCCCCCCCGAGGGATTTAAAAAATGGTGGCGTTCGATGTGATTGGGTTGGCCCGGTACGGAGTAAGGGAGGGGATGGGCTGGGCGCCGCCAGAAGAGGCTTGGGAATGGGAGTTGCTGTTGAAGGGGGGGGGGGAAGGACAAGAATGATCATTTTCACACTGAGGGTTCTTTTGTAGCGCCCTACCTCCCCCCGCCCTCCTTTACCCATCGCCCCATCCCCCACCCACCCCGTCAACTCCGCCTCTCCGCCTCGCTTTCCCTGGCTCTTTTTAACTCAAAGAAAGAAAAAAAAAGGACAGGTCTGCAGCGTTCAGCCACAGGAGCGTTTAAGCATAGGGAGCTACAAACACACACACACATGAGACACGGTGGAGGGTTCGGGAGGGAGGGAGCGAGCGAGCGAGCGTGTGAGGAAGCTTATCATCGAAAAGTTAATTATCTTTTAATTTGTCCTATTCAAAGAAGAAAGATGACAACGAAAACACAGGTGGGGGTGAGGCTGGGGGTGCGGGAGGGCGGGGGAGCAAAGGCATTGGGTGGTGAGATGTGGCGCCTACCGTGGCCACTGAATGTCAAGGGTGTTTGTATATACTCTCCAACGCACGTGCGCTCTGTGAGTATATGTCGCAGCATTTGTCACCGGGCTGAATAGTCTCCGGTTCCAGAGAAAAGAAAGACTGGAATGAAGAAAGAAAGAAAGAATGAAAGAAAGACGAGACGATGGACTCGAGAGTAATGTTACGTCCGTTTAAAACAAAAGATGAAAGTGTCACTTGCGTTACATCTGACCTTTGACATAAAGAGTTATGGAGTTTCGTTTTTTTGGAAGCTAGTTATTATCAACTTGACATAACCATTAACATTCCGTGAACAGATCCTATAGGTTGTTAGCAGACTTTCCGGTTTGTCACGTCTGAAGTTCTGGTTAGTTTCTCTTTGCCTAACGTTCTATTGACTTTTTTCATATTTTTTGTTTTAAATGTATTTCTTTAAGGGGAGTTAAATTCTAGGCACACGCAGTCGGACGGAGGCAAGAAACGCAAACACTGTATATCTTGCGTATAGTATTGAACAACGCAACCATAGCCATGAGCTATGGCCGCAGTATGCCATCTAAACGTTAAAATGTTTTAACTATTCGCTCTTCTAACTGATCAATATGAAGTTTACATGCGATATTAAAAGTCTAAA
Source organism: Anisus vortex (assembly GCA_949126835.1). Classification (NCBI taxonomy): domain Eukaryota; kingdom Metazoa; phylum Mollusca; class Gastropoda; family Planorbidae; genus Anisus; species Anisus vortex. The sequence continues at coordinate 38,194,843 of OX421503.1, forward strand.
ACTACTCTAATCACAATACTACTACTACTTCACCGGCCCTATGGATTAATTCGGTCTGACTAAATTTTTTTTTTACTTTACTAATTACATAAAAAATAATGTAAAATACTAAGCGCAAGAAGGCAGTGTAACTTTTCTACTGCGCATATTCTGATCCAGGACAAAAGAGTGGGGGGCAGGGGGGGGGGAAGGCCTACACATTGTTTGCAGGAGATATTTAGTTTGCACACACAGAAAAAGAGAGGCCAGTACAATGCTCAGGCCACAATAGTCGTCTTTCTAAACTTGGGTCAGTGCTAGGGCGGGCTGATGATTAGCATTGCGGTGTTTTCCGGTGAATTGATGCCCTACCCGTAAATAAAAGTAAAGCATAGAGATCAACGGAATTGTATTATCCCATATAGTAGAAAAAAAAAACAAATTAAAGTTGTCTTTCATTCTCGAGTGGCATTTTAGCGCTTGGAATGGGTTGTCCTAACTAGACAGGAGAATCAACGTACACTATTTAATATAGACTAAATAAAAGACTGAATCAAACCACGGATGAACTTAGGAAACATCCATGCTCCGTCAAGATAGAGGGTTTAGAATGTAAGGTATGCAAGACTTGCAATGTCCTCAATGACCAAGATATGATATTTTTCTCGTATTGTGTGTCTTACAAATCATAAGGTCTCAACGGGAACGAGACAAAACCGGCCAAAAGTCATTCCTTTGCTTCAACCAGTTATGAGAGATAAGACGCTTTTCCCCTTAAGCGCGCCGTTTGCGACATTCAAGAAATGCCCCGCAACGGAACCCTGATCTCAGTATGAGACACACACACACAAAAAAGAAACCTAAATCCATTGCAATTATGCCCCCCTAGTGCCTTACCCTGATTTCAGCGGTGCCAGACTATGCCTTGGAGACCAAGCCGTTGAGATTCGTTGAGCTTGCGGGCGTTCGTATCGTAGCATGCGACCGGCTTATCCCCTTGGAAGACGAGCCACTGGGACGCAACGATGTTGTGAGTGTTGCCCCCATGCTTTCTATCTCGTTGGGGGGGGGGGGGGCTTACAACGACCGTGGCAATGGGGCGTCCCACGGGTGGGGGTCTTGTACCACACCTTCGCACGGATATCTTTCCATAAATTTTTTTTACTGGATATTCCGTGCCCGGTGCAATAGTTATCTTGTCATTAAGCAATATCAAATGACTTGTTTCAAATTATGCCATGTGTCAAATGACATGTGTCAAATGACGTGTGTGAAATGACGAGTGTCAGATGCCATGTTTCAGCAACGCTTGACAAGAGGGTTCCAGCCATCTCAATTCTGACCAAGTTTTTATCCCGTCTATGGTTGCCTCCCCTGCCTTGTCTGACTTTTATCTTGAAAGTGAAGTTTTACTTCGCAACTCACGTCGATTCAAACTGTTTGTATTACTTCGAGTATCGTGTTACTGCATGTCTTGCTTTTGCGTTTAGCTCGGCGTAAAATGTCATGTTTGTATCGTCTCTGTTTTGACGTATGAACTAGGTCACATTTTATTCGTCACAAAATATAATTATTTATTAACTTATGTAAATGTGACATTTTCTTTGAATGACATAATGTTATATATAATGTTTATCTTGTCGCATATTGTTTTATAATGTAGTTAACTGTTATAGTCTAATAAATTGTCCTTTCTAAGAGAATAATATCCATTACGGATTATACAAATTTAAGATCTCTTATTATAAAACTTGTTAATTGTTAAACTATGTAGTAATCCTTTTCTTAAGATCATTTTGGATTATAGGATTATTAAACGCGTACAGCGGGATTGTGTGGCCAGCGCAAGCCTTAGCCGCATCCCCTCTCCCTTTTTTTATTCAATTGATGCAAGGAGCTCATCAGAGCTAGCTAATTTCTGGAAAAAAAAATTAGGGCGAGCTAACTGGGCTTTTGACAAAGGCAAATCAACTTTCTTTCGGCTAATCCAGACCCTTCCCCCCTCCCCACTGCCACGTTTGTAAATGTTTATTTTTACGGAAATTTGTTGTAATCCTGTTCCGGAAGTAGTAATATTTTAATTTTAAATCACACCCACTCCCCCCCCACCCTCCCGCCCCAACACAAAGAAGCGTCTACCCTCGTGTAATAGCGTGTGAAGATTGGTGTGTGTGGGAGCGTGCAAAGCCTCCCGCCCCACCCCAGGGGCGAATATGTGTGGGTGAGGGGCACTTTTTTGTTAGCAATTCAATAGACTATGTCATAAATGGGGCGCCGTTCATGGTGTAACGAGCTGGGGCGTAATTGGATACGCGGTCATTGAAATGTTACCTCCCAGTTATACTAAAAGAAGCAACGATTTCACTTTGAACAAAAAAAAATTGAACAAAACAAGGGTGGTTAGGTTAAAATTAAAACAAGGACATCTCCCCGTAAATATATTACCATTTGTCTTAGAGGCCTACCAAGAACAAATTTATGGTGTAGGCCGAAAACGAAACCACACCAAAAGTTATAAATTGACTTTAACTACACCTTAGTGTTGATGTCCTAAATTATTGTTGGACCATCAATTTATATTATTAGTCTCTTCAGAGTATTTCTGCTACAGTTGCTGAATTACTTGATATCAAACATTGAAAACAGACGACTTCACAATATATATTTGAACTTGTAAATTAATAAAGGAACTCCTTGTTGCAGCATATATAATTTATTAATATTATTAAGTGGTCACTACACATCCAACAATTGCATATTATAATAACTACTTAATACACATTTTTTACTAAAATGGTCTCTGAGTCTATATTTATGGTGCGTTCCTTACAAGCTATGAGAAAAGACTGAATAAGCGTGGGCAGTCACATGACTATTCACTTCCTATATAGGTTTTCTTAATATCCTAAAATGGGTTTTATTTCGACTTTTTAATTATTACTTTAGTCACTACCTATATATTATTTACTTACTCCATAGCATACCCCCCAACCACAGAGAAAAAATAATAATTTATTATTATTTTTGATACGAAAAATGTTTACAATAATGAAAAAAAATTTTTTCTTAATCTTAATTAATGCATATAATCATTCATTTAATAATACATAGAGAAAAAATTCATTTAATATATGTACAAACAACAACAAAATTCATAGGCACAAATATAATCAAAAGACACAAAGAATAATGTCTAATGTTTATATGACAATTAGTCATAGACAATTATCTTTTAGTATTGTCTAATCAACTTCAGTAATACTGAGATAAACTATTGGATGTCAGTGATGTGTATCGATAATCATTATACTAAATACTTATCAAGGCTGTCGAGATTATCTATTAACATATTTGGCTTTATCTCACAAAATCTATATAGATTCCATGAAAATTTTTTCATACAACATTTATTATTCTATAATACTAATGTCGGTTTTTTCAATTGTCATTTTGTATTGATATGCTCATAATGGTTATTATGAATATATATCTTCATAATATTTATTTTGAATTGATATTCTTATTGATTATTATTGATTCTTATTGATTGATATTCTCAAAAACATTACTTACAATGTAACATGATTATCTTTCATCTTAGTTTACAATAAAATATTACACAAATTATTCAAGTCTTGCCTTCAATTATATAATTATATTACAATGCTCATATTCCTGTGAGTCTTATATGTATCATTTATTTATTGGCTTCAATGCTATCTTTAGTCTTACATGAATACAATACAATATTATCATCTAATGCTCTGACTTTAGAGTCTTACATAGGCATTTTATTATTATATCATTCTTATTTCAATTTGCTCTAATGCTACTTTAAAGACTTACATAGGCATATTAATGGCATAACAGATTCACTGTTCAGAGGCCCCAAAATTTTATGTGCTTAACAGTCTTACCAAACTGTTCAGAGGCTACATAAAAAAAATGTCAACTGATAATCATTATATTCATCAGCTCAGCTATTCATAATTTAACTCTGTAAACTATGCAATTTTGCAAGTGGTAATTATATCTCATCAATTAAATTTATTTACACATATTTACATTGTTTGTTCTTTACAAAGGGGAAAAATAATGTTATCATGTCATTATACCTGTTACTGAAAATATCATATCCCATTCATAAATTTAGTTATTCCTATGTATAATTTTATTGATTATACCTGAGTTTTCTGTTAAAATTCCTTAGAATTTCACAGCATTTTTTCAATGTTATTTTTCTATGTTCAGATTTGCTAATATCATTGTCTGGTTTATTTTCAATTTCAATTATTTTGCTTTTATTTTCTCTGTTATAGTTTCTTAGAATTGTACAACATGTATTTAATGTTATTTTTGCATGTTCTGATTTATTTATATCATCTTCTGATTTATTTTGAATTATCATATCATCTTCTGATTTATTTTCAATTACTTTGTTTTCTTCATAAGTTTTCAAATTGTTTATGTGAACAATTTTCTCTTTGTTATTAATGTTAACTTTGTAAAATACATCAGATAGCTTAAGTATTATTTCAAAAGGTCCTTTCCATTCCATAGTATTGCCAGTGCCAATTGGCAAATAAACAAGTACTTTATTACCAACTTCTAATTTTCTCATATTCTTATGAATATTTTCTCTGATTAAAGTTTTAGATTTGATTTCTTGATTTTTTTGTACAGCAAATTCATAAGCTATTTTCATATGTTTTCAGTTTTATTGACTAAGTCAAATGGAGACATTTTTTTTTCTTTAATTCCTAACAATTCTGATTTGAAATTATCCAATCGTCCATTGGGATTTTTGCCAAGCACTAATTCAAATGGTGAAAAACCTGTGCTTTCATGAACCGATTGTCTATAAGCAAATAAAATAGCAGGAAGGTAATCATCCCATTCAAATGGATGCTCTTCACACACTTTAGTTATCATTTGTTTTATTGTTTGATTAGCCCTTTCAATCATACCATTTGATTCAGGATGGTATATAGAACTAAAAATTTGAGTGATTTTAAACATTTGTGCAAAAGCTTGAGTAAGGTTTGATTTGAATTGAGTTCCATTGTCACTCAATATGAACCTTGGAAAACCGAAACGACAAAAGATAGGTAAAAGAGCATTACAGACCCTTTCTGCAGTTATTTACCTTAAAGGAACTACCTCAATCCATCTACTACCCATGTCTATTATGGTTAAGGCAAACTTTGCTTTGGTAGTTTTAGTTTGTTTCATGGGCCCAATTATATCAACTGCTATTTTGTAAAAAGGTTTATTTATTGTATCAGTCATTTGTAATGGAGCCTTATGTTTAGAATCTTTTTTATTATGTCTAAGACAGGTAGCACAGCTTTTAATAAATGTTTTCAAATCTTTTTCCAGTTTAGGCCACCAGAAATTCTTTTTGAGTTTACAAACTGTTTTCTTACTACTCAAATGACCTGACAATGCATTGTTATGCGAAATTTGCATTACTTTGACAGTTAATGTTTTAGGTATAACTATTTGAGTTACATCTAATTTATTGTCCTTTCTACAGAGAATGCCATTTATTATTTCCATGTTTTTATTTTTAACCTGACCTTTTTCAATTTCTGATACCATTTTAATTATGTATGGATCTTCTTTCTGTTCTTTTTTTAGAGTTAGCTCATCAAAAGGCATGTTTACTAAACTGATATTTTCTGTTTTTTTCATTTGAATTTCCTTTTTATGAGGACTATCAATGTATGCTAATATCTCAGTCTTCATTTTAGTAAAATCAGATATTTGATTTTTAGCAATGTTGAATATTTGTTTATGACCTTCTAAATGTCTACATAGTGAAATAGCATGTAATTCTTTTGGTACATTGTTTATTTCACATTGACTTTCAAATTTGTTTACAAACTGTTCTAGTTTTTCTGTTCCATTCCATTTGGGAATAGGATTATCCTTTTCATTATTTATGGATAAGTCAATATTAGGTGTCTCATGGAGAATATTATTTTCTGACTTTCCTATGGTTTGTAAAAAATTAAAAGTTTGTAGAGCAGGGTAAAATTCTTGTTCTGGTAAATCTACCAACTTTTCATTTTGCAATAGAACAGGTTTCAAATTTAAATCATTGGATTTTTCATTCATCCATTTTTGAAAAATGTCAAAACTATTATCATGTTTGACATTAAAAGAATTACCAATAATTAAAGGTGCAACACAGTTTTTCATTATGGCTGCCTCTGTTTTTCCTGTAAGCCAAGGACAATCAATGTCTATTATAGTGACAGGACAATTTACAGTGGAACCATTTCCAAGTTTTATAGTATCCACTCTTATTATATTGGTGGGTTTCTGATTTGGAATGATACTTTCATCTACACATAATATACTACTCCCGGTATCCCTCAAACAGTAAGTAGTCTTTCCTTCCACATAAGCAGGAAAAAGTATTAATTGACCCCTGTTTTCAAATATCACATTATTTGTTTGAGATGTGGAATTGTTAGTTTTTCCTCTATTTCTTCTATTTTGAAAATTTGATTGAGGTCTATTTTGAGTATTAGGAAAATCTTGCCTTCCAAAATTCTGATTTGGCACATTGTTATTGGAAAAATTCTGATTTGGCAAATTTCTGTTTTCAAAATTGGAAAAATTCTGATTTGGAAAGTTTCTATTATCAAAATTAGAAAAATTTTGATTTGAAAAACCTCTATGATCAACATTTGATCTATTGAAATTTGAATTGAAATTTCTACCTCTTGCATTGTTATTCCTGTAACAATATTCTGATGAATGGTTTGTACCATTGCAAAAAATACATCTGTAATTATTAGATTTTGGTTGATTACCAAATTTTTTTCTATTGCCAAATTGATTATGCCTAGACCTAGGAGGTGAATAGCTCCTTTTTCTATGCTGAATTGTATTTACTGTTTGATTTTGTTTAGTCAGTTCTACATTAGGGTGACTATCTTTAAAATTTGAGTTGGCATCTATCAAATTTTCAACTGTCTTCACTTTTCTTTCCATAATGTGAGTAAACAATGGTTTAGAAGCTTGTTCTAATACTTTATCAACAACCATGATTTCTATAATCTCATTAGGATTTTTGGTATCTATTTTTACTAAGTCTAACCAGGTAAGTAAAAATGTTTTCACTTCAGACACAAAAGCTCTCGGTTCTATCTTGTCTGTTAAGATAAAGTTATGAAACTTTTGTCTATAATAATCCTCAGAGTGGATAAAGAATTTAATTAACTGTTCTTTGATAATGGCATAATCAGTTATTTCTTTATCAATGTGAGATAGAGCTTCCCTACCCTTATCTTTCAATTGTGGGATAAGGTGAATGCAATATTCTGAAATGGGAATCCCATATCCTTTACATGTGGCTTCAAATAAATTTAGAAAATCAACAATTTTCTCTTTTCCATCAAAAGGAGGCATTTTGAATCTTACACTATGTTTTGATTTTTCATTATTTGTTTGCTCAACTTTAGTATTTTGTAATTTAGCCAACTCCAGTTCATGATCTAACTTTAATTGAGTTTCTTTCAATTCTTTTTCTTTATTCAATTGTAATTCTTTTTCTTTTAATTCTAGTGCTTTCAATTCTTTTTCTTTATTTATTTCTAGTTCTTTTTGTTTAATTTCATTATCAAGTTCTCTTTGTTTAATTTCATGAGCCCTTAATTCTGCTCGCTCATCTCTTTCCTTATCTGTTAATTCTTTTTTCAATTGTTTAACTTTATTTTCAACAAATTCCTGATATTCTTTCTTATCAGTAATACCATATTTTTTTGCCAACAATTCAGCCTCATCATAGAGTAATTGAACCTTTGACTCCATTATTGTTTATTGTGAATGTCAAGATTTATGATATTATAGTACAGTACAATTATTATAATGCACTATTTTATAGTACAGCATTCTTTTATTCCTATACTGAATTCCAATATTTATTAACTACAGAATGAGCATTTTTATATTACAGCAACTTTTATAATCCTATGCTAAAGTAAAATGCTTATAATTCAGAAATGCAAAATGCTAGAATGTCAACAATTATTGGCTATGCCAAGACATATTTCCAATTATGGCTTGTTTATTTTATTATTATTAGCAATTTTATAGTAGAGTTGAAAGCAAGTGCAAGTCACTTTTGCTATTATGACTTATTATTTCTTATTATTACTATATAGGTTGCACAATTATTTTTTGCAAAGCAATGTACAATCTTATTATTACTAATGTTAGCACATATACAATATTATTATCAGGAATGATGGCACATACCAATTAGATTAATGTTATTATAAGCAAGTATTCTATTATTGTTTATTACAATATCAATCTTAAACAATACTATTTTATTAGCACTGCACAGCACAATATTATTGTTATATAGGCTATGTCATTTCTTATATTGTATATATTATATACATTTGTAGTTACATGTATTAGATATCAATTATTATTTTGTTAATTGTAGTTACATGTATTTGGGCACTACCTAAATCATATAGTTATGAATTTGATTATTCATATTATTATTATATTGGATTTTACAATAGACCATTATACTCAGAGATCATATTGAATATCTCAAAAACTAATGCATATTAATGATATTTCAAAAAATACACAACAACAAAAGAAAAAATTATATCAAGTAACAATAAAAAAAAAACAATTACAATATTTAAACACACTAATGCTGCTTGGACCACAAATGATAGAGGAATTTTTGACAAAGAATCACAACATGTGTAACATTGACAAGACTATAGTAATTGTACTTTAATAATTCTTAACAAAAACAAACAAAGTCAAGACAACTAACAGAAATAACTCTAACAAAGAATCATTTCTAATCAATCTCTTTTAAGAAACAGAAATAGATTATAGACAGAATAAGAATAGACAAGAGATTTGATTAAAAACTACCACCAACCAAAGCCCGCTTATACATATATATATTTATAATTCATACTAATGAATGTAAAGAATATGATTAAAATTAAAGACTAATTAATTATCCAAATGAATACACATTCACTGTATGAAATCACTGCCATGTACATCCAGAGTAGAAATCCAGGAGAAACTTAATTAATTATTTAATAATCCAATGAATGTTTACACTGTTTCAAGTTGAGTTGCTTCAAGTTTCCACTTCAGTATGGTATAATCCAATTTTAGAAATAACACAAGAAAAAAAAATGTATACCATTAATTAATATTAATGTCAAATGTCTTTGGTATACACTAAATATTAAATTATTTAAAGTTCAATATTGTTATTTATTTATCTTCCGGTAAGCACATCGGACTTCAACATATGGGCATGTCACATCAGATTTCAACATATGGGCATGTCACATCAGATTTGAATATATATAGTTTAGGTTCCTTGTTGATAACATGTGGTAACGAAACTTTTTCCGGTTGCAAACAATGACCTATGTATAGTCACTTTTTTCGATTTTTTTGTATCGAATTTTATAATAAAGTTATTTTTGTCATCGACGGACAAATTTTACATATTCTGAGAGCTAGTATGTTGCTCAATCAGATTATTAACATATGGATGTGAAATAATAGACTCAGACTTCAGTTTTGAAACGTTCAAAAACTGGTATACTCACATAATATTTCATGTGGTTTTTAGAATGTCTTGTTGTTCGAAAAATCTCGAAAATCAATATATTATATATTTCAGCTTCTTTTTCTGTTAGCACCGAACTTGCCACCAAATCTATTGATGTCCTAAATTATTGATGGACCATCAATTTATATTATTAGTCTCTTCAGAGTGTTTCTGCTACAGTTGCTGAATTACTTGATATCAAACATTGAAAACAGACGACTTCACAATATATATTTGAACTTTTAAATTAATAAAGGAACTCCTTGTTGCAGCATATGTAATTTATTAATATTATTAACTGGTCACTACACATCCAACAATTACATATTATAATAACTACTTAATACACATTTTTACTAAAATGGTCTCTGAGTCTATATTTATGGTGCGTTCCTTACAAGCTATGATAAAAGACTGAATAAGCGTGGGCAGTCACATGACTATTCACTTCCTATATAGGTTTTCTTAATATCCTAAAATGGGTTTTATTTCGACTTTTTAATTATTACTTTAGTCACTACCTATATATTATTTACTTACTCCATAGCACTTAGGTCGAAACAGAAACCGAAAGATAAACCGAAATTGCCAAAAATTGTGATGATTAGTCCGCCCCTAAAGCTGAAAAGAACCCGGCTGTAGGTAATGATGTTTAGTCCGCTCCTATATCTGGATAGACTCCGGCTGTATGCGATGATTAATCTGCCCCTATAGCTGGACAGACTTCATCTGTTGTGATCATTAGTCCTCCCATAAAGCTGGAAAAAAAAACGGCTGTAGTTGGTCATGATTAGTCCGCCCAAATATAGTTGGGAAGAACCCGGCTGTGTGAGTATTCTATGAATGAAGAAGATAGCCGGCATTATCTGCCTGGAGCAGCTGACAGTGAGATTGTATTGTGTAGAGTCCTCAAATTTTACTCACAGCACTATGGAACACACACACAAAACTAGTTCATGATTTGCGCTATTTAAAATGCCCATCAAGTGTATTGGTTATTTAAAACCATCTTCCGTCTTAAAGCGTTGAGTCGCCATTCTGATGGTCTTGAGGTCAAAATCCGGGGTACGAAACCAAAAGGCTGGTGTACATAAAAAAAAACCACTAAAACCCTACTAAGAAGCTAAAATACTGTGATGCGGTAAAGAATATCAAATGATGGTCGTTGGTCTGATAACACAATGCCGCTGACATTCTGGGCATAGGGTATTCTGTTTGAGTAGTATTAAAAACAAAATAAAAAACGGCCTGAGTGTGGCACATATACAATTTTTAGTTTATTTGAATAAATGTCTTCATTATGCTTGGCAACCCTAATGTGATATTATAATTGATTGATTTTTTTTTTCAATTTGTAATTAAAGACTAGTTCTGATACTGGGTACCAGGTATTTAGTTGTGGAAGTAAAAGGGAATGGTTCTGGCCATACAATCCAATTGAAGGCCGTGGCCACATAGACTGGGTGGAACTCTGCTACACTAGCCTTACGGACCAAACAAGGTTTGCAAACGGATTCTGAACATTTCTATATGCACGACGTCATGTATACTCTCCAAGCCTGAACGAATGAGGAGCCTGATACACGAACCCTTCTGGCTCAGCAAGCCAGCTCTCTGTTCCTCGACCACCAGGGAGTACAGGTGTGGACACGCGTTGTTGTTTTTGCTTTCCCGTTTTATTTAATAAACCTTTTGTGAGATTTCTTTTAAAAACTATAACCCGTAAAACATCTGAGCTCACGGCTAGCATTGTTTCGTAAAAAGTAAAAAAAAAATCCTTTTTTTTTTTAAATCAATATTTTATATTTAAAAAGTATAATTATGTAAGTAATAAAAAAAAAAGGAAACGAAACAATATTTTGAAAATGCCAAAAGGATTTCTTCACAAACACAATGTAAAAAAAAAAATCACAAGGGGAAGAAAGTCAGCTGTATATGCGATGCGATTATTTCCCTTTCTTTTGTTCAGGGCGCCCTGGACTTTCTTTTTCCCTGCCCCCCCCCTCCCCGACCCTTGGTGCTGTACCAATTAACCCCCTTTCCCCTCTTATTGAAAGAGAACATCCAGGGGCGCCCCCCTCCATGAAGTGACAACATCCCCAGAGCGGAAAACAAAAAAAAATATCTAGAATGTGTCATTATCTCCCTTACCTCTTCCCCTGGCCCTTATATTCCTCGTGTCTTATACTAGATAATAGCATCACCAGAACACACACCCCACTCCCCGCACACCCCTGCGCCTCCCGTGCGCGCCCACACGACCGCTCTCTCTCCACTTAGTGACTTGTGTAATTGTTTAGGAGTGGGTGTTCCATCCACCTCCCCCCCCCCCCCTTTTCCCGCCCTCCCTATTTGAGGTCAACGTGTAGAACACAAAATGGCCTATAATTTATATTTTTTTCGTAAAAATATTTTTTTGATAAATATTTACTGTTTTAATTTCAATGTTTCACTTTAGAACCGCCCACTTTTCCAGCCCCCCTCCCCCCCCCCCATTTTTTTTTCAATACACTGTTTGTAGTTCTCTCCTCCCCCCCCCCCCCCCCCCCCCAGATTGCCACCATCCAGCGATCCGTCTCCCCTTGTCACCACTCGTCCTTTCTATTTAGTTAACGTTTGTCTTATGGCCTCCCCTTGATTTTCCGCCAACTCCCTTCAATTAAAACATTTGCCACACCTGAGCAGCTAGGTTTATTCTTTCGTTACGTCTCTCTCTCTCTCTCTCTCTCTCTCTCTCTCTCTCTCTCTCTCTCTCTCTTTCTCTCTCTCTCTCTCACTGTCTCTCTTTCGTCCATTTTCTCCCATTTTCTATCTTGCAAATTTTTACTAATAGATTTTTTTTTTGTTTTGTTTGCATTTGTCTTAAGAGGTTTTGGTTTAGAGATTTTCTTTTTGAATAATAGTTTCTTTTAATGACGTAATTGTCAGCCAACAAATTCCTTCTATTGAAAGTTGTATAGACAAATACTAGAGTGATGTGCTCGATGCATTTTACACAATTTGAAAAAAAAAGAGAGGAAGCACTGCTTTCCCCCACAAATTATAATTTTTAGTTTGTTTTGAAATATTTGTTTTTTAATTATATAATAATTTAGTCCAATTATTTCATTACATCATAATTTTATAATAATATATAATAAAGTTACCCTACAAAACTAATCAATGACAAAATGTTAAACTTTGTACTTTAAACACATCTATATAAGAGTTACATGTGGCTTTAACTGAAGCAAGTTTTTTTAAAAAAGATAATATATGTATATATATATATATATATATATCAGCTAAATTCCACGAAGTTGCCAGGAGCAAAATTAAACAGGCCTGTATAAGCCACAGAAAATAAAATAATAAAATAATAACCTACAATGAACGGAAAGCTAAAGATCTAATAATTTAAAAATATATTATTATTATATACTGAAAACATTTAGGCGTTGCCTATGGGAAAAAAAATACATAGGCATATGGCCTAAAGCAAAAGATAAAAAAAATGTATAAATTACAATGAACAGAAAGCTATTTTGTTTAAAATATGCTGAAGGACAAAACATCTGTAATCAAGACAAATTTCCATTTGTTTGGATCAATTAAGAAATCTTATCTTATCTTATCTTATAATAACTTTTAAATTATAATTATTACTTACAGAAAACCTTTAGGAAAGTAATTTAAAATAAACATTATAATCAGGTTAAAAAAGTCTTTTTTATTAAACCAAAAGCTAAATTGCCCGGCGTTGCCCTTAACCGTTATGGTCGTTGGGGGTAGCTAATGGACGCTGCGTATACGTTAGTCTTTTCTGTGGGCTTGGCACCCATCTCCTCTCCAAGTCGGCGGAGGTTTTTTTTTGTATTTCTTATTGCCTGCACTATATAAAGAATATATATATAATACTGTATTATTCCAATAAAAAATATATATTAAAACAAACACACTTAAAAAATTTTTTTTTATGAAACCTTACTAAATGGTACACCATAGCTTGTTAAGCTTTCGGTCTTGACTTTCAATTGTTAGTTTTTTCGTTAGCCGTCTGCTATTGATTTAAAATTAAAAGCTTGGTGTCTTTAACATTTGAAAGTTAACATAATATGTAGAGACATTTTTGTAAAACAAGAAGCAAAGCAAACATTAATGCACCGTAAAATACTTCTTGTTTAATGCCAATTGGAATTGAAAGTCCAACAGCGCTCTATACAGCTTCCAAACTTCGTGTACAATTTCGTTCGCTAGTAGACCAACGCAAGTTAGTTTTATTGCTGTGATCTTCCGGGATCTCGCAAGTTAACGAGCCTTTTATATATATGTGTGTGTGTGCGTGTTTGTGTGTGTTACACACTTGTGTGTGCAATGGTAAAGTTAGTTAAAACGAGATACGAGTGGCATGCACGTTGAAACAATCATTCATTTTCCCTCATTTAGCTCCGTCATCGAGTGACATGCTCCAAATTGCCGTAAGCTCGTGCCACTGATGGATGAATCTGACAATTAACGTCCTTACGGATGACCTCTCCCCAAACTGGAAGATGACCCATGCGGACAAAGTAACCGATAACCTACCCCATATCTCCGCCCCTTTAAAAAACAAACGCACACACATTCTAAAAATAAAAATGAATAAGACGCGGCTTGACCGCCGATGACCGATGCGGACGGACGGCAGAAGTGCAACTTGACCCAAAAAGACTTGTACGCATATTACGTCCGGACGATGGTCAAGCGGCGAACGGGGTCTCTGGAAGTGTGCTTGGTCAAGAACTTGAGCGATGTCCAGGAAGGAAGCAACGGAAGCATAAGTTGACACACTACGCAATTATTTCCCTTGACATAATATTCTACATGCGGTAGTTAAACTGGTGTAGGAAACTTAGCATAGACTATATGCTATTTACTATTTACTTAAAGAATATAGCATCTCAAAATTTTTTAATAAGGAAGTTAAGAATTTAAGTTTAAAAGAAAAGAAGTTAGGATGTATGTAGGTGGATAGTTAGTAAAATGAAAAAAATTTTAAGAAAGAAAAAGTTAGATCTAGTAAAATATTAGAATATATATTTTTTTTTAAAGTAAGGATAGAAATCACAAGTTGGCCTAAATACAAAATGGATTTTAAAGTACAATACCTAACTTGTCATTATTACTTCTCTCAACCTATCATCACAAACAGACAGATGCAACTCTACAGATCCGGATATGAAGAAAAATTGTCAGTAAAAAAGTAAGCACAGAATTATTAAAAAGTAAGAAAAAAAATAAAGTAATTATTTTTCAAACCTTAATAACATTTTTTTTCTTATAAATCCTCTATATCCTATAGAAAGTTGTCTAGATAAATACTGGAGATGTACAAAATGCATTTTACAAAATTTGAAAAAAAGATAATGTAGTTCTCAATTGTCCAATCAATTAAAATTAGTGAGATGATGTGAATATTATTTTAAACGTAATGCACAAATATTTCTAAATTCGCACCTCCCCATCTCACACTTTTAGCTATTTATACAACTTTTTTGGTAGCAACTAATTTCACAATAATTGTTTACGGGCTCAAACATAAAAAGCATTAATTAATAAAGATACTTTAGACCTATTGACCTAAAACCATTGAGGTTTTAAACGGCTTTGCCCAGAAAAACAAGACAAAAACCAGACAAATAAAAAAGAACAAAACACAAAGTTTATTAAAAGTGTATTAGCGAAGCAATGATCCACTTTCTCTACCGCCATATTGTCGCGGAGAGGCACAGCTCTGCCAAGTGTCGCAGTGAGGTCAATCTCTCCCTCTCTCTAATTGGATTAGAAAAAATACCCAAAACCGGACTCACCCCGCCCCCCTCTCCCCCCCCCACGTGGTGTACACATGGGAGATGATTTGACGACTTCCGTCTTCATCGTCTGCGCGCCAGACCCCCCCCCACCCCCATGACACATGTGACAACCTTCCGGCTTGACGTCATCAGCTCCACCCCCCCCCCCCCCAAAAAAAAAAGCATGCTGAGTTAATTCCCCCTCAAACTCTTCCATCTTCGTTTGGAATTATCTCCCTTGAGAGGCCATTTTTTTTTCCTCAGGAGATTAGTTAGAGACCGTTGTCCAATTAAATTAAAAGTTATTTCAAAGTTAAAAATTAGAAGTATGCCTACTTCGCAAGTGCCCAATTTTAAGTAAAGTAAAAAATAAAATAAATAAAAACAAAACAATCCAGATAATGATTTGTATCCGAAATTTGAAAATGGAATATTACAACAATGTAGCGCTAATATGTTATCTTCAGTGCCGTATTTAGGATTGTGGGGGCCCTGTTCCTAAATTTATGTGGAAGCCCTGTTCCTAAATTTTAAGAAGGGCCCCCTCGTGGCCTCGCTCCTGCCTTCCACATACATCAGAAAAGTACCGTTAATTCATGTTACATTCTGTAAAGTCATACATTTTATGTTGCGCATAGCTTGGTTGGACTGGAGCGCTTAAAATTGTAGGGTAATAAATGTATTGGACATTTTTAACGAAAGAATGGGGATATCACAAAAAATTTATTTTTGGGATGTGTGGTGGCCCCTTTTGTGTGGGGGGCCCCTGTTCCAATGGAACATGTGGAACATGCCTAAATGCGCCACTGGTTATCTTATTTGTTATCTTACATGTAATCTCACATGTTATCTTTCATGTTATTTTACATATTACGGACATTATAGAAGACTTTGGCCATCCTATGCTTCATCTGTGGTTTGAATGCAATTTCAATCAGGAGCAATTTCATCAAAAAAAAAAAAAAAAAGATAGCACCCAAGATTACAGTAATCAGCGTTTGATCAAAATTGTTTAGTAATATGGTCAAGAAATTTGGTATTCTCTAAGCCCATTCTGTTCCTTTTGAGCCCCCTCCCCCACCCGCCCTATCCCTAACGAACGAATCAGCTTAGCCAGTTATTAATTAGTACCTAATTATTGAAAAAAGAGGGAAAAGGGGCGATAATTTTTTTTTCTTGACTTTAAAGTCTAAAAAGGTCAACAGGGAAAATGATGAGGGTTGACGAACTTGGCCAAAAGGAAAAAAATGATGGGCGTGGCGGATGCGGATGTTTAAGAGACTGATGGAACATCGGCCATTTTTTTAATTTGCATGTCGAGCCGCCATTTATGAAAGGTGTGGCCGGGGGCGGGGGTGGGGAAGGAAAAAAGAAAAAAGGGGGGGGGTAATGATTATGAAAGATTTATTGGAATGCAGTAATGAAGGGACTCATGCAAAATACCGTACAACAAATAATATGGAAGTCTATACATGAATACTGTTCGGGTTACTTTGTTGATGAATGAATAATTAGACAGACTAATAACATAGATAGAGTAGCTGATATAGGGATAGGAACAGACATATCTACACACAGACGCATACAAAGGCAGATAAAAGCAAACAGATAGATATAGATTCGATACATAAATAGTTAGGATAGTTTAGATAGTGAGGTAACTCACTAATTTAGATTAGATAGATTAGCTAAATTAGATAGATTAGGTAGATTAGGTAGATCAGGTACACTAGATAGATTAGATAGATTAGCTAGATTAGGTAGATCAGGTAGACTAGATAGATTAGATAGATTAGGTAGATTAGGTAGATCAGGTAGACTAGATAGATTAGATAGATTAGGTAGATTAGGTAGATCAGGTAGACTAGATAGATTAGATAGATTAGGTAGATTAGGTAGATCAGGTAGACTAGATAGATTAGATTGATTAGATAGATTAGATCAGTGGTTCTTAACCTTTTGAAGTCGGGGAGCACTTTTGATCATGACAAAAATTTGGGGAGCACCAAAATCAAGGAGTAAAAAAAACAAATACACATACGTACGACTTTTATTGAAAATAAAAGATTATAACATAAGAGGTTAAAATTATAACATGACAAATTTTTAATAAACATAAATTTAATAAGTAAAAAAATAACATTGAGCAAAATTTAATTCAGAGAAATAAAAAGATTTAAATGAAACCTGAGCTTGACGGTTTTTACAAATTTCAGTGATATTAGGCCTAATTTTAGAAATAGCTTCACCAGTTTATGTGGCCACGGCATACTAGGTTATTGTGTGGCCAGCACTATGCACAGCCGCCTTTACTTTACCCCAACTAATGTCAGGTACCCATCAGAGCTGGGTAGACTCATATGTTGCTACGTTTATTGATGGAAAATAAAATTCAATCTTTTCTTCTAATAAAGTTAAATGCTCTGTTACTGCTGAAATAATTTCGTCGGTAGTTTTATCATTAAGAGAAGGAAAGATATCTACTTACTTTTTCTCCAACAAACGATTTTTCCAAAAAAAAAAACTTTTTTTCCGAAAGGCTGTCAATTTGTCGGTCGATGATAAAAAAATTTTCTTTTCTTCCTTGAAATAATTTAAATAATCAAAAATATCAGCTAAATATTCCTATTTAGCACACCAATTGTCATTTTGAAGACATTCCACAAAATCATCCATATTTTCATTTTGGAAAAAGGTCATCAATTCATCCTTCAGTTCTAAGAAACGACGTAACACTTTTCCTCTGGATAACCATCTCACTTCAGAATGCAAAAGCAAAGATTCGTACTTGGCTTTCATAGAGATGCAAAGATTTTTTAAGACGCGTATTTTCAAAGGTCTCGATTTTATGAAGTTTGCCATATTTACAACTTTGTCTAGCACAGATTTTAATGCTACTGGTAATGTTTTGGACACCAGAGATTCTCTGTGCAAAAAAACAGTGAGTAGATATAATATTGGCGTTTCTTCTTTTGGCGAGAGTCACAAACCCTTTTAATGAGCCTATCATTGATGGAGCACCGTCCGTACAAATTCCCACACACAACTCCCATGATATTTTAAATTGTTCGAAATTGGAAGAAATAGAATCAAAGACATCTTGTCCTGTCGAACGTTCGGTAAGCTCAAGACAGCATAGAAATTGATTCACTATTTCGTTTTCATAAATGAAATGAACGAACTCTAGTATGTGAGCTTTTCCACTTATGTCAGTGGACTCGTCAATTTGCAGAGCAAAATGCCGTTTGGAAAGCTTATCGGCAACTTTTTTCTCGATGTCATCCGACATATTTTTAATTCTATTTTTTATTGTATCATTTGAACGAGGAATTTTTATTATTTGCTTTGTTGCTTCATCGCCTAACATAATTTTAACCATTTCCAACATGCAGGTATAATTAAAGACTCTGCTATAGTATGTGGTTTTAACTGAACAGCAAAAATTTCAGCAACCTTATTAGACGCCAATTGTGCCTTTCACAGTTTTTTCAAAATATTTTATTTGTTTAGCTTGCGTATCTAACAATCGTTTGAAATAATCTTTAGTTTTTGTAGCAAGGTTGGCGTGATTTGTAGAAAAGTGACGTTTCAACTTGGTAGGAATCATCGCGCTGTTGGATAATTTTTCTCCACATACAATACATTGTACAATACATTGTGGAATATGATATTCTTCCTGACAAATGTACGTAAATCCAAATTTTAAATATTCTTCAGAATACTTTCGATTAATTTTTCTTCTTTTAATTCTACCGTTTGTATCAGACACAATATGTGCAGCAATAGCATTACTATCGCTTCCACTTGTACTCGGTCCATTTTTAGTATTTTGTTCTTCCGAATCATTCGCTTTTCGTTTGATAAGAAATTTGTCCATTATTGGGTATTACTGTAAAAAACCAAAAATGAATTGGGAATTAATAATACTTTTTTAACATTATGATCCGAACTTAACGTAAGTGAGTGAACATTAAATTTTTAGTTTCATAATTTCGCGGAGCACTTGCAACTACCACTGGATTAGATAGATTAGATAGATTAGATAGATTAGATAGAATAGATAGATTAGATAGATAAGATAGATTAGATAGATTAGATAGATTAGATAGATTAGATAGATTAGATAGATTAGATAGATTAGATAGATTAGATAGATTAGATAGATTAGATAGATTGGATAGATTGGATAGATTAGATAGATTAGATAGATTAGATAGATTAGATAGATTAGATAGATTAGATAGATTAGATAGATTAGATAGATTAGATAGATTAGATAGATTAGATAGATTAGATAGATTAGATAGATTAGATAGATTAGATAGATTAGATAGATTAGATAGATTAGATAGATTAAATAGATTAGATAGATTAGATAGGTTAGATAGATAAGATAGATTAGATAGATTAGATAGATTAGATAGATAAGATAGATTAGATAGATTAGATAGATTAGATAGATTAGATAGATTAGACAGATTAGACAGATTAGACAGATTAGATAGATTAGATAGATTAGATAGATTAGATAGATTAGATAGATTAGATAGATTAGATAGATTAGATAGATTAGATAGATTAGATAGATTAAATAGATTAGATAGATTAGATAGATTAGACAGATTAGACAGATTAAACAGATTAGACAGATTAGACAGAGTAGACAGAGTAGACAGATCCTATATTTTTTTTATAGATTGTATGGATTAGATAAATTAGCTAGATGGCCAGAAAGAGCAAAAGCTTATTCAGTTACATTTTAAAATCTATTATATCAAAATTAATCATGGACATAAAAAAATAAAACCAGTAGCAATGTTAATTAACCATCGATTGTCTCTCATCCTAAAGAAAACAAAGCCAATAGCTTACGCATTAAGAGAGCTCGTTACAGAGTCACAAAAATACTTCATAGATCTATAGACATATCATCATCATTAATCCCTCTACTGTTGTGGACGTTGGGTGCAGCGAATGGACACCTCAGCAGTCAACTTTCCCCACTTTTGCCTATCTTGGGCGGTTGTCAATAGTTGAGTCAGCTAAAGCCCTGTCCAATATTTGACGTTGTCGAACCAGCGTCTCCTCTCCGAGGTTCACCTTCTACAGCGCGCCATGGGGGATGGTTTTTGGCAGGTTATTATGCCGCAACATATGACCGAGCCATGTCAGTTTGCACCGTTTGATTGTTGGCATAATAGATATATAGACTCTACACAAAGGGAACACTAAACACAACGTTAAGAATAGAAGAACTCCGTTAGACCAGCCAAAAGATTTACTGTGACCCAATTTGCCTAAAGTCTGCAGACTTCAAGGTTCCAAAGTCTTTATCTTGAGCCCACCAAATGTCAATAGTCTTGACCCCAATTTTCGTTTCATTTTCTTTACATTTCGGTTTGTTACATTGTTACATTGTCAAGGTACAATTTACATTAAAGTAAAAACTAACAAACAAGTGAAATACAAAAGAAAAAACAATTTTTAAAAATTCAGTACATCGCGCTTGATTGATTTCTTAACACTATTGACCAAAAAACAAAACAAAATATTAAAAAAATATTGTCCGCCTTGTTTATTTAGAAAGAAACAAAACACACACGCACACACACACGCACGCACACACCAAAAAAGTCTTGGTACCAAGAGATCGATTATTAGTATCTGAGCACCCAAAATCATAGGTCGTGATCTGAAACTACCAATAGCTTCTAGCTACGTAACGCCTAAGGAGGAAAGTGACTATCAAAGGGCCAAAACCAAATCACTCTTTTAATTGTTTCCACATACAAGTTGTGACCCCTTTCAGTAGTCATTTTTTTTATATCTTAAAAACACAATTAACTTGGTAAACACATTTTCTTTTTTGTCAAAGATTGGTAAAAATGCAAGAAATGTAAAATTTAAAAAGAGAAAAACAAAAGAGAAAAAAAGAAAAAGAATCAAACGGCAAGGGAGTTAATTGACTCGATAACACTTATAATTAGGTTGCGTCCCCTGACCTAATTCTTCAGGGGGTTTTGTTGTTTTTTCCCGGGGTTTGTTTACACTCCACAATCTCCTTTCAATAATTGTACATTCTAGAGCTTGGAGTTTTTGAACTTAAGCTCACTAGCTATGTTTAGTTTTAAAGTCCCACCATTCAAAACAAACAAACAAACGAAAAATCGCGAGCACGTACACACACATTCACACACTCACACACACACACCGGTTATGCTTCACTGCCTCGAACCACACCTCCCCCACTCCCCACCCCCTCAATTTCTACAACAACAGTCTTTCCAGCGCTTCCAAACAAGAAAAAAATTGTGTTTTCCTTTCAATGGAGATTTTTTTCAGACACTGCGCCTTTAAGAATCCATTTGAATACAATTTTCCTACCATTTCTGGTTTTTCAAAACAAACCATCTAAAAAAAAGAAGAAGAAAAATCTGGCCTCTGGCGCCAAAATTCAACACAACGGACGAACGCATCTATAAATAGAATTCTCGTGCAAAGGGGCGTTAATCTCACAATTATTTAATTTCTCTTCCCCACTCAGTTGGTCGATACAGGGAAAGATAATCTATACATAATTTAATGTCCATTAAAACGTTGTCACATGTGATTGTAATCCGTTATAGTTCAAAATTGTTCTTTAGATCCAGCATTTTATAATATGATGATGCGCTTTGAGCTTACATTATGTTTGTTGATAGCGCTATATAAATACAATTATTATTATTATTATATATATAGTATAGAACACCTGTTTAGTTAATAATAATAATAAGACTTGTATAGCGCATATCCCGTTGGGAACAGTTCTATGCGCTGTCAACAGTTACAGACATAGTACAGACAACGAATAAAAGACAAAAATGTATAAATAAAAAATAATAAAATAATAAACTGCTACTTGAATAGGTAGGTCTTCAGCAGGTTTCTGAAGGTGTCAAAGCTAGGGCTCTGTCGAAGTTGTAGTGGGAGGGCATTCCATGTGGACAGGTCCACGAATGAGAATGGCCGTTAGCCAGCGGACACCAGTTTCACACGAGGAATCTGAAGAGTAAGTGTATCAGAAGTGTTCAAACACTTTGAGGCCTTAGAATCCAAATGATTAAGATTGACGCAAGGAAACTAAAAACAAGATGGTTGACATAACCGGATCTTTATCTTGTGTAAGGATAGAGTTCGGTTTAAATTCATCAACAATTTTAAACAAAATAATTTAATCGCGATATAAGATGTTACATCTTATCTTATATGTTACAAATGCTCCATCTTTATATAGTCAAAAGTTTATCCGTCGTTTGAGACTAGTCTTGCATTTTCATTGGGTTTGAAAATGATATTCCTGGATTGTTCAGGCAACCCATTCAATACCCGGTTGCCAGTCGGGAAGAAAGAGTACTTATATGTCTTTCTTCTGGCATATGTGATAAGGAAAGTGTTTTTGTTCTTTACGTGTATCTGAGCTTTGTAACAGGTTGTTATTGTGTTGTATTTCTAAATTAGAGTTTAATGCCTTATGTATTACTAATTTACTCTTTGCCCTTCTGTCATCTGTCCTCTAGTGCTCATACTTTCTTTGATCATTTAAAGTTAGCCATGAAATATCTTAGATCTCACTGTTGGTATCTTTTAAGGTATAAGGGCATTTAATTTCCACACAGCCATCCCCACAACAAGAACATGTTACTAGACCATCTGGACTAGCTCCAAACCTAGGGTACTCTGAACTCATTATAAGTCCACAGTCTGACAACTGAAAATCAGCATGAAGTTCAGAGCGAATAGATTTATATTTCTGCCGTGCAGTAACCTCGTATTTGATGCCCCAGTCGGTAGCTGGGGATTTAAAAATGCTTTCACTTGGGGCGCTAAATTTTTTTAATCAGCTGACTGAAGGTTTTTTAATGTCAGTGTGAGATGCTGCATACAAGTTTGAAGCTGTAATCCTTCCAGACCTCATAGTATACCATAATTTACTTTTAATTTGTTGTCTAGTTTTCTCCTCAATAACTTCAGTTTGTTGTTTGGTTATTGCTAAATCCAGGTCTTCACAATAGTCCACTATAGATGTAATATCAGGAAATTCTAGTTCAGGATTGTAAAAACTTAGTAAATTGGGTGGCAAACCAAATTTCAGAGTTTTGGGGGACATATTCTTGCGCAAACTCTTCTGATATAGCCAGAATAGCAGATTGAGGGTGTACAGAATGAAGTTTCTGTAAAAAAATTATTTTTTTGCATCCTCTGTTGGTGGTGGGATGGTTCTTTGTTTCATTTGATCTTGAATATTTGCACCAGAACTACTAGTGCTAGCTGAAGCTAAGTTTTTTCTCTTAGAACTGGCTGACTCAAGATCCATGTCTTTCACTCTTTTAACCCTTACAGTCCCGGGCGCGTATATAGCGTAACTGAAGGCAGTATAGATAGAAGTAGGTCGGTACGGAAAGGGTTAAATTGAGTTTTCAGTTTTGTTGTTGATGTGAACAACCAGTATGCTGGTAAATCAGTTGGAGATGTTTCTTTTCTAACTCTAGCGCATGTCTCTAGGCAAAAGAGTACTGCTCCAATGTGACTGCAGGCTTCTGCCAAACCTGCCATGCATGTGCAATGAGCAGAATCGATGGAACCATCATTATTAATAATAATCCATGGTTGCAGTGGCTTTTCAGATAGTCGCATTGAGTGAGTTACCTGAAAAAAAAATTATTAATATTAAACACTGTAAATTAATATAAATTATACAAGCTAAATTGCTAAAGCTAAATAAGCTACAGTTAAAAAAGTAAAATTATATACACATACAAATTATAAAAAAATGTGAAAACTCTTCTTGGTATTCATTTATACTAAGATTAGAGTCACTATCTTAACTATGGACGTTTGTGAATTTGATTTTTGGTTTCAAAAGCGTTTATAACCTGTTCTATAAGTGCTTCTTTTTTAATGTAAAGCATTCTCACCTTGACTTTTATAAGGTGAAAGCCATTTATTTCCTTGTGTAGCACTTCTTGAATCCAGTCATCTTGATAAAACTTGTAAGCCTCTAATGACTTGTAGTGCTTCATTTGTTCTCCAGGATAACTGTTAGTGCTACAAGAAATAGTAATGAAAAGATTTTAGAAAAATATATCTTCTATCTCTGAGGTTGGAATACTAATTGTTTAACATTTATTAATATTGCAATAAACAAAAAACTGTTTGTAAATCTTAGCCTTAATTAAGTTACACCCTATGCAGCCTATGCATTTAAATACAGCTTATATTTATTACACCATTAGTCTTTTATTAGATTAAGTAGGTCATAATCTGGACTATAATCTCTATTTTTACAACACAAAATAATGAGACCTAGCCTATAATATAAACCTATTGATTATATATAGGCTATTGGATTGTTAGGTCTACAGAGTTTTAACATTTAATGTTATTTTTCTCAATTATATTGCCTATAACTTAAGTATACATTTTTAAAATAATTTTAAGCTCTGGTTTTTATTTTTACGGAGGTTTATATGCCATACTAATACTGCCATACACTACAACTTGTTAGTACAATACAAGTACGAGAAGGTCTACTAGTGCTAGCTTCGAATTAGCGGAACATAATATAATATTATATGTTTATATTTATATCGCCTATCGATAGGACTATGGCCATGACTTAGGCCTTGGCCTTTATAGAGCACTTTCGATAAATTAAACATCACGGCGATAAGACCCATTTAGGAATTTAGGCTAAAATTAAAAAATTCTTACCTTAGTACCAAGTAGTTGACAATATCGAAGTATGTAACCGTAACTTCAGGCCATTTTATTCTATCGCGGCTTAACTCAGCTGAAGCCAAAGCATATGGATCAACATTTAAATTGACTGTCTTAGCCTCATACTGGTCTCTAACGTCGGTGGGCAGAGTCAAACGATAAGTAATGAGTTCCATATTATCTTTTTTTTTTACTTAAACATGCCATATTGTAACAAATGAGAGCAAAACTATCAAGCAGACGGAGATTTGTTTATTGTCGTTATGGAAACAAAATGGCCGCCTCGAGTCTGCGTATCACGTGAGTGAAAACAATCAATAGATAGATAAATAGATACATAGATAGGCTGATAAATAGATAAATAGTTAGATAGATATATTGATAAATAGATACATAGATTGATAAGCTGATAGGTAGATACATAGATGGATATTTAAATAGATATATAGGCTGATAGATAAAAAGATAAATAGATAGATAGATAAAATGATAGATAGATAGATAGATAGATAGATAGATAGATAGATAGATAGATTATATATATATATATATATATAGAGAGAGAGAGAGAGAGATAGATATAGATATAGATATAGATAGACAGATAGATAGATATACACTTGTATCCCGATATCAGTAATTATTACATTAATTTTGCCCCTGTTCCTTCGCATATCCTTCATAAACTTTCTGTGTTTTTTTTTACATTTAAATGTCCATATTTGATGGTTGGATTAATGCCCCTGTCCAGCCATGTTTTTTTCTTTTTACCTTTCATAAATTTTTTTTTTTAATGTCGTCTGCTTGCGTCTACGTGAATGCCGGTTGGAACAAAAAAAAAAACAAGCACCCACGAAGCCTTCTAGCGCTATTTCCGTCTCTCTACCGCCCGAGCCGAGAAGCGAGGGTGGTGAACTGAGGGCTAGACACAAGGGAAGAGCGAGGACAGATAAAGGGGACTTAATACCTGCTCGCGAGGCAACAAACGGAGTGATCGTTCCTCGTCAATACCACCCTGGAAGAATGGGCACACCGCCAGAGCTATTTCTTTCCTCCTGTTTTCTTTTTCTTTCTTCTATTGCTCTGTTTAAAAACCTTTCTTTTTAAAATTTCAATGGCTCATTTCTCTCTGGTTATAAAAAAAATGAGAGATATTTCAATGGGCCACGGGCCAGACAAATTTTTGGGATATAAAAGAGCGGTCAAATAGAAACTACTTTGATTTCATTAAATGAACTGAGAGAAAAACAGTGTCTGGTTGGTCAATGCCATTTGTCTTTCAAATGCCCTTGACCTAAATATGTTTTAAAAAAAAAATAATGAAAAAAACTTGTATGTTTTGTTTTATTCTTTGGATTTTTTCAATTTTTTTTTTCAATTTGCTTTAGCCTACCATATTTTGGACAAATCTCAAACAGCTTTTTATCCAATTATCCGAAGAAAACGTGTGTTAAAAATGTTTAAATGTTGCCTTTCTGTTTGAATTGTTTTGCCAAATGGAATGTCAACAAGGGTTAGAGTTGAAGCATAGAGTGGAGACATATTTTGTCACGTGTTCGCGGCCGTACGCGTTGAGATATAAACAAAGTATTTCAAAGCTCATCACCCTCCCCCATTTTGTAAATCAGAAATGAAAGCATTGTTTATTCATGTTGTTTTTCATTCAAAATATATTTGTGCATTACAACGCTTAACGCCTGGATAATTTATTTGCAATTATATTCGAATTTTTTTTATCTAATGTATTAATTTTTATAATCTATTATTTTAATTTAAAAAAATGATATTATAATATTTACATTTAAATTTTAATGATGATGTGGATGATTTATACCATGCATATCTCCAGGCTATTTTTGTATTAAGCATTTCCAGTGATATTTAGTTCAAAAATTTTATTATTCAGTTGCAGGAAGGGAAAGCACTAAAGGGACACTACTTAAACTGAAAGGTCCTTAAACAATATATTACAACGCTCAGATAAAAAAAAAAGGTAAAGAAAACTTTCCTTACCACTTATGCGAGGACCAATGCATATAAGTATTCTTCATATACTCATTCTTCCCGTGTGGCATCTGGGCATGCTACAAACACTCCTGCTATACGAAAGATTATTGTCTCCTCCGTAGATGATGTCTAGCTGTGCGATCTGATTAGTGTTTTAAATTATGTTTACTGGTTTTTCTGGTTTGTTCAGGCAACCCATTCCTTGCCCGTGTGTCACTCTCTTCAATTCTGACCATCTGTTATTAACCTGGATTACCTACGCCTTGGAACAATTTTGAGAGTTTATCACGAACGGTAATGTTTGTTTTTTTAATTTTACTGCGCATGCGTATTTAAAGCAGCCGACATAATGACCGGAAATAACACGCCTGTGCTGTAAAAAGATGGAAGATAAATCAACTGAAACCGAAAATTAAAAAAGAAACGAAACAAAAAATCCCTCATCACTTCCAGACCTTTTATCAACGTCGCCAAGGGAAGTAATTATCAATGTTATAAAACTCCTAAGAGTTACCGTTCCTGTTGACACAATTTATGTGAAGGGGAACAAACTGTTTAAAACACTGCTATTAACATTTTCTTCTTTACAAAGGTGGTTTACTGTGTCTCGTATAAAATATGAGATTGCTGAGTTTCGGGTTGTCTCATAATCTTAGTTCTACTTGTAACTAAATGTCTGAATATTTCCCTCTTTCTTTCACACGATCTGTCTCTCTTACTTTCTCTATCTCTCTCACTCTCTCTCTCACACACACACACTCTGTCACACTCTCTTTCATTCTCTCTCTCTGTCACTCTCTCTCTCACATTCTCTCTCAGTATCATTCTCTCGCTCTGTCACTCTCTCTTATATACACTCTCTCTCTCTCTCTCTCTCTCTCTTTGCATTCTTTGTCTATGTTTGGTGATTTAACTAATTGTGTTACTTTTGTCATTTGTGAATATTCACTAGTAATGACCCTTGGAGGTTTTTCTGAATGAATTTTTTAAAGTTTTCTTTCCATTTCATTATTTTATAACTTTTTAGCTCCCTCTATCTCTCGTTGTCTCTCTATCTCTCTCTTTAACTACACCACTCTCCATTTCTCTATCTCTCGTTGTCTCTCTATCTCTCTCTTCAACTACACCACTCTCCATTTCTCTATCTCTCGTTGTCTCTCTATCTCTCTCTTCAACTACACCACTCTCCATCTGTGTCTCTCTAACTCTTGTTATCTTTCTGTCCATTCGTTTTTCACTCTCTCTCTCTCTCTCTCTCTGTCTCTCTCCATGTCTCTTTGATGGACACACACACACAGACACTATATCGGCTATATCATTTTGTACCATTAACGAGTTGAATTCAAACACCAAACAGCTCACACACAAAGCACTCAAGCTGTTGCTGTCCTCCACAGTTATCAGTCAAATCAAACTCTACAAAAATTAGTTCTGAAAGAAAAATAAACACAAAAAGCTGTTTTCTAGCAGATTACAAGTATCGCTCAACAAAGGGGGAAAACTTCTAAATATCCTTGAATGACAAGTTAGGAAATGTTGCGGCAGCGCCACAAGTGGACAGTTACCACCAATCAGATTAGAATGTTTTTTCCATTTAAAATGGCTTGAAGTACCGTAATGTTTTGTCTGGGTGACGGTGTTTCTGGTTGAGTTGATTGGACGGGGAATACCAGTACAACTGTTTACTTTCACCATTTAAAAAAGGAAGGTTTTTATTATTAAGCTCTTATCTTATATTTTACAGACGCTCCTTCTATAAAGAAGATCATTGCGTCCTACGCTCATCCGTGGTCCGAGTCTTGTCTTGCATCTCTGTTAATCTTTTAAATGAAGCTAAGTTACTGGTTTTCCTGTGGTTTTTTTCAGGCAACCCATTCCATGCCCGCATCCCACTCGGGAAGAAAGAGTGCTTATAGGCCTTTGTTTTTGCATAAGGGACAAGGAAAGTGTTTTTGTCCTTATGTTTATTTGAACATTGCAACAGGTTGTTATTGTGTTGTATTTCTAAATTTGAGTTTAACGCCTTATTTTGCTTTACTCTTTGCCCTTCTGTTCTCTAGTGTTTACATTGACATAATATAGATTTATGGGGGTTTTGATATCAAAATAATAATTACTCATTACCTGTAATTACGCTTACTTTATAATGTTAAATAAAGTATGTCTGTTGGAAGTAAAATACCAGACCATGTTGGCCCAATGAGCTAGTAATTCAACGCTCACATATAAAGGAATTGTGTAGCCAGTACAATGCTTAACATTTTTTTTATGTCAGGTACCAACACATATTCGAACACGAGACCTGCGGATTGGCGATCAGAACACTCTGTCGCTAGACCACCTTGCCTCCACCCTACCTCCCTCCAGAAAAATAGGACATGTTGCATCATAATTCAGAAAGTGATTAGTCTCAATATTATAGTGAAATAACTGTGGCCTAGAAACAGAACTACTGTCACATAGTTAGGCCTACACAGACTATATCTAAGTAAAGTAAGTAAGTAAAGTAGTACCCGTCGGACCAAATTGATCATAGGGCGTTCACCCGTTTCAGTGGCCACGGCATACCAGGGGATTTGTGGCCAGCACAAGGCCCATACGACTTTACTTTACCCCGACTAGTGTCTGGTACCCATCAGAGCTGGGTAGACTCAGGTACACCCTCCAGTCCAAAGGAAAAAATCCTAGCATTAAACCTGGATTCGAACCCATGGACCTCTGGTAAGCCAGTCGAACGCGCTTGCGAACGGCCATGCAAGTTAAAGAAAAAAAATTATCGTAAACTTGATATTTCATTATCTACACCCTTGTTGACCATACTGGCCTTGCGACAGGCCGTCTACAATGGGATGGCCTCCCAAGAAGCACAAAGGGCCAGGGCTGACATTGACAGAAGGCAGAAAAGGAAGGCAAAAACATCCTCCATACAGCCACCCTCAATGTATAAATGCGAGGGATGCTTAAGGGACTGCCACTCGAGGATAGGGCTGTTCAGTCACAGCAAGCGCTGCCCCTCATTGAAATCACAAAACCCCTAGGGCGCATCCATTGTCTTGCGAGACAGATAGGAGCCATATATACACCCTTGTTATGTATTTAGCAAGTAACTTCATTATAATGGGTCCTGGTATAGGCTACTTATGTGTTTCAAAGATAAAGGAGAAATTTAAGCAATCAGTACAAAACTTATTTGTCAATCAAGAAAATAGTAAAAGTATTCTATAAATGACTCACACGAAATGAAAATGATATCTTATTTATTTAATGTTCATTTGCAGTTTGTGAAATTGAATATTAACAAAGAAATATTCAGCTCTATAAGCTACAAAGTTTACAAAGAAAAATTGTATATGTGTATGTGATATAATATAGACAGAAAGAGCATGCATGGTGTAGAATTTCTTCTATATCCATTCCACGATGTCATTCGGCCTATACATTAACTATTTAAATGTAATACTTAAAGCACTGGATTTAGTTGCATAAAAATGAATTGTAATTAAACAATAAATGTATAAAACATAAGGAATAAAATTCGAATACATACAGCAATACATTCTAATTTAAAAAATTTCTTAATACAATAGAAATAAACAAAGTTATGAATTTCTAATACATAAAACAGTTGAGTCTAATATATAAATAAAAACCCAACAATATTATAATACTGAGAAAGACGTAATTCGTTTCTTAATCAATCCATTAGCAAAAAAAAAAATTACATTAAAGTTAACATTCTGTGTCCTCCGGAATGTCATTTGTTTAGGGAGTGGGTTAACAGAGATAGTAGTGAAAACCAACAACTTAAGATCATTTAAGAGACGAATCAAAGTGCAAGAACCAAGCCCAACCCACAGATAAAAGTAGGATGTAATAATGAGGTCTTCATGTGAATTGGCAAAATTCCTTATACGTCAATTTTTTATTGTATTTTTGCAATATATTACTATTATAACTTAGTTCATGCTTAAATGGTTTTGACTTGTAAAATTATTTATATTAAAAAAAAAACTGTTCACTCAAGTTACGACCTATGTAATTTCAGTAATAAACACCGCCGTAAATATTTTTATAACCATCTGTCAGATTTAGTTCAAACTTTGCAGACACCTTCGGATTACCTAAATGTATTGGATGACGGAAGGATTTGGCTGTATCTCTAAAAGAAAAAAAATTATAAATATTTTTCCAAATCTTAGGTTTAGGACAGGTTAAAAAAATAAAAATGTTGTAATTTTTACTTTTAAAATCATAACCCTTGAAGCAATCTTCAAATAAATCTGTCATCCAATAGATATATATGTAAGAAGTAAACACAGAAAATTTGAACCCTATGGGACACTTTCTTATGAAGATATCTCCATCGAACCAATCTAAGACGTTAAAAAACAACAAAATGAGAAAAATGAAAAAAAACAAATTCAAAGCACTTTTTTTTTTTATTCCTTTTTATTTACTTAAAGTTATTGTTATTTTTTTACTGCAAGTAGGCATTTACAAAAACAAAAATATAATCAAAAACTTATAAAATGTTGAAAAATATTTATATCAACTAACAAAATAAAAACCATGCTAGAAACAATTTTCTGGGAATTTTTTTTTTTTCAATTTTGAGTTTTAATTTTAAAAAAACATGCCAGATATAGATCTATGTTGAGTATCAAATATAAAGACACAAATATCAACTGTTACAATCTGAAAACAGCTAGATAACTAAACAAAAAATCCAAAGTAATTATACGTTCGAGCATATGAATAATTATCTTGGAATACATTTTCGGTACTGATGAAGTAATGACTAATCAAACTAAATTTTAGGCATCAGAAAAAAACAAGTACTTAAATGTTGCATAGACCTATACTAGAACATGCACCTTTTGTATGGGATACATCAATCTAAAATAAAAATAACATATAGAGCTAAGTATTGGAACAATTTTAAAAAAATCTAATATTCCCAAATGGCTAATGTAAAAGTAACACTAATAGTTCCATCACTAAACCTATAAATACTACAGCAAACGGTATAGAGCAAAGTAGTAATGTATTACTACGTGAAGTTCATAAAGCAATACATTCTAACTTAGTAATGCAATACAAAAATCGAAAACAAACCACAGATAATCAAAGGCCGCAACAATCAGAAAGATGGCCCTTTTTTCACTCTTAGGTCATCTCGTCTAACACCCCGACTGACTGCACTACTAACATCACACCCAATAGCTTCAGAAAAGTCTAAAATACCCTTTGAGCCTCTATTATAAGAAGACGAGAAGATCAGACGATAGATTGACATTTTATGTCTTGAAGCACAGTGCCGATATGGAGAATCTCAGACTCCTGCATTCTACACCTGGGCTACCTGCCCTACATTTTAAAATTATTTTGTATTGTTCACATTACTGACGCTTTTCCCCCTTGTATAATTAATAAAAAGAAATTATGACAAAGGGAAATAAACAAATATATTATTTCTACATTTTAATAAAAACATGATTAATTCCCTTTAGTTAGAATAAAATACATTTGCCGAGACTAAGAAATGTTTAGCTGTACGATTATCACGATTTTTTTAAAAAGAATATTCCTAAATGTCAATAATGTTATGTTAAATGCGCTCTGAGCTTACAGTATGTTTGTTGGCAGTGCTATACAAATGTCATCATTATTATTAATAATTGAAATAATAAATGGATTGTGTTCAGGCCCCACGAGAGGGCCGTACCGGGGCCCATAAGAGTTTAGGGGACCCATGAATATTAAAATTTAAAATTAAATTGGCAATTACGCAAGTATCTTTTAATTGTTGCAATAAAGCTAAGAGGAGATGCCCCAAAACCTCCTACAATCTCACGTGGCGTTGGGGGCCCTTAATTTTGGTATTTTTTTAAATGTGAACTTGAACATTTTGTTAAATTTGCAAAGAAGCCTCGAATCTAGTTGTAATATATGGCCTATTTATTTTCGATAGCATTTAGGATATCTTTTTTATTTTGTTTTCTCCAGAGACACTTACAAATATAGACCTATGAGCCCTAAAGGCTTGCAGTTCTCCCTGTTAGCTTAGTAGCCTAGGCCAGGGGTCGACAACCTAAAGCACGCGTGCCACACATGGCACGCAGAGCGATTTTAGATGGCACGCGAGAGACCTCCAAAAGGTGGCTTCTTGTTGATTTTTTTTAAATAATTGAATGAGGAGGCACTAACTGTTGAAGCCGATGTTTCTGAATGGCGAGCGACACATTTCAGTGAGTTGAGCTTGCTTTTATAAGGACGTGGCCAAACAGCACTTGGGGGACGTCCATTAATTACGTCAACAAAATAGAGGGGAGGGGGGGTCTGAAAAAGTTTGACAATTGTTGACATGGGGGAGGGGGGGAGGTCAAGAAAAGTTGACGTCAACAATGTTACCTTTTATGAAGTAAATAATGATACAAATTTAGTACTAAATTCTACATTTGTTTTGTTAAACTTACATAGTTAACATTAACAACATAGTTTTACGTTAATACAAATATAACAATTATGGAAACTACATTTGATATGTCCTTTTTTGTGTCCATCTTGCTAGTTTTTAGATCTATGTATGGGTGGAAACTAATGCAATTGTTAGCAAGGGAAAGTGACCGACCATTTGTAGAAAACCTCACCTTCGCTGTCTAGCGTAGAGTTGCCAGACACATGGGTATCAAAAGAAGGACACAGAGAGACAAAAAGGAGGACATTGTGTTTCAATTGCATAGTTTCGCATTTAGCCCGCAATCAGTATAATTTTATTACAAGAGCTGCCACTGAGTTTAAATGTGTATTGGTAAACTGAGCAAATTACAGTTTTGTTAAAAATGACATATAAATTCAATGTAGGCTGAAAGGCAGCTTGCATTTGTTTGGGCAACTTTAAAGCTCATGCACGGGTCTTCTAAAAAAACGGATAATTCTTTTCTTGTACATATGATCACCTGTTTATTAAATATATTCTTAACATGTTAATACTAATTTTAAAATGTATTTCTCCTTATGCCTACAAAACATAAAATATTACAAAAGCTGGACATTTTAAAGGTATTGTGCTTTGCCTGCCGGACGGAGGACAAGAGTTTAAATAGGAGGACATGTCCTCCTTTTGCCGGACGTCTGGCAACCCTAGTCTAGCGAGACATGGTAGCTGGAATAACACAAACACACCAACAAACTGTCTGCTGAACGTTCAAAACCCAGTATTTTTGCCGCTCAGTGCATCTAAATTAGGCGCCAGAGTCTGGCGTTCGTTATATAAGCCATGTAAGTGATGGCTGGGATTGACAATAGAACTAAAAACAATAATAGGCCCTCGCCTAGACTATAACTAATGTTTGCAAAGCATTGATTGAAGTGAATTTTTTTAATCCAACATGTTATTTTTAAAATATTTCCTACAGAACAAAATAATTCTTGGCCCACCCCATGAAGTACGAAATACTTGGCCTACCTTATTTCCTTTTAACATCCCTAATTCTGATATATAAACCAATATATTTTGCTCACTACGTTATAATAGGTGAAACATTTAAATTAGGTCAATTAGGTGATTTTTAGGTTTTCATTTCTAATTTTCTGGAAAAAATTTAATGAGATAAAAATGTATTAGTATCAGTGGCGTCGCCAGTATTGGAAGGAGTGGGGGGGGGGGGGGCAAATAGTGCAAGGAAGGGGGGCAGGGAAGGCAACTACCGTGTGTATAAGCTTATAATGTGTGGCAAATGAGCGTAGTTTTGTAGGTATATTTGAAAAATAGTTCAAATTTAATTAGTGTTTGCAGGACATCCAAGAGGTTGATTTCTTTGAATACAATATGATTTTGTACACTTTACCATAAAATTCTTTAGAACTAAAAAAAAATCTGGGCTAATTGATTAAAACCGATAATATGGGCCTAAACTTTCAATAGTGATAATCAAATGTGCGATTATCGTTAACCATGATATTAAATAGCATATGAAGAGGATGATGATGTTAATCCAGGATGCTTAGTACGCAGATGCGTACGCAATCCAGTGGTACTGCCACCGCTCCTGCTTATCTGTTGGGAACATAGTTTACAACAAGCCATCGTTAAAGACGTTTTATTAAAATTTTCCGACACAAAGGATTGTAACTGTATCTTAACATTTGGTTTGATGTTGTTTTTATCGCGAGCCATAGTTGGTATTTGCAAAAATGAAGCACAATATCTAAGACTAAATAGTGTTAGCAAGGCATTTCAAGAATTGTTTTGTGTGAATTCAACATTAGGCCTATTTATTAAAAATATTTCCATCAAAACCAAAAAAAAAAGGCTGTTCTACTTGAAATAATGATTAGGCCTACCTTCAAACCAAGAAACCGAAATCTGGTTTGGGAAATCAAAACCTGTTTTTCGGTAACAAAATCGGAATCCGGTATTCCGGTTTTCGGTTATCATCCCTAGTTAAAATAGAAGGCTAATTTAGGCTACAACTGGTGCACAATTTCCCCTAAGATATTTGACAATTAACATTGTACCAAAAGGTATTTTAGTGAAGCGTAGAATTAGACATGATTAAATATGTATAAGAAAAGAACAATAGTAAAAAATATGAGAATTATAGTCAATAAGAAATCTTTTTAACAATTTTAAAATGTATTACAATAAAATGAATTAAAGTTTTGACCTTTCCGTTTTAAATCTATTTTAAACATAAAAGCAAGCGTCTAAAATTGTGTTACTTGTTTTGAGGGGGGGGGGGGTAACCAATTGTTGACGTAATTATATAGGGGGGGTCTCTGAAAGTTTGACAGTTGTTGACAAGGGGGAGGGGGGGAGGTAAAAATCGCCTAAAAATTGTTGACGTAATTAATGGACGTCCCCTTGACTGTTCGACCACTGGAATGGATTTGCATTGAAACTGGACAAATCTTACCCGTTCATTCAATTTCAAAACACTTAACTACTTGTAATTCCCTAATTTATGGCATATATTAAAATAGATAGATAGAAGTTTTATAAACAAAGACAAGACTTTCAAATTTATGGACTCTTGTTTTTTTATACCACATAAAGTCTGCCTGGATTTATCCATATACAACTATCTTGGATGTGGATCTTTTTTTTTTTAAGTGGAGGGATAGTGACCATTTAAAATGAAGCACGTTGAATTTTAAACAAAAAAATGCTAGATTTGTATAAAGAAATAATAATTAAAAAGTAATATTAGTTTTTATTTTAAAAGAATGGAAATAATAAACCCGTTTTGTATATGTTGTTTTTTTTTTTTTGCTCTAATATGTCCAATATGTTTCATATTTTTCTTTAATAAAAACATTAACGGCTCTTACAATTTATGATTTTGAAATTTATCAAATTGTGTAAGTTAGTTAAAAGTATGTAAATATTATATGATGACTAAAGAGCTTATAATAAAATGTGTACATTTTAAAACATTACATTAACTACCAAGTTTGTATGATTACAATGTCTCTACACCGCTCAACGATAGTCCAAACGGTACTAGTACTGCATAATAATAATATAAGAGAATATCTCAGTAAAACTGAGATCGAAATATAATTAATGTATAGCAGGTG
The DNA here is from genome assembly GCA_949126835.1 of Anisus vortex. Taxonomy (NCBI): domain Eukaryota; kingdom Metazoa; phylum Mollusca; class Gastropoda; family Planorbidae; genus Anisus; species Anisus vortex. The sequence continues at coordinate 38,231,605 of OX421503.1, forward strand.
CCAGATCCATATCTCGAATCACGATAACTAAATTATAATTTTAGGCGATAATTAAATTAAAATGTGAAAGTTTAGTAATAAAATTCTGTATGTGTAAATGCAAATAAATTAAAATGGATGATAACCAGGAACTCGTTTTTTTTTTAAAGTTAAATATTAAACGCTCTAAAGATGTTCTCTATACACCTCGTTTTAGGCCTCTATCTTGCTACGGCGCTAAATAAATATTATTATTAAAAAAAAATATATATAATAGAGCAGGTTGACTTTCGGGCTGTTGGCACGCTGAATGATTTAAAAATCCTAGTTTGGCACACTGTTAGCAAACGGTTGCCGACCCTTGGCCTATGCCTAAATACTCTATGTCGCTGCATGCCGGAACTAGTATGGCAAATAAACTAGTTAGTCGATCCTTTTACACTTTAATGATTTCCAGTGCGGTAGCCAAAGAGGGGAGATTGAAGGTATCATCATTTTAGATTTTAGACAAATGTATTGAAAATTTAAAACACTTTTTTTGGTCATTTAATAAAATGTATTTTGGGAAGAGTTTGTAAAAAACAAACTATGTATCAACTGTATTGCCACACAGAACTAACCTTACATTAGACTACACAACATACATTACTGGTGAATATTTATAACTGACAAGAATAACACCAATTGTTATAAATCACTAAACCTAGAAACACTAGTCACTAGATGACATAAATTATCAATCAACAGTAAGAGTCACTTTTCCCATTTTACACATTTTGTAATATTATTTGCAAGATCAATAGGCCTACTGAAGCGCAGGAACAATTACAATAATTTAAACTAGGAACTATGTACTTGATTAAAGTATTTTCGTAATATATTTGTAAGGCTGTGATTGAAATGATTACACTCTAATGGTAAATGGTAACACTTATGACAGTTTCACAAAATGGTTCACAGACCTTGTAAAAAGATTCCTGATTTTTCAAACGTAGGCCTATGTAATACAAATAAATCATCTAGAAATGACTTGAGTTAAAAAGAAGTGGGGGGGGGGGGGGGGCCATTCAGCGTGCCAACAGCCATGAAAGTCGACCTGCGCCACCAATCAATTTCTTGTAGAAGAGACATGAATTGAGTTGTTCTTTTTTTGTCATTGAAAATCATTCGGCGTGCCAAGTCTTGCACGCGTCCCGTAGGTTGTCGACCCCTTGTACTATATCATACTAAATTATACTATATTATACTGTAATATATTATACTATATTTACATATATAATACTATATTACACTATATTATAATAATTTTTTTTTAAATTATAAACACAAAGTTTTCGAATCCATCTTGTCGTTTTTTTTTTAACTAACAGACTACTTCTATCAGTGGTGTCGTATGGTGCCAGCCGAAGACGCGCTAAGGGGAAGTAAACATGCAAGAGTCAATTTTAGATGACATATTGAGAACCGCTCTACACAAGAAGTATACAGCAAGCCACCGAGTCCAATTGGTTGGCGACTTGTCAAAAAAGGAAGCCACTTCTGATAAGTTGTGAAAAAGTGTTTAATAAATTAATGTTTTAGAGGTGACTACAAAGTATAGTCTGAGCCCGCGGAATAAGTTGACCGACAAACGAAAAAAAAAGACTACGGGGGAGAAGGTGGTAGTTAACCAACACTTCTAATACGTGGGTCCGGTGAAGCAGCGTTCACCGGTTTCTGTGGCCACGGCATACTAGGTGATTATGTGGCCAGCACTATGCATGGCCGCCTTTACTTTACCCCAACTATGGTCAGGTACCCATCAGATTTGGGTAGACTCAGGAACACCCACCAAACCCGGGAAAAAAAAATCCTAGCCCTGCACCAGAATTCGAACTCTGGACCTTCAGTACGCCAGCTGAACGCGCTGTGGCACGACCACCGTGCCTCCAATACGTTGCTGCTTAGCAATTTTGTGACTGCGTCAGTTTTGACCTGTTTCACGGTCTGACGCAAATTTCATGACGCTCATTTCAGGTCATGGGCCTTAGATGACGGTCATAGCTTGTTGGAACTACTGTTCCACAAATACAAGTACATTACACTTATTCAAATATTGTTCCTTCTGCATTGACAAATTAATGTAAAATGTCTTTCTTCAAGGGTTACATTTGTGAATTTAACCCTTTGCGTAAAAACAGTCATGAAAACCTAACTACTAAACATTTATTTTAAACAACCTCACGCAAAATTCACACGCAAATTTAACAAAAGTATTTTTTAAAATGTTATAGAAGGCAGATCAGTGAATTGATTCCAATTGAATAATTCATACTGTTGGGCCATGTCAGAATAAACACGATAACGTTTATTGGAAAAGGCAATGTGGTGACGCCTGTGTTAACTGAAGGTGTGAATTCATGATTCCTCTCCAGCTTTCACGTGAATCAATAGTCCATAAGTTTGATTCTCATCCTGTCAAGAAAATAGCCTGTTTCCCTAAATGTTTGTGAAAACCAACTCTCCACAAGGTCCATGCTCTTTTGACCCTGGAATCAAATAGCAAAAGGAAAACGTAATTTATAACCAGATGAAATTGTTGCTTGGAGGTTCGACGATCTTAGAAGTCTGAAGTTTGTGCAGGGGTTTACGGCACGAAATTTAAAGGCAAAATCTAGAATGAGACTTTGATAAAATGTTGGCTGTGTGGAAGCAAGAATAATGAAATCAAAGAAAATCTTATCAAGCTCTCTCTCTCTCTCTTTCTCTCTCTCTCTCTCTCTCTCTCTATCTGTGTATGGGATTATACATAGCAGCAAGGGCAAAGCCACGGAGGGGGGGGGGGGGGGCGCTGAGGTGGGGCTAGGGCACCCTCTCCTATGGAATTTTTTAAAATAAAATTTTCAACAGTATTTTGTTTAAATATGTACTAAGTAAGCTAAGAATTTGGTAAATGTTTGTCAAGGGAAAGATCAGACCCCCCTGGAAAAATTTTCTGGCTTCGCCTCTGCATAGCAGTATTATCTATTGAGGGTGCAATTTAAAGTTGTCTTAATAAAAAGGGACAGCAAAGTTATTCAAAGCTTTACAGAGTTTTGAGACTACCTGGTTATAGGTCTTACAGTGTTACATTGGATTCATGCGGCACGAGGGGTACAACATGGCACGCCAAATTGTTTAAACTGTCCAATGGTGAAAACAATGTTACACTTCCGTCATATCCTTGGTATAAGCTATTATACTTAAAGTAAACCCACAGTGCAACTGGTAGATCCAGATCATCTTATGAAATATAAAGAAATCACATTACATAAGGAAATTTACTTTGATCATGGACACCAAAGTGGCAGTGAACTACATGCCCAGTTTAGAGTTTTCTGTTTCCTTTCTAAATCGTTTTCCTTCTTGCTATGGAAAAGAAGCAAAGCCCAAATGAGCTTGTTATTGTCTTTTATTGTCTTGACCATGACTAAGTAGGCATTCAACCTGTACGGTGTTGGGAGTATTTGGTGGGAGTTTTTTCCATCTTGGCGTTCACTGATGGCTTTGCTTCAAAAGTGAAGTCGATGGAAGTACACTGCATGGCGACCTCATTACTGTGTACCCTCGAAATCTCCCACAGTGCACGAGTTGCTCTGGTCATTCGGGTGCAATAATGCAGCAGAGATGAAAACCATCAGATTCGGCTTCGGGGCAATAAGGACAATGTTTGAAGATGGGAGAAGAGTCGTTAACTGACACCACCATCTTCACCGATGCGCTTGTAGTAAACGACGGAAGGACTTGTACTTTTCGATTAGATAGAGGATACGCTACTATTTGTCAGTGACGATCTCGTGTTTCCGTCAGATATCAAGAAAACAGACTTCATGGACAAGAGGTGCATTTATTTTTCTGTAATTTCGTGTTATTTGAGAGTTGTCCATGGGAATATTTGTCAGCGTAAGACAAATGATAAAAGGCCGAAGGGCAAGTGCCCAGATGGCTGTTGGATCAGGATGATGATGTCAGCGTAAGTCCAACATTTCTATTACAAAAGCTTAAATTCACTCTGAGTTTTTGTGACAGCGATTCTATCGGCCAACTCAAGCTGATCCGAGGTTAAAAGCTCCACAAAAGGAGAAAAGGCAAAAAAAAATAAAAAATAAAAAAATGACAAGTTTATATCTCTGATATCGATCTATTTTTATTTTGTTTGGACCCCCCCCCCTCACCATAATCCGTGGTGCAGAAACTGTCGCAGAGCAGACGAGATGGTCTAAAGCTGGGGTCGGCAACCTTTTGATAATAGTGTGCCCAAGAAGGATTTCTAATCCATTCAGCGTGTCAACAGCCTAAAAGATAAGATAAGGATGGGTATTTCTTATAGTGTTTATATCCATGCTATTAAATTAGCATGCTCAGTGCGCTCTTGATGTGATTCGCATTGGCAGATATACTAGCCAAAGGGAAGATCTTTAAGTTCTTTTTGAAAGATTCTTTTGTCTCAGATTCTCGCAGTGTCTGAGATAAACTGTTCCATAGAGAAGGCGCGACACTCCCAGGTACTTCTTTCTAGTAGTTTTGAGGAGTGACTGTGTTGAAGAGCGCAGTTCCGTAGATGGCTCATGCCTTGAAGATAATAAGGAGCAATGCCCTTTATGCATCCGTACGTAATGGACATAATTTTGTGCTTAATTCGCTTTATCACCGGGAGCCAGTGGAGAACCCCCGAAACAATGTACTGCAATCTTTTCTTTTCTTGTAGAATAGACGCATTGCTTTTTCGGAGTCTTTGACGTGCCATAGAAAATCGCTCTGCGTGCCAGGTTTTGCACTCGTTGCGTAGGCTGCCGACACCTGGTCTAAAGTACTGCGAGACTCTTTAAGTCCTGCAGGAGTAGATAGTTTTATTACTTCTCAGAAGGACATGGTCCATCTCATGTGGTGCTATCACTGCTTGTCAAACAGATTTTTTTTCAATAAAGAAAGCTCGAAGATATGCAGAGTTTCTGTAGCCATTGGCATGCATACGCGGGAAATAGTTTGTCCAACACAATGCCCAGGCGAAACATTTGTTTTAAAATTTCTTCGGACAATGACAGGTACCTTTCAGAGCAGAGTGACATTTTCTCAGACCCTGGATACAAATAGGCGTTTCTACCTGGTTTCGGACCCTAGTGATTCAAAATTGCTTTCCAACACTCTGCTAATCGACCACCACGATTCCGTAAAGACAACTACTTTCTTATATAACAGTAGGGCCTATTCTCATGTTTTATTTTCATTTATAATATATTTTCTCGCTAATATAATGAGCTTTAATGGATGAAGCTCTGCTACAACAGGCAATGGCGAAAATAATTGTTTCATTAATCTTTAATTGACCTTTGAAGCCGAAGCCGAAGATTGAATCTCATATTTCTTTCCTATGGACTTTTGGCATTGATACATTTGGAAATCCTATATTTTCTCCAAATTCGTCCAGCTTTAACCATAGTGTCATGTGTAACGATTTATCTTCATTTTTTTTTTTTAAACAACGTTGTGAGAATACTTGAATACATCTTACAGCGAACAATGAATAAGCTTATGATTACCGCCCCTGCTTTTTAAAGCTCTCACCAGCTGAGTTGTTAAGGCGTGCTCAGAATGTATAGCTATGCAGAGGAAAGAATGATGTTAAAATTAATGTATACATTGTATAAAACATATTTTGTTCTGAAACATTTTATGGTTACAATTTATGCTTATCGGTGTCATTTGATCATTAGCATAATATACACTATTTCAAGAACGTGTTGTTCTCACAAAGACTATAATGAGATGGACCGCTTGCTCTATCTTTAGAGCTTATGTGTTGTTTTATTCCGTGCGCAGCCAATAACACAGTCTTTAATGGCTCCTAAACGTCCCTAAAGACTTCTGCTGTATACTTTCGAATTTAATCATAATTTTCCATTGAGAAAATCACAGCGAATTATTAAACCGGAAGTATAGAGGACAGTATGTGATCGGAAATTCCCAAACAAAGTGTTTCAAGTTATCAAATAGCAGAAATATCAAAGCAAGCGTTCCATCTTATTATAGTCTTTGGTTCTCAGAAAGATAGACTCTTTATATTTTTTTTTTGTTGTAAATAACGATCAAGTACTATATACAAATGTAGAACTATAACAGTAAGCTTATAACCATAATTTAAGTGGACATTTTTTTTGGTTATCTTTTCATGTTATTAATAACGTAGGCCTAATAATGTTTTAGAAAACAACTTCTCTTTGGCTTTTTCTTTTCATTCAGAGCTTTGAAATTCTAACTAATCTATGTCTGGCACTTTTACAGTTCCAGGTTCCTCGTCACAATTAAAAGTAGGCTAATGTTCAGCAGACATGTCCCTCCCCACCACACCCCAGCCTCCCCCACTCCTTCTAGCATAAATGATCTCTCTCTCTCTCTCTCTCTCTCTGTGTATCTGTATGTAGTCTGCATTTGTCACCAACAGATACTGTACATTAATTATCACTACCGGTGTACTCAAAATATCAATAGCTAACACCAGTAATTATTTTAAAATAAACATACCGGTAATTGTCTACTGCGGACGAATTATCAGATAGTTTGAGGTTGGGGGGGGGGGGGGGGGTTCATTTCATTATTTCAAAGCGCAGCGAGTTATCTTTTTTTTTAAAAAAAAATCCCATCAAGACGTGTCATCTCTTCATTTATGTCGATCAAAAATGTATTGCTTTTTTTTTAAAGTTGTTATTCGTGCAGTTTTGTTTTAACCCGATTAATGGTATAAATTTTTGGTATACTCGGTATAAGTTGCATCGAAATTCGAAGAGAGAGAGAGAGAAGAAAAAATTTGGTAAATCTTAATTATAGCTTTGGAATCGTTCATGGTGGTGCTAATTGGAGAAGGGGGGGGGGGAACTAACGAGTTAATTGTCAGGTCTTGGCTGTGAGCAATTTGTGTTTTTCGATGAATTCTTGGTGAGTTACACCTACGTTGACTGCTCGTCTTTGTATAGGAATGTGTGTGTGTGTGTGTGCGTGTGCTTGACCTTGTCCTTACAAGTAAATTTGGAGTTTTGTTGATTTAGTTGCATTCTGTTGTGTTGTTTTTAGCATCGAGTCGAGGGGGGGTGTGCAGGGCGGTGGAGTAATTAAGGGGATTGGCGGCTTGAAAGATCCAGTCACTATAAGAACCAAGGACTGAATTAAATTCAAGTTAGGTTAAAAGTAGCTTAGGGGTTAAAACTTATGTCATTTATTTTCCATGTTCATAAACAATAATGAATAAACATTTAGAAATAGCAGTTTGTTGTAGTTATCTTTAAAGGTTTGGCTTCTTATAAATTTCCAGACGTTCCTTCTAGATAGAAGATTATTACGTCCACTAGGCCCAAAACTCCTGCAGGGCGACAGGGATCCATCGGTGGCTCATTGAATACTTATTTGATAACATTTTCTTTAAAGAGTAGGAATACTTGTATAAAGTTGTATGTACAAATATAATGTTTATTGATATTTGTATGAGAGATACTTTAAAAAACTAACTAACTTTACTTTGTTAACTTCAGTTTGATAAACATTTGTATTTTGAACAAGCTTAATTCCCCGTTGCCCGGGGGGGGGGGGGGAATAAAACAGTCCTTTATAAGCTACAGATAAAAAAAATGTATATAAGCCTACTACATTAAACAGAATGTTATAGATCTAATTATAAAAAAAAAAAAAATATTTTTTTACTGAAGACATAATTTAGGAAAGTAATTTAAAATAAATATTTTATTCGGGTTAAAACTAGGCAAGTCTTTTTATTTAACTCACAAAAAAAAAAGTCTAGATAAACTGGAGAATCGAACCCTGGTCGACCGCATGGCAGCTCGATACGTTATCCACTGAACTAGCGAGGGCACACGTGCTAGGTCAAATTGCAAAGAAAATATGAGGCAATAAGGTCACGTGTCATTAAATAAACAATTTTAGTTTGTTAAACACACGCACAGAGCTTTATATATATATATATATATATATATATATATATATTGTTTGGACTGGACTGGAGGGTGTCACTGAGTCTACCCAGATCTGATGGGTACCTAACATTGGTTGGGGCGAAGTAATGAGCCTGGGCATTGTGCTGGCCACACAGTCCCCTAGAATGCCGTGGCCACGAAATCTGGTGAACTCTGTTGCACCGTCCCTATGATCAATTTGGTTCCCAGAGTGCTTTACTGTAATAACCTTACAACAGTTACTCTAAGGCACTATAACAAAAAAAAAACAACTAGATGACCTTCTATCAAACCGTTTTTTTTTAATGTTTCTTTTTCTCTTTTCATAACCAAAAGATATTTAAAGCCATGACACTTGATACTACTGCATTGAATTCCCTGGTGACGTCACACACCACTGCCATCAACCGTACAGCGCTGAACACGAACGCAGCAATAGCTACGACAACAACAACCACAGACGCGGCCGACGCGCTCGTCAGCGATTTCATCTACAACCTCGTCTCCTACGTCATCCTCAGGTCGGTGGTCCAGGTGGTCCTGAGGGTTCTCGGAATGTGCGCCAACGCCATCAACGTTCTGGTCTTCCTGACGGCGGGCCCCGTGGACTGCGTCACCGTTGGCTTCCTGGGCCTCGCCGTGGCGGATTTCTGCTTCCTGCTCATCCACCTGGTCCCGATAGCTCTGGTCATCCTGGACAAGAGCTTCTCCGTGATCTCCTACGCCGACCTGAGCAGCCTCTCCTTCGTCATCTCCATCTACCCCATCATGTTCGGGGACGTGTCCTACCTCATCACGACCTACCTGGCCGTCCAGAAAGCGTGCTGCGTGGCCGTTCCGCTTCACTTCAAAAACGTCTTCACCCGCACGCGGTCCACCGCCGTCGTCGTGGTCATCTACGTCTCGGCCTTCGTCTACTACTGCCCGATCTTCGTGTCAATGGCTATGGACATGCAGCCGTACAAATCGCCCAGGACCAGCTCCGTGAGGCTTCTCATCGTTCTGTCGCCCTTGACCCGGGAACTGCTCAAAATGTTTCGCCTTGTCAACAAAACGATCCTCCCTTTCGCCACACAATCTATCGTCATCGTCTGCCTTGCCCTACTCATTATCCACCTGAAGAAATCATCCAAATTTCGAAGCGCCATGAAATCGGGCGAGACGTCTGACAAAAAGCTGGCCGACCGAGACGCATCTGACGTGAAAAGTCTGCGCGCCATTCAGTCCGTGACCTTGGTGTCCGCCATATTCGTGGCCTCCAACATGCCGGACATCTGCATCAACATCGCCACCATGCTTGTGCCGGAGTTCAACGACCGGAAGTTCTACAACAACCTGTACTGGGTCGTGGAGGAGAGCAGCAACATTTTCCCGATCATCAACTCTTCCGTGCACATTCTGGTTTACCTCAAATACAACCGGAACTATAACAAACAGTTTGTCAAAATATTTCACGGGCAAGGGAAGTAAGCCAACCCTTCTTTGACAACAGAAGTAGGACTACGTAACATTTATTGTTTTAGACCTACTATAGTACTAAGCTTATAGTTTTGCCCATTGTTTTTATTTCATCTATATATATGTACTTACGTCACTACTGCTTTATACAAGGTGTTTTATCTTCTTTGTTTCATACGCTACTTAATCAGTGCCGGTCATAGGGCTGTTGGCGCCTTCACCCTTCCCATAAGATCTCCTCAGCGTTCCCTGGGGGGGGGGGGGGGGGTGAAATAACAACCCCGCTTGCTTTCGTAAACTAAGCTCCGAGATTGAACATCCAATCACCATTGCTTGACTGATTCCTGTAGTCCACGTTGGAGAAAAGGGACGTAAGAAGCAGCTTTCACCAGTTTCTGTATCCACGGCATACTAGCGGTTTGTGTGGCCAGCAGAATGCCCAGCCCAGCCGCCTTTACTTTACCCCAACAACAAATGTCAGGTACCCAACAGAGCTGGGAAGACTTAGGGGCACCCTCCACTCCCGGGAACAAATCCTAGCCTTCACCGGAATTAGAACCCAGAACCTTCGATACGCTAACCGATCGCGCTGCCTCGACCACAGTGCATTTAAATGAATCATCAAATCTCTCTCTCTCCCTATCTCTCTCTCTTTCCCTATCTCTCTTTCTCCCTATCTCTCTCTCTCCCTATCTCTCTTTCCCTATTTCTCTCTTTCCATATCTCTCTCCCTATCTCTCTCTCTTTCCCTATCTCTCTCTCTCCCTATTTCCCTATCTCTCTCTTCCTCTCTCTCCCTATCTCTCTCTCTTTCTCCCTATCTCTCTCTCTCCCTATCTCTCTCTCTCCCTATCTCTCTCTTTCCATATCTCTCTCCCTATCTCTCTCTCTCCCTATCTCTCTCTTTCCCTATCTCTCTCTTTCCCTATCTCTCTCTTTCCCTATCTTTCTCCATATCTCTCTCTCTCCCTATCTCTCTCTCTCCCTATCTCTCTTTCCATATCTCTCTCCCTATCTCTCTCTCCCTCTCTCTCCCTATCTCTCTCTCTTTCTCCCTATCTCTCTCTCTTTCTCCCTATCTCTCTCTCTCCCTATCTCTCTCTTTCCCTATCTCTCTTTCTCCCTATCTCTCTCTCTCCCTATCTCTCTCTTTCCATATCTCTCTCCATATCTCTCTCTCTCTCCCTATCTCTTTCTCCCTATCACTCTCTCTCCCTATCTCTCTCTCTCCCTATCTCTCTTTCCCTATCTCTCTCTCTCCCTATCTCTCTCTTTCCCTATCTCTCTCTCCCTATCTCTCTTTCCCTATCTCTCTCTTTCCATATCTCTCTCCCTATCTCTCTCTCTCCCTATCTCTCTCTTTCCCTATCTCTCTCTCTCCCTATCTCTTTCTCCCTATCACTCTCTTAATGTCTGTCATATTGAGTTTACTTGTCTCTATTACAGCCTAGAAAGGTAACTCAAATTTAAATCGGTTTTCCTTGCAAATCGATTAAGAAAAAATATGTGTTTTTTTCACTACGTCTTTCGGAATATTTTATTACATAATTATGTTGTATTTCTGTATTAGAATTTATTGCTTTATGTATCAATATTACTTTTATGAAGTAATACTTAATTTAGTGATTTGACTATTGATGCCAGTTTTGAACATTCACGTGTAGGCGAATGATTCGAACCTTGCAGTTCTTTTTAACAATTTTTCTAGTTCTTGGTCTTCTATGATTCCCGGACGAAAGATACACACACATGTTAGAAGATCTATATGTCAAATATTAAGTATCATTTAATTTTATCTTAACGTTACATTTATAATATAAAAATAGAGTTCTAAAAAGCCTAATAACTTGTGTTGTATTTACTTTTATTATTCTTTATATGAATTTCATGATAATTGTTCATTTATAATTTCCCCTTTTTGTGCCTACTTTTCATTTTTTGATAAAATGAATAACTAACTTGCACTTATCTATTACAGATGCTCCTTCTATAAAGAATATTATTGCGTCCTACGTACATCCGTGGTCTGAGTCTAGTCTTGCACGTATCGGTGTAAGCTTATTAATTAGTCCGCGAAAAATTTACTTAGCGATTTCAGTTTATTTTAACATTCAAGTCATATAGGTTCAGAAATCAGTCGCTTGTGACAAACAATCGCTGGCTGCTCCTTATTTATTTAGATCAGGATGTCTACAACCTTATCTTTATAATTACAGACACTCTTTCTGTAAAGTATTTTATTGCGTCCTATGCACATCCGTGGTTTGAGTCTAGTCCTGCAATTTTATTAGTGTTTTAAACGAGGTTACGTTACAGGTTTTCATGGTTTGTTCAGGCTATTAACCCTTACAGTCCCGGGTGCGTATATAGCGGAACTGAAAGTAGGTCGGTACGGGAAGGGTTAATTCCATGACCTTTTGATAATAGAGTGCCACAGTAAGATTTCTAATTCATTCAATTTACCAGCAGTCTATATGTCAATCACTCTAGCATATTTTTTTAGCTATTTTCATAACACAGTTTATATTATTATAGCGCCGTGGCAGCAGGACCAAGGCCAAAACATAAGGCGCTTTTCAGAGAAACCACGCAGAAGTCAACGGAAAAAAAAATTGTTAAAAAGTAGTGTATTACGATAATAAAATAAAAAAATGTCCTTTTACCCAAGACTTCCCGAACCGGATACGCAGGTTTTGTCGAGAATCGGGAACATTTGAGAAATCCACATTTTTCAACTAACTTTTTAGGCCTAAGCAGAACAAAAACAGCTAGATTCTAGATCTAAACTAACGGACAATTAATATATAAACTATTTCTTTTTTAAATTTAAAATGGCTCTTAAACATGTTTTATTCCAACATTCAATCCTGAATTATCAGGCATAGCCAAAAAGCTATATTATTTTTTTTTCTAAGCTTATGCACAATGAAAATATCTCAAACGAAAAACTGAATTGAAGACAATTAATTGTTGAAGCGTTATATATTTATCTGAATTAATATATTAGTGACTATATTTTTTTTTCAATTTTGAAGCCTATATATTATCAAGATTTACAAGATTTAATTCTAGTAACTTCTAGACCAGGGATCGGCAACCTATAGAACGCGTGCCAGACTTGGCACTCAGAGCTATTTCCAGTGGCACATAATAAAGCAATTCAACTCTCGTCTACAAGGAAGTGAGTGCTAGAACAAGAAGACTTTTAGACTGTTGGCACGCTTAAAGAATTAGAAATCCCACTTTTGGCACACTTTTATCAAAAGGTTGCCCACCCCTGTACTAGACTATAATATATCTGCTCATATTTTGTTCTCAGCCTGGACTGAGATATCTTTTTTTTTGTTTTCAACAAAGTTTATTACACCATGTGTACATAGACAATTTCCAAATAATATTTGGAATATGTTTGTATTATTTGTTTCACATAGACAAAAAGGATAGAAGACATTTATTTCAATTTACAAAACTAAAGAATAGAAGACATTTCATGAGAAAAAATTAAAATTATAGCCATTCATCCCAGTCATTCTGTTTATTTCTTTCATTGTTCCGTTCGTTCATTTCATTCATTCGTTTTATTTTACATAGTTGTTCCATTTATACTTTCTTACATTCTTGTGCTAGTATTTCTTATTCATTCTCTTGCCTTGCGTACAGTATTTATCGAATTAGTAGTTTATTTACATTGTTGAAACAATTTGTAGGGGCATATATACATTAGAAGATTCAATACAAAGGGGAAAAACAATTGGTAATCTTATAAAAAAGCCATAGTTACATAATTTACTAAAATTTAGTCCCTTTTTAACAAAAATTTATAATTTATACAATTTGAAAGGGGAGAGAAATCTACAATACAGAAAATGCTGACATTGAATGATGGATCAAGACTGAATAAATGTTTAGAAAGAATACTGAATTGTACATTCTCTGTACACTTGATGGTGCGCATTGGTGAATCAATATTGATCATACATAATTAACAGTGCTTTTGAAAACATGACTTGAGAATCTGAAATCTCATTTCATTTTGATGCATGTATAGTTTTCCAATAGTTTAGCACAGCGCTTTGTTTTTCACTTGATTATTTTGTATACTAAACTATATCAATTATCATGGACGCGATTGAATATGTTTAGTTGAAGTTTAGCAGGAGACCTTACTATCCCTCTTGGGGCATAGGGCCACCAACAAGGGCTCTCCAACCATCCCGGTCCTGAGCAAGCCTTGCCAACTGTCCCCCAAGGCCCTCTTCCTCTTTCCTTGGGGGTTCCACAATAGGGACTGTCTGGTGATGTTTTTGGAAGTCTGTTTTCGGAGTGTGTGCCCCAACCATCTCTATCGTTTATTTTCATGATCTCCAGATCAGCTGCCTGTTGACCTGTGCGACTCCAGAGCCCATCGTTACTGACCATGTCCGGTCAGCGTATCTGCAAAAAAAACTAAAAGGCCTTAAGTCAGTTTTTTTTTTAAACGGACAACAGGCATTGGTTTATAAGGCAAGTAGCCAGTATCTGAGCTCACAGAGAATAAATGTCAACGATGATTAGAAGATGCTGAATGTCTGATGTCAAATGTCACAAACACTAACAGCGCCTCTAAACAAATACAAAAAAAAAAAAGTATTTGAATCTCAATTGTCAATTCATCTTTTTAAAAGGAATTAACCGGACAGACCAATAGACCATAACGGGCAAAGTATGAAGTGTAGAGAATTCAGATGATTGTGCAAATTCTTCACCAAGGAATGGGTCTGTATGTACAATTCTTAATGTACCTTTTTCAATAGATCATGGTTAAAGTGTTCACGAATTTCCAGTTCATTTCTGCCAACAAAAAAACATGCCTTCGCTGGTGTTTGACAATTTAAATTTATTTTCAACCTCGACAGCCAGTTCTGGTCTTTTAGAAATTTACAAAGACTACAAGATTAGTTATGAGGAATCCGTTTTTACCATCAAAAGTGAGTAGGCTATAATGAATACTTGAATTGTTAGTTGCCTTAAGTTAAATCTAGCTTACCGGTATTTATAAAATAACAGAGTCAAGAGTAGCGTTACTTGGTTATTAAAAAACATAATCCGTAGATTAAGAAGATAGGTAATAACCAAAATTCTTTTGCATTAAGTAGTAAGTTTGGGATTACATTACAAATAGGTGATTCTTCACAATCCATAGTTTTCTTTCGGCAGCATCTTTAGGAAATGAAATAAAATTTAATCCCCAGCATCTTTTCTTACTGGCAGTACAACCAGTAACGCAGCACACAGACATGTTTTGATAGCAAATGAATGAATGTGACCGGAAATGTTGGTAAACGTTTAACCTTTAGGTTCACCATGCATGCATAATATTTAAATTTAAGACTTGTCCATACCTATCAACAAAACAGATAATCTGTCAATATCTAGTCTTATAGCAGATGCAAATTTGACAGAACCATTAAGCGTGATAAAGTGTTATAACCTGTACCTTTTGTCTCTTGAAGGAGGCCAGAGGACGTATTCAGAGAAGCTATAGATAAAAAGTTTATTCAACACAACAAGTTGTTGAAATGGTCATTGTCCATGTCCACGGTAACATTATCTCCACTCAGGTCAAGCTGCTTCACGTCCAGTGAATCCAACGGATTTGAATTGCTCATTCCTTCCTCATCCAGGTCTATTCCGTCAATGATGAACTGCCCTTCCTCCGGGGAAGGGAGCGCATCCTCTTCGGAAAGAGAACAAGACTGAAACATATGCGGTGCGGACGCTGACGATTTGCTCCCCTTCCAGTCCCTCTTCCGCCTCTTACCACCCCCTCCAGTCTTCGCCCCAACCACCTTGCCAGCTGAACGGCTTTTCATCTTTCGTTTATAGCTGAAGCCCCCCAGCCTGTTCGAGGGATCAGAGCTCAGCACGTTGAGAAATCTCCCAGCCCCCTTATGCCTGGCGCTCATGTGCCCTTTCAAAGTGTTGGAATGTCTGAAAGGCTGCTTGCAGATGGGGCAGGAGTAAGGGAAGACATTGTTGTGGATCCTCATGTGCCTCTTCAGGTTGCTGTGGTGGGTGAACTGCTTGGAGCAGACCTTGCAGATGTAAGGCTTCTCCTGCATGTGCATTGTACTCCTGTGGATCTTCATGCTCTGCTGGTGGTTGAAGCTCTGCCCGCACAGGTCGCACAGAAACGAGCCCAGTTGGTAGCATGCGTTGTGGTGGCTCAGCAAGCCCCTTTCCTGGTTGAATCTCTGCCCGCACTTCTCGCAGCAGTACTCCTTCACCTCGTTGTGGATCTTCATGTGTAATGTCACGCACACAAACCTTCTGGCCCGGAAGCCGCAGCCTTCCTCCGGGCAGACAAATGGCTTCCTCTCCCCGTGGACCTCATCCGAGTGGCTCCTGCATCCAGCCTCATTTATGGCCTGGTGCCCGCAGAGACTGCATTTCAGATACGGACGGCCTAGGTGCCTGTCCCGCTGGTGTTTGGTGTAGTTGAACTTGCGGAAGAAGACTTCACCGCAGTCATGGCACGTGAACACTGGATGGTCACTAATGTGGGCAATATACATGTCCAGGTTGGAGAACTTCATAAAGCACTTTTCACACTTTTTAATCTCAATGTCAGCAACGAAAAGGTCAATCTCACTCTTTATAGGGTCAATTTCGGAAACCTGCAAAACATAGAAAAATAATCTTTTATTTATAAAAAAAGGTTTCCATGTGAAAAATAAAATTTTTTAATTAAGAAGCTAATGGGCCTCAGTCACAAAACATATAAAGACATTTTTCAAATATACTTAAGTCATCAATTTTTTTTATTTAAAAGCTTTGGTAGGTTACAAATTAAATACCGTACTCCAGCCAAGATTATTTCATAATACAAAAGTTCCACCAATCACTTAATAAAATTATTAATTTGGTTCCACTTTCAAATCATACAAATAAAAAGTATCTTAAAGAAATAGGTTAAAAATATTTTTATTTTTTTTTACAAAAATGTAGTTATTCAATTTTTTATGTATTCACCGATTTTTTTAAATAATATTTGTTTGGTTGCCTGTAATGGCAAGGTTCAAATTATTTTTAAACATAACTTTATTTAAGTTAAAGTATCCTTTCAGATCATTTAATTCCTTAGATCTAACAAATCAGAGATCACCAGTTCTTTTAACTTGGCAGGCAAATAATCAATGTGGCTTTTATTTTCCACTAAAAAAATGCTTCACAAGTATTATTTTTCACTCTACATGACACATATGCAGGACTTTTAATACTTTTATTAATGGTGCTACTCAGTGGATGCTAAATTTGCCCCCTCCCCCCCCAAAAAAAAATATTTAATAATGGAAAAAATAAAAGGACAGGAGAAGTCAATATCAAGTGACATGATCAATTTTGTTTATGTGCAAACATAGTCGTATTTGCTGCTTAGGTCAACTACTAGTTTTAAAAAAATCATATTTGAATTAAGTGCAGAAGAACTGACCTCTGCCACAGTCACAGTCGTCGCTACTTCTTTGCCTTGGGGCGCATCAGGTTTCTTTTTTTTGGGCTTGCTGGATAAAACTGGATGTAAGTCTTTTGCACCCCAGGGAGTTTTGCTGGCATCTGTGGCTTTGGCTGTTGATTTCTCACTGTCTGCTTTTTCTGCTTCACTGTTGTCTGATGCTAACGTTTTTCCTACATGATCTACAGGTACCACGCTCAGCTTATCCTTGAAAGGAGCCCCTGGGTGCAATAAATCCTTTTGGCCTGTGTGGAGATTGGCCTCGTTACTAGGATGGCTTTCTTTACCTGGCTCGGCAGCAGGAGATGTGCTCAAGCTTGCATCGCTGCAGGATTTCCCTGGAGGCCACACCTTCTTGTGTTGGTCAAGAACAAACTGTTCCTGGTTGTATCTGTGGGGCAAGGATTTGCGTTTTCTAGCTGTTCTCCGCGCTAGTTCAACTGAATGATTTTTATATTCTACCAAATGGTCATTGGAAACAGTAGACTTTTCCTTAATAGAAGTATCCCATGTAATGCAAAGCTCTGGGGAATTAGTGTCACTTCTTCCGAAATCATCTACACTATCTGACAGTTTCCCTGCTTGTGTATTTGAATCTGTGTTCACTGCACAGTTCATATTTTCATCTTCTGATGCTTGCCCTTGTGGGCTCCTTTCAAAGTACTTCTTCAGCAGCTCCGAGAGCTCAAAAATGTCCAGCCACTCCACAGCGGCATAAACCTCTGCCAACACCCTGGTCGGGGGGCAGAACACGCCAGTGTAGAGGGCTCTGACAATGGTGTCGATGACCTCGTAGCTAAACTCCACCTTCATGATGTATGGAGGGGACAGTTTCCTGCCCACAAAGGTGCTCGAGCTCTTAGAAATGTGGGCGGACACCCTGGAACTAAAAGCCGACAAGACACACGCGTGTACTGGCAGGTGCTTATTTTGGGTCACAATGAACATATCGCAAAATGAAACACTGTCCCACTGCATGTAGAGTTTGTCCAGTAGCTTGTTGCTGTAGCCACTAAGTTCTTGCTTAAAGGCTACGCTGCACTGTTCCTCTGTCATGGTTTCAATTCTGTAAAAGCAAGAATATTCTGTAATTTAAACAGTTGTGGGCTGCATGATCATAATATCAAAATTAAAAGTGCATGACAAAAATATTGTTACCAATGTCAACAATGTATTTACACAAATAAATGGTTGTGTTGAAAATAAGGTCATTAGTTTTATTCAAAGATCTCTTTTAAATTGTAGCACTAAGTTTTTACTTGTTCCCAGCAATAGTCCATCCACTTCTACAAATAAATAATACAACGTAATACAACTTAATACATCTAAGTCAATACATTTTTTTAAAAGCTCATTGTGTGTTGCTAGAGGTTCATCAAAATTGAAAGTAAACATTATCTCATACATGAGAACCAGAAGTTGTATCATGTTACGAAAATGTGAGGGAATGCGAAAAACAATTATCAACATTAAACTTAGCAATTAATTTGATTGAAATAAAACAAAATTGAAGAATATTTGAGAACTATTATTTTTTATCACATCTAGTAATATTTATATTATGTTTATTACAGCAGATAAAAAAAAATATTTAAGGGTTATATTTTTATGTTAATAATCAGGTCAATTTAAACAAGCAAAATATTTTTAAATCAGAGGTGTAAAGTCGTATCGATAATACATTTAAGGACTCCTGTGTTCAAATATTTTTTTCCCTAAGTCTAAATATCATTTGCAAGACATTAAATGACTTGATTTGAAATGAAATGTATTGGGCATGAATCTTTCAAAATCGCTCCTACAAAACCAAAAAACTCATATGCGCTAACCAGGGCTGTGGAGTCGGAGTCGGAGGAATTTTGGGTACCTGGAGTCGGAATAACAAAAAAATGAGGAGTCGGAGTCAGAGTTGGAGTCGGAACATTTATCTACCATTTATCAGTCAGAGTCGAAGAGTCGGAGGAAATTTTGGTACCTGGAGTCGGAGTCGGAAGTACAAAAAATGAGGAGTCGGAGTCGGAATTGGAGTCGAACATTTATCTACCGACTCCACAGCCCTGGCGCTAACGCAGGTAAAGAATTACCCAATTTGATTTGAATTTTTTTTTTCTTAATTATAACTGGATGGGTAATGTCTAACGGGTAAGCCTTTTCAAACTATAATACTTTACTAAAGGCTCTAGGGATACATTTACATTGTTGAGTAGGTCTAGGCTGCATGGCCTAGGCTAAAAATTAGGTTGGGTTATAATTTGTAATAAATATTAAAGTTTTAAGGCTAGGCATACCTATATGATATATTTCATATACATATATTATATAATATAATCAGAGCCTTTACAAGCTTATGTAGCCCCCCAGGGAAAAGTTTCAGCGCTGCCCCCTTGCATACTGTAACTGCTTGTTTAGTGCTATATTTAGAACTACATATGCCACCCCCCTGTAAGTGGCGCACCCGGGCATATGCCCCCCCTTCCCATGTGAGGGCACTGAATATAATTATAAGCTTAGGCTTCTAAGGCCGGCTGGTCCAGCGGTTAGTTCACCGGACTGTCAACCAAAAGCCAACTGACACGTCACGGGTTCTATCCCTGCCACCGATGGATCCCTGTCGCCCTGCAGGAGTTTTGGGCCTAGTGGACTATTATTAATAATCTTCTAACTAGAAGGAACGTCTGTAAACTTATAGTTATAAGAATAGGATAACAGCAGGCTAATTATACTATACTCAGGATACTGTAACTATACTATAAGTAAGTAATACTATAAGTACTATAACAATTACATGGATCTGGATTCCAAAACATATTTAACATATTACTCAGCTATTTTATTAAGTCTATAAAATTAATAATAATATTTAAGTTTAATATTTAATATTCAGAAGTTTGTAATGCTCTAGTCTAGAATTCTAGATTATAGTCTTATAAACTTATAATTATATAGGCCTAGATCTATTCTAGATCTAGATTTATTTAATTTAAATCTCTTGACAAGTTGAAGATCATAGATCTCTTGTCAATGTTACAAACAAGCACTGTGACGAGTGTGCAGTGATTGTCCTTATCATTGGACTAATTATAAACTGGGCAACTAGATGATGTTACATTCTTGTTATAAATATTTTTTCAGACTTTTGATCTTTCAAAAAACTTTAGCCGTTAGCCTTACGTGCCTAATAATAAAGTTTAATAAAGCCATAGATCAGTGCTGAATGGCCGGCCATTTATGAACTTTATGGATTTATGGCCTGCCCTATGAAATTCAAGATATATATAATAATATGTACCTTTCTGTATCGTGATGCAGTTGTTTGTATACTGATATAGCCCAAATTACATTGGCTTCAAAGAAAGCATCATAATACGCTTAAATACGCTTGTTTACACGCTTACTATTTTCATTTTTGCAGCACATTAATTTTGTAGGATGCTTTCGACTTTCGAGCACTGACATAGCACTGACCTATACAAATATTTTTTCAATATAGCTCAGTGCATACATCGGTACCAAAAATCTTAGTTCAGTGCAAAGCGCGGCCTATTACTTACCCTATGTAGATTATAGAGGCCTAGTTAATATAATAAGGATTTGTATTATCTATAGCGGATAGTTTAAAGCTTAGGATAGAGTAGAGATGTCAATTGAATTGCGTTTTGATGAAAGCTCCACTTATAAGTGGGGCAACAGAGAATTTGTGTAGAAAGGAATTGGCTACAAAATAAATGCAGATCAAGATGCATCTATCCCTTGTGTATTTATTCCCCTAAAGTATTCTACAAATAATTATTGAAATACCTCCTCAAGCTTAAAATTCTTAGTTATTATTATTTTTTTTAACTTGGCCAGTTTTACCTGAATTTCTAAGACCTGAAAATTCAAGTTAACTTTCCCAAACTTGTAAAATTAAGTAGCCTACATTTTTCCTAACCTTAGTACCGGTAAGTTTTCTTAAACTTTTCAAAACTTGACAAAATCAAGTCAATTTTCGCAAACTTTACCACTCAAATAAGCTCTAATTCCGGAAAGGGCATAAAATATTCTAAGAAATTTAACTGTTAATGTAAGAAGAATTAAAGAGAGAAAAAGAGTTACAAGTGGTCAAGGGCAGACGTTTGCATTGAGATTTCCATTCTGGAATTCCCCCCCCCTCAGGTCTTGAAGAGGCCCCTTGAATCTAGTCATGGCACTGAATTAAAGTCTATTTAAACCAGAATGAAACTTCCAGCTCTTAAATCCGAGGCCGAACTTGATAGGGCTGCGTCGCGTCCAAGACCCAGTGTGAGACATGCCCCCTGTAAACCTAGTCACCCAGACGCTGGGCTTGGCATGACGGGTATTGTTGCGCCAATTCCTTCCTCCCCAATGAG
Organism: Anisus vortex; assembly: GCA_949126835.1. NCBI lineage: Eukaryota > Metazoa > Mollusca > Gastropoda > Planorbidae > Anisus > Anisus vortex. Next base: position 38,252,883 of record OX421503.1, read on the forward strand.
TTTCGGGGGATGTCCTCCATGCGGTAGCCCACAGGTGTACTATTAATGGGAGTATATCGGTGACTCACACGATTCGCCAGCTTTGAGGCCCATGAAAGATGAGCCGACATGGCCACCAGCTTTGTGGAATTGTGGCTGGCCGCACAACACAACTCCAACCCTCTTTATGCTGCAGCGCCAAAAAATAGCTCATTAATGCTGATGTGGCTCTAAGTGGCCTGGTAGTACTGGCATAACTAAAAGGGGGCTAAAGTTTGGATAGGCTCTAAATTAATACTTCCTTAACCCATATTTACATTAGATGTTAGCTTACCAATAGATGAAAATTGTAAACAAGGGTTCCACTTCGACCCCCAATCAGGCGTTATTTACTTAAGTCACGCCAAAGTCTGGTAGTGCTTTGTCGAAACTTCCAGTAAGAGATATAGAGCCAATATAATTTTTTTTAATCTTCAATTTCAAAGAACAATTGATTATGAAATTGATCCCGGAAAGAAACAACAAATAAGCGGATCACGACACTATCTTCCGAACTGAATACATTCATTTTGTTTACTTCAATACAAAGACATACACTTATAAAAAAAAAAAAATCCAACAACTTGTGTAATTTAATGCAAATATTATTTTTTGTTTTAATTTATGAAACAAAATTATTTTCAAAACAATTGTTTTAATTACCAAACTATTTACAGAAGAACAAAAAAAAAAAGGTTTTGGTGGTGGGGGTCGGGGAAGGGGGTGTGAAACAACAAATGTTGCAATACACAAGACATGGTATCAAATGTAACAAACAAGTCAACAAGAGAGTAGCTCTCAGCGAGCACACGTCAAGAGATTTCAGCTCATGAACAGTTTAAAAACTTTTTTGGGGATTTAAAGCTTCGTCCATAACATCTGCATTAAACACACTAAGATCTATAGCACAGCAGACATTTTAAAATTATACTTTTTTGTTTGTTTTTTCTCTCTCCCCCCCCCCCCCCCCCCCCCCCCGCAAAACATCTGAGCTTTTAGCTGAACATTATGCTAAAGAATGCTAAATAGGCAAACATTTCAATTTGATTACCGGTAAATAAGTTTGAAGGGGAGATGAAATTTCACAAAGTGATGAATGCACAGATTATTTATTTCTATACTGATATGAATTGTGAGGGAGGCGCTGCGTTTTACGCCACTCAGACTACAGAGAATGGCATTACACTGACAAGAAATTAGACAAGAAAGCAGTATTCATATATGGGGACTATAAATTTAAAGGAATTGAAGATATCATTAGATTTATAATGTAATGAAAGCTTAGCTAATGCAAACAAAAATTGTTTTAAATAAATCTAAGAAAGTGCTAAAACAGGTTAGAAAAGAAACAATGACTTAAGGAAAATAGCTTAACTTAAAACAAAATGCAGATAATGAACAAATCTAATCTTTAAGAGAATTTATAGAATAATTTAGCTATCCTAATTTTCAAGAGAAAACACAAAATAAAAACATTACTAGTATAAACAAATGGATTTTTAAAAATGAAAACCTAAGCAAGTGTAACCTTAGCACAAGGGTCCATTTTCTGTTTGTTATTTAAAAACTAGATGATCATATTATCACTAAGATTTTCCCAAAGCCTATTATGATATATGACTTCTTAAACAAACAAAAAACTGCTCTTTAAAATCAGGCCAAACATGACGTATAGAGCAAATTTGTCTACAATATCAATTTTTTCAATAACAGGAGAGGATTAGGAAACCTAGCCATTACAGTGTTTGCAATGCTTAGACATTTAGAACAAGAATTTTATGGCAAGATCAAGTCAAACGTTTTTGGTTATTAAAGAAAGGAAATTATTTTTTTCTTCTTCAAAATGTATCATAATTGTGCAAATATTTAAAAGACAAAAATGATCTAATATCTGATAAAATTAATATGCTTAAATATTAAAAATGCCCTGATGGCTTTTATGCCTTTAGTTTCTACAAATAGCTTTGAATTGCAAGTGTGAAAAGACGAGGTTTCTTTCCAAATTAAATCATCAGAACACCGTTTACATCGGCAAGTCCTAACACTTTAACAGCAATAATAATAATCAATTTCATGTACTATAATGGTGTAATAAATAGTCAATATTAATATACTCTCAATATAATAAACTCCATCTTCACCAATGATTCTACTAAAGTGTTTCTTCAAGAAAAATATATATAGGCCTATACCTTTGTCTAAAAATTTCGGATAAGCCTATGACGCATTAATATGCAGATTAGAAGATTAGAGCGTCTGCAACACATCAGATAATTCATGACCGGATGGAGTCAAGAAGTATAAGCAGAGCTTAACATGTTGATTGGCTGGCAAGTACAAAAGCCTGGCATTTGTTTACCCTAAACTGATATCAAATACCCTGTACAAAAGCCTGGCATTTGTTTACCCTAAACTGATATCAAATACCCTGTACACAAATTCTAACTTTAGACATCCTTGCAGACATGCCTACCTCCACAAATCAAAATGAGGAACACCCAAGGTAAAAATGAGGAACATGGGACCAAAATGAGGAACATGAGCGCGGAGGAAGCATTTTCGAGCCAATATATAATATAAACGCTAAATAATATAATTAAAATACATAAGAAAAATGTATTTATTTACAGTAATAACACTGTAAATTTTATAATTATATATATAAAATACAATCTAAGACAATATAGAGTTAATGAAAATAAAATATGGGGGGGGGGGATACATTTATTTAAGTTTAACTAAGGTTATAACTTATAAACCTATTGAAGGGAAAAACAGTGGCTTTTTTATGTAGCCTTGCTATATGATTTTAAGCTTTTAGGCAATAATTACAATGCTGCTTTTTTATTTAAATAAACCTTTCAATCTACTAAACTAAAAGTCTAAGGCCTAGGCATAGGACAGAAACTCAGAAAGTGGTTAAAGTCAAGTTAATCAGTATGTCTACCTAGCTAGGGCCTATCTAGGCCTATATTCTAAACTAAGGACTAAGGCCAAGGTAAATGAGTATCAACTTATTATAAATGCTTGATATATTCATATTGGTAAAACTAACTAAGTTCATAGGTATAAGTATAAGTATAGCCTAGCCCTAGGACTAAGTCTAAAAGTCTAGACCACTTTACGCCTAATTAAATTAAGTAATTAAGTCAATGTATGAATAAAGAAATTAAAAAGAAATGTATTTCAATAGGCTTGAATAGGCCTAGCTAAATGCACTAGGCACTAACACAGTGTCTATTCAAGTGTTCTAGTTCTATTAGGCTACACAACATCAACATCAGTTTTACTACTATTACTAGACCCTCTAGCCGATTTATATTATTATATAGTTATAGTTATAGTATAGCATAGCCATAGCAGAAGCCTAGGGAAAATATCATTTCCTTTATTTAAAATTTTAATTTAGCAGCTACTTTTATTAAGTAACTAGAAGGTAATATTTTGTTTTCGGCTAGCAACGATTAGTTTAGTTTTAGTTTCTCTAAAATTATTCAACATAGCAAAATTAAAATGTCGGCATTTTCGGAGTCGCCGATTTTGCGGAACAAACTGGTCTAATGCGGAATTGCGGAATGGGGGGTAATTTTCGGCCATTTTACGGAACGGTTCCGGAAAATCCGGAACAGTAGGCATGTCTGTCCTTGGGACCAAAATCTAAAAAAAAAATAATTTCCACATCTTTTGTCACAGTTTTGAAACCTAGAAACCTGGAAGTTCAAATTTTCAACACAACTGGCGACCTCAATCCATACAACCCCTTTCTAAACGAAAAACAAATTTTATTAATTACAAATACATTACATTACATTTTATGTGGAGGTGATGAAAATTCACGTTTGTGTTGTCAATTTATTCATACATTTATTTTTTGTTTGCAAAGACCCCAAAAGGCCATATTAGTAATTAGAAATTTACATACCCGGTATAGTCAATGTATGAACAGAATAATAAATCAAGATACGATTCCAAAATTATGAAGAACACAAAATAAATGATCAATGAATAATAAATAAAATGCTTTTTAAAATATTTTTTTTTATAGTACATTTAACGCATAATGTTGTCTTCTAAATGTATATAGATATATATGTTATTAATTGCAACAGTATGAGTGCTCTATGTTTGTTCACTGCTAAATATCTGCAAGGGGGACAAAATCTCTAAAAAATCAATTTCTAAGTTAAGTAAACTGATAATTCAGCAATACTGGCACCACTTCAGCAGGAAACAGTCTAAAAAAAACAAACATGGGAAATGCAGACTGCTTCTACTACCCGCCAGCCCCCTGTATTTTATCAAATATTTTCAATTGTGACGCTGGCCCTTGCCTGGCGTGTCACTTGCTTCAATACTAAATTTCTTTTTACATTTTTTATCTCATGCAAAAAAAAACAAAAAAAACGACTGCTTAGTTTTTAAAAAAAATTAACAAATTCCACATTTTAAACAGAAATGTTAAACAAATTTGAACAACAATATTTTTAAACTATAAAGAAAGAAACAAACCGTAACAAAGTAATACATTTTCATGGGATTTTTTTTACCCCGTATAATTTATCAATTTGTTAACAAAATTAGGTCAAAATACAACAGTTAAATAAATATATGTTCAACATTGATCAAAGGAAAAGAAAATATTTTTTTTATATGCATCAATATATATATATATTACAAATTATAATACTAATACATGCTTACGAGCCTAATTTTAGGTATTGGAACTAGTGTGAAAATTAAAGAGTGACTATGTAATAAAAACTCCTAAAACTTTAAAAACATTTTTAAAAAAAAACAACAACAACATAAATCTGCTAATCTTTTTCCCACTCAAGATATACAAGATATGTACACTTCACATCTTTCTTCACATCTAATAATATCAAGAGTAATATTCAAAAGAATGTTGTTACAACAAACTCATTAGCCAAGTTCACTTATAATTTAGTAGCAAGGATAGAAGCACCATGACAATGACCATTATTATTATTATTATCAGTGGTATGATAGCCAATCAAACAGAAGCAGCATGGCAACCAATCAAACCGTAGCAGAACGGCAACCACTCATAAGAGTAGTATGGAAGCCAATCAAACCAAAGAAGCATGGCAGCCAATCATAAGAGTAGCAGCATGACAGCCAATCATAAGAGTAGTATGACAGCCAATCAAACAGAAGCAGCATGGTAGCCAGTGAAAAGAGTTTACAGTCAGAGCAGTTTAAAATCAATGCCCTTAACTTTATGCGAATCACTTCCAAAGATATGCTAGATATTTGTTTTAAAGTGTCAAGGAATAATCTCAAAACCTTTTGAAGAAAATATAAATTTAAATAAATTTAAACAAACATATGCCTCATGATAATAAATCTTTTAACAAATTTGATCACAGCACACAAGTCAATTGAAAAATATACATTCCATAGCAAAGTTTAGCAATTCTAATTTTTACAACCCAGTTTTATGTATATATACACAAGTGTCAAACTCTATTTACAAAGAAAGAGTTAAGAGTCACAAATCAAATACATGGGGATTGTGTGGCCATCACACTGGCGCAATACACATTTTTTTTTACATCAACACCAGCACTGGTGCCTGGAAATGGTCCTTTCTCTTTTGTTGACTGTTGTTTACTTCTATATTTTTAATTCTGCTGAAGGTGTGTAGTATCTCTAAATTGAAGCAACAAGTCACATGGGGGTGGGGGTGGATGCTCACTTTTCCCCACCCCAAAAATCTTTGGTAACAGAGCGAATTAGAAAAGATTGCCACAAAAAAAATAAAATAATTCCAACACATCAACCTTGCCTTTATTATCAGTGACACAAAGAACTTGGAAAAGAATGGAAATTGTCTTTTGTACTTTTTGTCTCCCATTTCACAAGGAGGTGAGATTCAAGCATCAGAAAATTGTGTTCATTTATTGATAATTTCTGTTAACACAATATGAATATAGAAGGAAAGGTATTTTGAAAAAACGTCACGCTTTATAAAACCACAGGCCATTATGATGGGTACAATGTTCATAAAAAAAAAAATGATGAAACAATAGAAGCTCCTATGACAAAATCTTGGGTCAGGTTTTTTGTCACGCCACAGTTTAGTAGCAGCTTTTGTGATAATGTTTTGTTATATGAATTTGGTTAAGAAAAAGGAGGGGCTCTTCCAGGCCAAACATATTTTCAGATTTTTAATATAGACATTCCTCAACCCAGCACCACCTTGTAACAAACATTTCTGTGTACATCTATGGTTAGCGGCAAACAAAAACAAACAAAACAGTTCCAGCAACATTAAAATTGTCAAAGCCCAAAGTGAATCAGTGAGGAAACAGTGGAAAAAAACAATAAAATATTGACCAGCCAGAAGAAACAAGAATAGAAAAGTCCACCTCTAGTGTAGTTACTCAAGCTAAAATATATAGATATATATGGGGTGTATACAAGTGAAATTGACAATACTTTTAAGTGAAATGAAAAAGTACACCAGGTTTTTTTTTTATCTTTGAACTGTCATTACTTTCCATGAATCTGTAAAAAAAAATTCCCAGCCTTTTTTTGTAGCAATTATTAGTGTTCAACTAAGCATGAAAGAATTCTATTTGCAGCTTGCTAGACCATGAGAATGCAACATTTGGCACATGGGCCACAAAACATTCCGCCAAACATTTCACTGTGGCTCCACAAAGCTTCTAACTTCGAGTTTTTTCAATAATAGTTAATGATGTAAATACATTTTCAAAATGATTTGGCCCTGTCAATTTTGATAAAATTCCTTTTACGGCCATCAAGAAAACAGCTTAGGTCTGAGAGAGTTTTTAACTTTTAAGAGCTCAAATGACACAAAGATGAAATTAGCCCAGAGTGAAAATAAAAATGGACACCCCAATATAAAACCTAAAAGGGGAAGTAATAATTGCATTTTCATCAAAAAGGATGCACTAAATATCCCATTATCCTCTCTCTTTGCCCACACTTCTAAAATTTCCTTTTACACGTATTGTCATTGATGTCACAATGTGGTGTCATATGCCAAAATAAATCTACAAAAAAAATTTCCAGCTTAGAGCAACTTTAAGAGTTAAAATACACAGCTCTATCAGGCAGCACAACTTGATATATCATAGAATGTTGGGTTTGAATGTGTGCAAAATTAGAAATATTCTTTCAACTTGTGTCACTCTTAGGTCGCTTAAAAAAATATTTTTTACCCCTTACTTCATTTATGCAGTTGCCACAACATTATATGTCCTATTTATTTAACTCATCTCTTTTCGTGTCAAGAACATAACATTGTGGAAAGCATGCCATCGGCAACAGCTTTAATTATGAATACAGAGTTGAACTTTATTTTTTTAAGCCAAAACAAAACTAAGGAAAAAATATACGGCTCGGGGAGAAGTGATCAAGACTGTTTCTTTTTGTAGAGAGTATACACTATATACTATAGGGGGTAAAGAAATCACAATTTTTAAAAAAATGTTAACTGACTATTTGTTAACATTGAATTGAACAAAAAATGTTTTAGAATGTCACACACATTGTCAATGATAACATACTTTTGTTGACATTCATACATTTTTTGCTTAAAAAATATTTTTTTTATTAAATATCACACATCTATGGGGGAAACTGGAAATCTTTATACAAATAAAAATTCAATCATCATTTGCAAGTTTCCTGCGAATCACCACAAAAACTGTAATCACCCCGCAACGGCCAACTGTCATCTTCTGCACAACCCATAGACAACCCACACGCAGCCACGCACTTTGATTCAAGCAACCGGCAGTAGTCCCAAGAGGGGGCGCTAACTCATCGTCATCCAGCTGTACAGCTCCCCTTCCGCCTTCAGCCTCTTCATGGCTTCCAGGTACTTGTCTGACAGCACCTGGCCCAGGCTGTTCTCCCTGGCCAAGGAGAGGGACACCTGCACTGCTGTGCCGTTGCTGTCAAACATTTTTGACAAGAAGTCTTGCAGCCTTTCAATCTTTTCAGCTATAGTGACAAATGAAACAAAAAAAAAACATAAACATTAATGGAAGTAATAAAAAATTTGACGTTTTCAGAATACAAAAGTATGGATACTGTACAGTTAGGCAGTATAAACGTTTTGTTTTCATATAGAATTTTGTCGTGTTAACATATACTCATTTTAACACAAATTATGATTCAGTGTTCTTATTCTAAAATCATCTTATCTGTCACAGATGCTCCTGCTAGAAAGAAGATTATTACGTTTTACACTCAACCGTAGTCCTTATGTTTATCTGAGCACTGTAATAGGTTGTTTTTGTGTTGTATTTCTAAGTTAGAAATTGTAGTCCTTATGTTTATCTGAGAACTGTAATAGGTTGTTTTTGTGTTGTATTTCTAAGTTAGAATTTAATGCCTTTTCTATTATTACTAGTGTACTCTTTGCCCTTCTGACCTCTAGTGTTTCATTTCCAAATGCCCAAACTGTATTTTTTAAAAATTAACAAAATGACATTCATGTTAACCGGATGCATATGAATGTTATTTTTAGTATTCTTTGAACTCTTAGATTCCCTTAACCTAACAACAAGTTATTCCTTTTTTTAAAAATTAATGCTTTTTTTTAAAATCTGCATTTTTTCTATTTCAGCAAAATTCACAGGCTTTACCTAACCTTGGTCAGTTTTAATAAACTTTTACTGCCCTTATAAACCATTGTTATAATTATTGCAATTGTAGATTGGGCTAGCACTGTAAACGTAGCTGTGTCAGCATGATACATTTAGTTTCGCTATCACTATCATAACTGCTGGTGTGTTTACAACATGAACGCAGATCTATAGAGCGTTCTCAGTAGGCGGAGCTTAAGTTTTTTTGTGTAAATTTAGTGACGTATTTGTGTAAATATAGAACCCACTTGAGGTACAAACGTAACGTGGTGAAAGTGAAGTACTTCTTTATCATGCAAAATTCACATCTGAATATTGGCTATCCTACTTTAAAAATAAGGAGGTAAATAGTAGTACTGTAGATTAATTGATTAATGTGATTAGGCTAGGGCCGGCTAGACCTATTTACACTTTCAATTTCACTTTATAGGCCTACACTTTTAATGTTTCGTAGGCTAGGCTACGATGTCAAGTGATATTGTTGGTGAATAGGCTATCTAGTCAAGTCACTATTAGGCTCACATCGTCTATGATCTATGTCTATGATAATAATACACAAATCACGTGCTTTTTGTCACGGGATTGCAAACGCCCTATTTACAAGATAAAAATAGGTATCTTAATGTAATAATAAAGTATCAGATACAGGGATGCCAGCAGGCCTAGACAAAAAAGCCTGAAATTTTTTTTGTCTCCAAAAACTAATATGCAAGTTTGAACGCGCGACAATACGTATAGTGACACAAACCATAAACATTATTTTTAATTTAGCCTAACTAATAATGTAATGCAAGTAGTGGTGTAGGCTACTTGCAAACTTTACATAAGCAGCATGTGTAAAAGAAGGGGAGGAACAGCTAATTGTTTGTCTATTTCCCTTTAAAGGGGCTAGCCGGACATTTTCAGAAAGCCTGAATTCAGGCTTTAGCCTGAAAACTGGCATTCCTGCAGATAAATTCAATCAAAAGGGCCTTTCAACTAGCTTTCACATTTTTTCATGGCTGGGGAACAAAAGGGGATAACATTGCCAGCACAATGCCCATCTGCTATTACTTATCTTACAATCTAATTTGTGGGTGCCCATCAGGTACCCATCAAACCATGGGTAGACTCAGAGACACCCTACAGTTTCAAAAACAGATCCTAGCCTCACCCAGAATAAAATCTGGAGACCTTCAGGAAGCCAGATGATCGTGTGGGGTCTAGGCCACTGTGTCGCATAATATTATTAACTCATTTGCTACTAACCTACTTTCCAAAGACACCCGGGAAAGTACTAGCCAAAGGGAAGGAACTCCGTATTAAATTTAGTAAATTTTTTTTTAAATATTTTTTTTTAATAATTAAATATTCCCCAAAGTGAATAAAAATTATATCATAAAATAGATAAATATCTTAGCTTTCTGGAAATGTATACTTTTATACATAAAAAATGCCGAATTATCGGTAGAATCATTCGCTGAGTGTTGAGACCCTATGATTTGGCTAAATATTTTCTCTAGGCCTAGCGTCAAAGTCCGATAAAGTATAATAAATCCCAAAAATCGAGTTGAAATGGAAATTTATCTAAGTCTATATCTGCAGCATCCTTATTATCAGAACTGTTGTTAAATGTTATATTCGGATGTATAGAGCTATCGATTAATAAAGTAAAAAATGAAAGACGAAGGCTATAAAAAAAGTTTTACAAGACGAAAGGCAAGTGAAAAATACCCAATTTTTTTACGCGCATAGCAAAAAAACAAAATTAGATAAAAACATCCGGTTTTTATTAACCAAACAGACTATATTCCTACTTTTTAAAAGCCGTTTTTGCAGTAAAATAAAACCCCAGAACGCATGTCGAAAAAAAATCTAGAAACGACAAGGTTAGTCACACACGTGGCGGCCGCGTTTGGGCGCATTAGTACGGAGGGGGGTATGACGCATTCAGTCGCGGTAGTAGCAAATGAGTTAATGTTTATTTGTTAAAATTGTGATGTAAGTTGTGCTGATGCTAAGGAACACATAAGACCAGGCCTCCATTACTGCCCCTTCTGTGCCAGCTTCCAAATCTTCACTGAAGGGCTGGACTAAATACCTCAAGTGAAACTCTTTCATCTGTTTTTAATTCTTGTTTGTGATGTTATAAAATTTTATATGTAGTTGAATTGTGGACTTTTGCCTCGGTCCTAACGTGGTCTACACAATAATATGAAGAAGAAGATGATGTGATCAATCCATTTAGATTTTGTGATAAAAACAACAACAGATTCCTACCATTCAAATCTTTCTCCAAAAACTGGCACCATTTCTCTCTGACCTCCTCCACTGCCTCCTGGTCCTCCTTCAGCTCTGACTGCGACACGTTCGAGAGTGACGGCAGGATCTGGTGCATCATTACAGTCAGGGCGTCCGTCATGTCGTCCTCGCACTCAAAACTCTTCAAGGTCATGTGATTTAGTTTCTAGAAAAAAAGGATAAATAGGTGTTGAAATTCTTCACAAGTCAACACATAATTTGATCAAAGAAGATAATTCAATTCTGTTATCTGTTATTGCTTTGAATTTATATTATCTATCTTTCCATGCATGATTTTGCTGATAGCTTTATTATTTTAAAAGTTATACATTTTCTACTAAAACAGCATTAAAAAATACTTTTGGACACATACAAATTCAAAAATTATAAAAAAGGTTCTCAAGAGTCTTCAAAATCATGCATGGGATTAAAGAAAACCTAGTAATGAAGTAAACTGCCAAATTTCAACTTTGTGCGATGATTAGTTACAGAGGAGTAGCAAAATAACTAAAGGAAAATGAAAAAAAAAAATACAATAATGAGAAAAAAACAGAAAAAGAAACAAAAAATGCTTTTCTGAAATGAACTAGACATGCATGTCTGAATGTGTACTATAAGGGCTTTTGAAGCTCAAATCTTGTGTAACAACTGTATTTTTTTTATTATTAAAACAATAATTAAACTGTCTCAATATGTAAAAATCTCAAATATGATAAAAATAATATATTTTTTTTACATATAATTAGACAGGTGCCTGTCTTTGAGAATAAAACTGCCATTGAAGCATGCTGTATGCAAAAGTGTTGGTGGCAGATCTTGAAATGCTCAGCCCCAAAATAAAATTAAAGAGCAAATGGACTTTTAAAATAAACATGACAGTAAAAGAGGCTAGCTTGCCTGCAAGCTTTTCCTTCTGAAATAGGACAACATCCTAGAGTTGATTTTGGCCTCTTCATTCAGCATGCCGCTGGCAATGTCTGGCTCGTGGTTGTGTAGCCAGGCCTGGCTGAAGTAGGGCAGGGCCTCCTGGTACCTGGATTGAAAAGAAACACAACTATGATTTGTAAAGCTCTTGAATATATGCATTCGTACAGAAAAGTACCAACAAGGTTAGAGTACAATACTGTAAAACATCCATGTAATGCAGGTAACCAAGCAAAGGATGTCTCACTCAAAGCCAAAAGTCAGACCAAATTGATCCATGGGGCCGGTGAAGTAGTGTTCACCAGTTTATGTGGCCACAGCATACGAGAGGATTGTGTGGCCAGCACTCAGCACAATGCCAATCGGCCTTTACTTTACCCCTACTAAGGTCAGGGTACCCATCAGAGCTGGGCAGACTCAGGGACACCCTCCAGACCTAAGAACAAATCCTAGCCTTCAACTTATTTCAATATAAGAATAATTTATTCATTTAATTAGAAACAGTTATTGGTTGATATTAGGGATGTTAAATGAAAACCGGAATACTGGATTCTGAAACCGAAAACCAATTTTGATTTTCAAAACCGGATTTCAGTTTGTTAGTTGGAAGGTAATCATTACTTGAAGTAGAAGACCCTTTATTTTTTTAAAGTTTTTCCGGTCTGTGACTTGTGTCATTGCGCGGGGGGACCAACATCAGGTATTAAACCGGTTTTATAGAACCAAAAACCGGTTTTGAAAAAAAAAAAGGCTTTAATATCCCTAGTTCACATCACTTTAAAATTAAACCCCTGGTTCATTGGCTTAAGCCGTAGCAATATTAAAAACTACAAAATTGTTGAAGTTCCTGTGAACTTGAAGCCCTGTTCACATTGAAAAGGGAGAGAAAAAATATATGTCAGGGGACTCAATTGACATGAAAAATGATCACCTTTATTGTCCACAAGCGGTAGCGCATTCAACTAGCGTTCTAAAGGTCTTGGGTACTAATGCAACTGAAGGCTAGAATTTTTCCTGGGTCTGGAGGACGTCCATGAGTCTAGCAAGCTCTAATGGATACTAACATTAGTTGTGTAATAGTGAAGACGATTGGCCTCACAATCCCCTAGCATGCCAGGGACAAGGAAGCTGGTGAACACTGCTTCACCAGCCCTATGGATAAGTTTGATCCAACAGGATTACTTTACATCTTACTATGATCACCTCAGCAATAGTTTCATCTCTTACAGCCGCAATATCTCCTGCCAATTGACCCTCCACCCTCTCCCCCAAAATGCCCTAATGACTTGGAATGCTTACCTGGCAGAGCAGTAAGCCTGAACAGCTTCAATGAACATGAAGGCCGACTGCCTGAAGTGGTGATACCTTCTGTGCCAAAACTGAACAAATAAAAAAACAAAACAAAAAATAAAGTAAAATGTGACAAGTGCTGTCAAGATAAAAAAAATCACATTTTTTCATACCTGTTAAACTAAATCAAGCCTGTTAAAGATTTTATAAGAAAAACAAATGGGCAAGAAAAGGTCCCAGACACACAAAAGTGCTTCTCAGGGCTGGCTCGTCTAGCAATCACACTCAGCTACTGAAACCTCAAGCACCATGGGGTGGTCATTTAGTGACAATGCCGGATAAGAGATTGCCAAAGAAGCTTCTATATTTGGCGAGCTGGCACAAGCTGGTCTAAAAATGTGCGTCATCTGTCCAAATACATTCAACTGTCTTAAAGAATGCCTCGGAGCCTGTAAGAAATATGCCGGTGAAATATTACAGGTACCCATGTATGTGATTAGATTTAAGGCTTCTGCTCCCAACCTTCTTTGTCAAATGACCAGGGGGATGCCCAATTAAACCATGGACGCAGAAGGGAAATGTCTCCAATATATCAATCCCTCAAAGACAACACAGTGGCCTGGATTACCTCATAATGCTTGATGCCATCTCTACCAGCAGAGTTGTATAATGCTTTGTATGTTTCATGTGCTTGCTGTCTCAACCCTTTTATTCTGTCATCACAAATGAAATTGGAAGAATAATAATAACAAAAATTATAATAATAACCTTTGTTATCCTGACGGTAAATTTGTCTTACAATAATTGTGCAACACATTTGAGTTTAAATGCATCAAATTATTTAAATAAAACATTTCAAATAAGCTACTCACATAAAATACGCTCAATGAGAAGGGCTTAGGCTTAAAAATGTTAGCAAAATAGCTAACGGATAACAAAAATAACTTTAATACATTCACCCATTTTGACAGGTTTGGCAATTATTAGGGATAACAGATTAAATCAATAGTGAAATGTTTTCTCTGGCAAAAAGAAAGGATGAAAGTCTCAATTAAGTAAAACTATCTTGTCGGACCAAACTGATCTATGTGGGGCCCAGTGAAGCAGCATTCACCAGTTTCTGTGGCCATGGCATACTAGGGGATTGTGAGGCCAGCACAATGCCCAGCCAGAATTTACTTTACCCAACTAAAGTAAGGTACCCATCAGAGCTGGGTAGACTCGGGAACATCCTCCAGACCTGATAGCGAATCCTAGCCTTCCCCAGGATTCAAACCCAGGATCTACTGTATGCCGCTTAGGCCAGCAGTCACAATAAAAAAAAGTCTCAATTACACAGCTTGCTATTTTCTGCATTCATAATGCTAAGCTAACTTTGAAATGAAGCATGTTAACTAGAAGTGTGACTTTATAATCATCAGAGTAAACTTTAAAAAAAAAAGGTATCATATTAGGTGTTAATTATTATATTTGTGTTGTAACCAGCCATGTGAGACTTTTTGTTATTCACATTCCTTGCCCTTGTTTACATTGACACTCACCTTGCTGTGTCCATCAGAGCACACAAGGCAAACTGCTCACTCAGGATAATCTGCACGGTCAGCTCGTCCGCATGGCTGCACAGCAAGTACACAACGATGTGGCCCAGCCGCGGGTCCTCCAAAGGCAACTTTTTGAGCAGTGTCGAAGACAGGGCCTTTAACCTCAAAAGCTCTTTATCTATGGCCTGGAAATCAGAATCACACATATCATAAAGGAACAACTTTCTTTACGCACAACTTACAAGAAATTGAAAATTTTATTTGTAAATAGTAAGGTAAATGAACTAAGTAATAGTAAAGTATCCTGTCGGACCAAATTGATCCATAGACGGTTCAGCAGCGTTCACCAGTTTCTGTGACCATGACATACTAGGGGATTGTGTGGCCAGTACTATGCACAGCTGCCTTTACTTTAACCCAACTAAGGTCAGGTACCCATCAGAGCTGGGTAGACTGAGGGACATTGTCCAGACCTGGGAAAAAATCCCAGCCTGCACCAGGATTCTAACCCAGGACCTTTGGTATGCCAGCAGGGTGGCTCGTTGACCGTGCTTCCTATGTAGGTAAATGAAGCGACAGGGCAATTGTGAGTCAAAGGAACTGGAGAACACTGTCACTTATGTACACATGGGCCTCAAAGTCTGGCCAAGTGTGTGAACCACTGATAGGCTTCCCTTAAGTGTACACCGGTGGGCTAAGGCATGGGGGGGGGGAGACAGTCCCTGTTGCATGTCCAAGAATCATTGCACCGCAGAGAGGCTCCGAGACTCAAAAAAGCAATGCGCGCAACAGCCCATCTCAACCCTGCCCGGTTTGCCTGAATGTCCAGATCTATAGTCTGGCATTTGTCCTGCCGGGCGACAGTGCAGGTACAGGAGGGGGAATTCCACAGGTGGGGAGATTAGTGCAGTGTATATGTACAATACTGCTGAGACATAACCTATGTTACGTGACAAGCCTTATCAGCGTGCACAAGGTGGCTAGTCTGGGACAGGGGCTTGTTGTGCCCTCCCACCCACTTGATCCACTCCTACACCTACACATTGTTACGCCCTGGACTTAAAAGAGTCCGGAAGGGTCGTCTGGTATTCTTTTTGAGACAATTATAGATTAGCAAACACTGCTTCACTAGCTCCTATGGTCCAGGCATAGAATAGCTTTACTTTCATTGTGGATATTAAAACAAAATTATAACACCATCACCTTGCAATGCTACAATTCAATACTATTAAACAATTAAAAATGGAGATTTATTTTTTATTGTTCTGCTATTGGCCCTCTTACTCAACCCTTCATTTTCGGATTCCTAAAAAATAACTTAAACATATTAGCCCTGAATTAGGAACAAAGAATTTTGGGGAGAGGATGTGCACCGAAACAGACCTTACCGTTTTGATCACTTCATTTGGACTGGAGCTGCTAGGGACTGACCCGGGTATCGCGGTTAGTGTCTGCGAGATGGACAGCTGGGCATGCTGGTCAGCTAGCCTAGCCAGAGCTGGATTCATGGGCTTGATGATGGCAGCGTCTCCTGGAAGATTCGGGAATATTTTATAAGACATTAAGAGTCTTGAACACTCACACACAAAATTCAATACATAAAAAAATTCTTGGCGGCAAACATAATATTTTTGTATTGCAGATTATGGGCAGCACCTAATGGCTGTGGCTAGATTAACAGAACTTCATACAAGTAGATTTTTAATAATAACCCAATGCCAGCAAGTTCAAATCCTTAAAGGTGAAAAAAAAAAAAAAAAATCTACTAACAAACAAGATTTGATTAACACATCTTCCTCTTGATTTTTGAAGGTTGAAGATAAATCCACATAAATAGTAACAACCAATACACACTTCATTGTGATCCTAACTCATCCTATTTCTTATCCTAACTCATCCTATTTCTTATCCTAACACGCACCTGGTCTCTGCTCTCCCGTGACCACCACATCCTGATCGTCCGACCCTGACCTCGGCCGGCACTGGCTCTCTGTGCTCCCCCGCTGGAATGAGGGCCCGGCCGCGGAGGTCGCGGCGGGCGTCATGGTCGATGCCGTGACCGTGGTGACTGCGGGTTGCGGGGCTGCGGAGGTGCTTGCTGCCAGCGTCTTCCTCCGCTGCTCCTCATCCCATGCGTGCAGCTCCTGCTGAAAGGCTGTGTTGTCCTCCTCCACAAACACCCTCAGGTCTGATGGTAGTGATGCCACCAAGTCTTGCTGGCTTGTTGCACTTGCATTTAAATCCCCTGTGACATGAAATAGTTTCACTTAAGGGGCCATCTAGTACATTATATAGGAAAAAACTCAATTTTTAATTTAATGTTATTTTTATTAGTTTATTTTATTAATGTTATCTAAAAATGGAGATTAAGCATGTACAAATATTTTTTTTGCCATAAACTAGGCCACGGAGGACCAAAAGAGGACGGCAAACAGTAAAAAAAAGGACACATTTGAAAACAAATATCTAAACAACCAATGTACAGAATGCTTTAAAAATTTACATGGTTAAAGATACACATTATATTAATATTTCTGTACATTGAAAGGTCAAAGACTTAATTAGTTTTTAAACTATGTAACACAAAGTGGACCATGTTCAAAAATGCATGAAATTTTAGGGGGTAGGGTTACAAAAACTTTTATAAAATTAAAAATATCAAAGATAAACAAATACGGATGCACAGAAGTGTTGTGATATAAATATAAAACAAGTCCTGAAAGTTTGAACTAAATTGATACAGTAGTTTTTGAGAAATATTAAAAATAATGACATTAATTGGCCAAAAATGTCATTTTGAGAAAAACGCATTTAAAGTTGAATTTAGGTAAAAAGCGTCATTTTTAAAGTCTTTCATTCCTTTTGCCTAGTGCTTTCGAAATTGGCAGTAATTAGATTTTATTTTATAACTAAAGGCTTACTGGCCTATGTATTATTATGGTATTGTAGTCCTAAATCTTATTGATGATTCACTTTTTATTCCTTCAAATCGGTGGGCGTAGGCCTAAGGCCTAAGTTGACCAACTTCAACATCGCCGGTACTAATATTATGACCAGGTATTACAGCTTGAGCCTTTTGCCATCTTTTCAATGCTGCTGACTGATTTAAACATTTAATTTGCTCATTTCTCACTTTTTTCCCACTTACAGCGGTTTCCATAATCAATATATTATCATCTTTTTCTTACTAACACTATAAAAATTCAAGACAGTTGTTTACAATATGGCTGCGATGAGCGAGATTTCCGCTCCGCCGTTGCTGCGAGATGGGAGGGGAGAGTGAAGCAAATTGTAGGGCGTGTAAAATCTGATTGGTCGGAAGCTTCGGGAGACGCAAACATATGATACTTCGGAATTTTCCGTAGCGTTTACTTCATTGAAATGAGGTCAGATTGTAGGAGGTTTATTTATAGCCGGTTTTCGAAACTGGGCTATTACGATTCCTTATTTTTTGCTCTAAATTTCTATACCAAATACTTAGTGATAGTGTACAGTTTAATACTAGTTGCTATGGTTAGAAATATTGCAAATTCAGCAAAAAATATATATAAATAAAGCAAAAAACAAATCCAGTGACCTTACAAAACATTTTTTTTTATCATTTTATACTGCACATTTTATAATTCTTTTGCTAATATGATATTCTAAGATGGTTAAGGTAGCCATTTTTGATAAAAACAAAAAAACTATACTTTTATGCAAAATCGGTCTCATAAGACCAAGATGGTCCCTTAAATATGACACGACAGCAGGGTTAAATCAATTATTTTTGTAAAACTAATATCTATTTATTTATAAGTGCTGTCAGAAGAAGGCTATAAACAATCTTTTTTTTATGCATCATTAAAAAAATTACTAAAAATGATTACTTAACAAAACAGAGAATTTATGAAAAAATACTTGGATATCACTTGCCAGGACCTAAATTACTCACCCTAACCTAAATTACAGACCTGACCTAAATAACTAACCTTGACCTAAATTAATAGCCTTGACCTATAACGCTAACATTTCCATATTCAACCAGCCTGAACTAAATTGTTAGCCCAGATATGTTATTGATATTTACTAAATAATAATTACACGGAGCTTCATTAATAAAAATAATGACTTGTATTACTAACCTTGACCAAGCTCCAACCTTGACCTGTCAATGTACATTAGGCAATAGGCACTGGCATTGTGGAAGCCGCCCACGCTCTCCTTGTGCATCTCCTCCAGGGACGACTCTGAGACGGTGATGTCGTTGAACTTGAGCCACTTGGACCGGCGCTCGTCGTAGATGAAAGACCAGTAGTGCCCAGAGACAGCCTGGCCTTCGTGGACTAACACAGCGTGGAGATGGTAGGGGAACTGAGGGCAGTGAAACACATCAATAAGTTTTGACATTCCAACACACCTGTTTGCATTTTATACATTTCAATCACATTAAACAAGCATCAATTTAAAGCCTCTAAACTTTGCAGGTATATAATGAATTGTCAGATAATTTAATGATTAGTAAGCTACTTCCAAGCATTTTGTAAGGCTCTGGTAAGTAAGTATAGTAGTCCCGTCAAACCAAATTGATCCATAGTGACAGCCCTAACCTGTTACCCTGCCCATGGCATGCTAGGGTATTGAGTGGCTAGAAAGTCAAGTACCCATCAGAAGTGGGTAGACTAAGGAAAGAATCCTAACTTTCATCAGGATACCAACACAGGACCTTTCAGTGCCACTGCGGCCATTCTGGTATAATGTGCGAGAAAGGAATTTTTTTCTTGTATGGAATTGTGTCAGTAGGGAAGAAGAATGTGTGATTTTTTTTATGTGTACTTCAGCTCTACCGAGTCAAATTTTTTGACCAAAGAATCTCTTCCCAATGACAAACGCTATAGAGAACTGACACATAAAGACAGTTCAGTACAAATATTGGAAGCATTGTTAAATTCCTCTGAGCCTCAAGTTGAGAAAACCTTTTGTTATTCTTACTTTTTTCATGCTGTCTTCGGAGTACATTCTGTCTAGCTTGTCTTCCAGGACGGTGATGTTCTTCTGTAGTTCTTTAGGGCAAGAAAGAGGGAATTAAAAATTCAGTCTTATGGGTACAATAATCTGTGTAGCAAAATGTATATTAATTCCTATTCACATTACGTGCTAGTAAATTAAATTGTAGCGAGAATGTAATCTTTCGGTATTTAGTTATAATGTAATGGCTCTGTATTTAGACTAAGGAATGTTAGTTAATGTTCTTGCTTGTTTCCGGTCACCTTGTCATGAGCGCCTGAGATGCTGCGGTGAACCGTCTTGTACTAAGCGTAACTACAGTGAACTATCATTTATCGCTGTAGATATGTTCCGAGACTGGCCGCAATAGCTGGAAATTCCGTGAAGCAGGGAGACCATATTTACACAATTTATTTGTGTATTCAGACTTTTAAAAACCTCCCTTTAAATACTGTTAACAAACCACCCTTTACAGTAATGTACCGATATCTACAGTGTACTAGGACACCAACCATTATCTTCATTAGGATTTATAGACTCTTAGAGGAGTTAACATATGCAGCCGAATGCCCAATAAATAAACCTACAGCAGAAAATGTGAAAACTACCTCGAACGTCTGTCTCCACTTCCTCCCTCCACCTCTTCAGGCAGTTATGCAGGACTCGCAGCTCGTCCGTGCTGACGCTCCGCGGGTGCGGATCCACTGAGGCGCACGCCGAGCGGTAGTCCCCAGAGGAGCAGCCCGCCACCGGTTGCGCCATGTGAGGGAAGGAGGCACCGCCCATCGGCAGAAATGGTGATTGCGCGGCGCAGGCCTGGGAAGGGGAAGACACGAGCACCACCGAGGCAGGCATCAGGGTGGCGTCGAACTCCACCTGCACGGAGGAGTCTTTGAACTTCTTGGCCTCAGGGACCGGGGAGGAGGAGAGGGAAGAGGAGGTGGTTTTGGTTTGTATGCCCCGGTCTTTCTGGGGAGGGCACTGGCTGACTGTCATGTGGCAAGAAGGGCTCTGCTCATCTGTGGTGCTCGCTGATTGGTTTATGTCTGCGGTGATGGTAATATGAGAAACTGGAGTCATTTGAACATCATGCGATGGTCTGGAACGTAAAAAATGAAAACAAAGTTTTTATGTGAAACAAAAGATAGCTTTATATGCGTATCTAAATTATTTTATCATTGCTAAACCTATGCAAGTCTTTAAATTTGTAACAAAATAAAGCTAGAGTCTAATTTATGGACAGTATCTAAACGCTCTTTTTTTTACTTAGACTTAGAAATGAAACCAAAAATTACATTAGATTTTTTTTAATTGTTTCCTACGCTGCAATTTGAAATAATATTATGAATCAGTAAATACCTTTTAAGATAATATGTGACCCGTTCTGACAAAAGGTGACATAAGTCGCGAATAGCATTTTGTGCTACACGAGTTTTTGTGTTGTGGGGGTCTTTCCGGTGAATTTTTTTTTATCTTTGTAAATACTAGTTTATCATAATTTATATGTGTTTTATATTTTTTTCTACTTAAAAATATTTTAATTAATTATTTTGATCAACGTGTGATTTAAAATTTAGTATAAGTTCACTAAAATAGGGCTTTATTTAACCTATTGTTTTGTATCAAACCCTTGATAGAACCCCATAACATTATATATCCTTGAAAAGGGCAGACTTTCAAGACTTTCTATGTGTTCACTATTTATTTATAGAAACCAATCAGAAAATATTTAAGCCTGAAGTTTGGGATAAACAATTCCTTTCTTTCTATCCAATGAAAATTTGTTTATAAATTGATCATTGGTTACGATACCATATTTTTCCAATACAAATTCGCTGATTGGCTATTGGAATACAAGGCGGTAACGATTAGGCTTTCCGTTTTCGATATTATGAAAATTTCACACAATGGAGAACGGCATAGCTTCACTGTTAAATTCTTTGAGAGATGTGATTTTTTATTATTTTTTGTTAAGTTTTATTATAAAATAATATCGTATATACACCACTAAAAAGATAATTGAATGCCCTTTCGAATGGTATGTAAATATAGATATTACGAATCTGGTTGCTATAGAGTTTAGACATTTTCAAATGCATTAACTTTAAAACGCCTTTTCTCGAAACTGTTGTTTTTTTGTCTGACTAGTTCTAAGTGATAGTAAGTGTCATAGAAAAATGAAATATTGACATATAATAAAAAATTTGGTATTAAAATAAAGCCTATTCAATGCCCTTTCAAACGATATATATAACTTAAAAATGTTGAAAAAACCACTTATGTCTCCTTTTGTGGGAACGGGTCACATATACACAAAACATAAATTCAATAGCTAAAGTACTGGGCAAAATACATTTTTCTAAATGTGTTAACTCATGCCCCGGGCACGTATTTAGTCATCAAAATACACAATTCCCTGGTTCCCAGGCGCTTATATATTTCACGAGGATGGGTGTCTATTTAAAGCACAAAATAAAGGATTCGACTTTTCATCATAGTCTCAGGCAAAATATTTATTCAATAGCTGAATAGTTGAATTTTATTTCGCTTTTTAAATTACAAAAATTAACCAATTACTGAGTTTTTTTTGTGAAATTGAAAATACGGTCCTAATGGACGCTACCGAATTATTATTCTGTTATTATGGACTTAATGTTCATACAACTTTTTCTTATACAAAAAATTATGAATGAATACAATTTTTAGACCAATTAGATTATTCTAATTATTATGTTTCTAGCAATTTACTCTCTACGTTTTATCAATTTTCACCAACAAAATTTTTTTTTAATAATTTCAGAACCCTATTGATGTCTCAGCCATTCTAAAACAAAGTCTGGGCCATATGGAACAATTAGTAAAATAATGGCCAAGGACTGAAGGTATGCATAGCAGGAAAGTAGGTCTGTATGGGAAGGGTTAATATGTAGGCAAGCACAGAAAAGAATAAAACATTTACCTAGAGAATGGCACAGGAGATTCCATTTCAACATCCAGAGATTGCTGGGGGGTGGTGGAGATCTGGGGGGATGGGGAGCTCTCTGCAAACTCTAGGGCATACTGCAACACGTCTGGCAAGGGGTACCTCTTGTTGCTCGACCCATAGTTCATGAACCTGAAATAGTGTCAGTTGTTTTTGAATTACTTCATGTGCATAAATATGCGTAAATGTGCGTAAATATGTATATTATATGCTTCTTTCCAGTGCGGCATTCAGGGAATGGAACAGGTTGTCTGAGCTAGGCTAGGAAAAAATCAACAACTTCAATTCACCCTGGAAAAAAACCCATATTGTTTCCAAACCTAGACTTAAGCCTTGGAAAAGCTGCTTATAAGTGAGCAATAATCTTTTCTTCAGAAAAAGGTAAAAAGCAAATTACAGGATAAGAAAAGTCTAAAATTCTTGACCAGATTTTTCCCTATTTCTATACATATATGTGTTAAGCACTGTTATTCTGGGTTGTTTTTTTTTTTAGAATAAACCCAACTCACCCACCTAAGTGAAGTCATTGAAAAAACTGTAGACCACTTCCTGCTTAAATGCCCTGAGCTAACCTACCTTAGATGAACAATCTGCTCCCCCCTCAACCTACCATTACCAACACACTATAGAGCAGTATTGAACAACTGAAAAAAAAGACATGTAAATTATGTTTGTCTGGCATTGACTGCAAGAGAGCCAACAGCTCTGCAGACTGGCTAACAGAAGAAGAAGTTTTAAGCACAGATATTTAACAAAATATAAGTAGTACACATGATTTAATTTAGCCTTAGTAAAACTGCTTACTATTAAACATGACTTGTGGGTAGCATGATGCCCACGTGCCTTTTACTTTCTGGGTAGACCTAGGGAAAACCTTAGAACCATTTTTTTAGTAGTCATAACAAAACCAAAAATAAAAAGTATAAAACCAGTAAAAGGTCAAACTTACTTGTCCAGTCTTGCCTGCAGACTGGTCAGCTCATCTTTCAACTTCCTGGCTTCCTCTCTCTTCTGTTTTGTTGAGACTTTATTGCATTCTAAATACCTACAGAGACATTTATCACAAGTTTATACAAAAAACAAACTTTAAAATACATAGAGAGAAAGCATTAACAAACTTTTAAATAACATATGTAAAGCAACCCCATGGAATGGTACTGAAGTCAGAAAAATAGGATATTTAGTTTTAGGTATTTAATTAATTATCTATATCTTTGTTATATCTATATATTTATTATCTTTATCATTTATCTATATAGTGGTGAAGAAATCTTTAAAATCCATTCAAAAG
This sequence comes from Anisus vortex, assembly GCA_949126835.1. NCBI lineage: Eukaryota > Metazoa > Mollusca > Gastropoda > Planorbidae > Anisus > Anisus vortex. The sequence goes on from OX421503.1 coordinate 38,276,841, forward strand.
TTATTAACAATTACATAAGTAAAAGGTAAAAGAAATAGTTTTGGAGAAAAATGAAAAAGAAAACAGCACCGATTTCTTTACAATTTAGAATTACAATAGATAATTTATTATTTCCTGGATGAACAAATATTAACCAATGGCCATGAAATTTTGCAAACATTATCATAATTAAAGTTTTAAATGTTTCAAGTAATATTTATTTGACTTTTAAACAATTTAATCTCTAGAGGACATTTTGCTTGATTTTATACAAAAGCTGCTTACAAACACATTTTTGAGTAATTTCTAAAAATTATTTTAACTTGAAAGTTTCACAGCTATAAGTATAGTTCTATACTATAAGTATACTATAAGTATAGCCTTAGCTGTAAGTTAAGGCATTCAACATTACAAATCAATAATAATCTAAAAAAACGACCTAAGACCCTTTTTTTCACATTAAAAAAAAAAGTATTACAGACTTCCGTACCAGTTCGGGAGGTAGCATCACAGATGTCCAATTGAAAGAACAGTTTAACTTTCAACAGATTACAAAAAAATGTATTATAATAATACAAGCACAAAAAGAATTTGACGCCTATATAGAGACAACAAAATTGTTGATGCGTGCAAGCTAATTAAGATCTCAGTGAAACTAAATAACTAATACCAGGTGAATTGGAAACTGATTTTAAACATTTTTTTCTTAAAGGATGAGTTAAAGCTAACTTATGTGTTTAAAGCCTTGTTGATCCTTTATATATCTCACAAGAAAAAAAAAAGAACTCCAAGCATGGTTTAAATCCATGGACTGCAATAATAATGAAACCCAGGGTTAAAATACAAATATCTTAATGTCATTCAAGGGCTTTCTGCATTTAATGAGAAATGAATCTGCAGATAGATTTTTTTTAAAGCTGAGGTTCAAGTAGACAAACAGTGTATGACCTACCTATCTACATATATTATGGGAGGAAACGTCAGCTCCTGGTGAATTTTTTCAGCTCTATTTAGCTGCTGGTTGAAGCCAAATCTGGACAACTCGAATGTCAGAACAAGTGGCAAGTCTTTGAACCAAATCTGAAGAGAAAAATAAAAATTGAAATCAATTATCTTTTAAAAATGTAACACTTTCTAACCAATATCCTCCTGAAATATCAGATATGATTTTATTTCATATGAAAATTTTTACCCAATTTAATTTTGGCTTATAATTTTTAAATAGAAAGTAGAATGATGCCGCTTCCTTTTACTTTTTAGCTAAGCAATACACGGGTTATTGGCTAAAGGCTGTAGGCCTTATTTAGATAACTGTAATACTAAATGTGAACTTAAATGAAGTAATGTGGACATTAAGGAAATACTATAAAATAATAGTAATAAAGTCAATATAATTGTTTGTAGGCCTAATATAGATGTAGTTAAAAAATTCTGCATCATGCCTAGTCTAATTTATTTTCACTGGACAAACCACAAAAACACATATTTTTATGGGAATTTACTTTTCTGCAAGATATTACTTCATTTTGATTTAACCGATAAATATTTAATAAGAATATTTCAATTTTCTTAGTTTCTTTTTTTTTAGATGCCTTACATTGGTAAAATACTATATGCTTTATGTCAAGGCTCTGGGAAGTTAATGGTTAATTCCCAATAAGGCTAATAGTGTACTAATAGAAAATTAATAGAAATTTTTTTTTTATCATTATTTTTAAGCACTTCCGGGGCGCTGCACTGCAGGCGACCTGATTACGATGTGCCGTTTTTCAGCTTTTCTACCATCTTATCAAGCCAAAATTTATTTATTTTCGTATTCTTAAAGTATGTTAGTGGTTTGTATAACGGAAACTATTGTTACTATAATTTTTATGTGAAGAACCGCCTTACAAGAAACTATTTTACACCATTAGTGTCCATACTATTGAACGAACCGCCATCTTGGATAAAAATGACAACAAATAAACATGTCTTTACACTATCAGGGCGAATTAAAAGTGGCCGTAGAGGAATACGTCTGTGGACATTTTATCTGCTTTGCTCAGACAGACCCTTCAACAGTGGCAAGTAAAGTTGGATGGCTAGCTATATAAACAAACAATTTCGCAATACCAACTACATTACAACAAAAGAAGAATATGCACACCAGACGAAGAATTATTGAGCGTCAGCCTCCGCCAAACTATCTACCATACGCAACAAGAAATATAGGCCGATCGTCAGGATTTCAGTCAACAATAGCTGACTACTAATGAACTTTTTCTTGCATGATAATTGTGTGATTGTGTAATCGATTGTCTATTTTTATAAGTATATTTCTGTGCTTGTATATAAATTAGAAATAATTATTTTATTTTGTTTAAAATATGCTGAAGGACAAAACATCTGTAATCAAGACAAATTTCCATTTGTATGGATCAATAAAGAAATCTTATCTTATGAAATAAGCTACTAACACATTTTATACATCCAAAAAAAAATATATAAAAAAAGACAGTGAAAACTTAAATACATTACACACTTTAACATGCATTTTTAAAATTCAGTGCTATTAAAAAAGACACACAACCTCCTGTCCAGATTTTTGGCTGGAGTCTCCGTTGATTGTCTCAATTTCCCCCTGGGCTGTGGTGGCCTCCAAGCTCTCATGGATGTCCCGAAAGCCCACGACGTTCAGAGGGTACTGGCCAAAGGTCACTTCCTGGGAGAAAACTTTGCCTGCAAAGTAAGAAACACAAGACACTGTTAAGAGAAGAAATCAATTCTACAATAATAATAAAGACAACAAAAAAAAAAAAAAGAACACACACACAAAAAACTACCACAGAACAACAATAAGGAACAAATAAAAATAATGTACCTTCATGTATTCCTTCGGCCAAATATTTCCCTTGAAACAACTGATGAACTGGATTTTCTGCACTAATAAAAAACACCAAGGCATACATTTACATACATACTATAGATAAATTGAGCTGAATTCTTGAGTGGTAATTTAGGCATGGGGTAACAATGTGAGAGGTTTAATATTTGCCACATTTAATGAGAATCAGCCTAAACAATGAATACGAGTCATCAAAAAGAATACAACATTTTTTGTTACGTAATGAGACCATTAGTACCTTGGTGATGTAGGGTCCCTGAAGGCATCCTCCAACCAATCAAGCAATTTATGCTGAAATTCACTAACATCCTGTTGACACAGACAAGCAAATTACACATCTAAAGAAAAAATTAATATAGCAACAACAGTTTTAAAAGGTTGTTTCCCCACCGCTACACAGCAGAACTCTTCACTAGCACCCTCTTGTATACAGTCCTGAGTGTTGTTACATTTCCAGGTAAAATCAACAGGTAATATTAACAGGTGCATGTAAACTACATACTCTCAATTTATTTATTCTGAATTCTTAGTCTTTTATTAACCAGCTTATTATCGGGTGAGTGTGACAATATTTGAAATGTTTTGAGTCTCTAAATTGTGTACTATGTCATTTTTCCTCGGGAGGAAAAATATCAAAGAAGTCCTCAGAAATGGAATAGGGTAAAAAGGCGTTTAACTAAGTTATCTAATTCCAATGCTGTGCACATTAATAAGTCTTATAATCACAACAATACCTACTTCAAAGCTGTTTAACTTAAAAGCAATTTTAAGTCAAGCTATCTGTCCCGCTACAAGGATCTTTTGGTCTAATGTGAGAAGTGAATCTCAAATCACCAGACTCTGTAGCCTTAATATACCATAGGGATTGTGTGGGTAGAAAAACCCCTAAGGAGGTGGGAGGATGCAAGGTTTACTTTCCCAAAAAGTGGAAAAGTACCCATGATGTAAACTAAAAGACAACAAGGAGACCTAAAAAAAAAATTGGATTATTCATCAGGATTTAAGGCTGAGACCTTATCAATGGGCAATAATAGCTCTGCTGCTACATCACTTGGTCAACGTAGTGGACGGACAACAAAACCAACAACAATGACTGTGATATCAATGGCGACTAACCTGCTGACCATCCAGCACTGTACTCGAAGAAGCCTCCTTCAGGATGTCTACAGACTTGCTGGGGTCGACATACTTTCTGTGCGACCCCACCATCAGAGCAAAAAGTTGACGCAGCTCTGTCACAAACCTCAGGTTTCTGCCAACCTTGGTATAAAAAAAAAAAAATTGTAGACTATTACTTCCTATTTATGAGGCACGGTGGCCAAGGCAGTGCGTTCGACTGGCGTACTGGAGGCCCTGGGTTTGAATCCTGGTGAAGGCTAGGACTTGAGGGTGTCCCTGAGTCTACCCAGCTCTGATGGGTACCTGACATTAGTTGGGGTAAAAGTAAAGGCGGCTGTGCATTGTGCTTGCCAATCACCTAGTATGCCGTGGCTTCACCGGCCCTATGGATCAATTTGGTCAGACGGAATACTTTACTTTTAACTGCCTATTTAATTTTTGAATGAAATTATTTTTTTATTACATTTTTTTTAAAGCTCTTTGGTCTCTAGGATATGCGTCAAACAAATAATAGCGACCAACGCCCCCAAGACCCACCTAATGACTAATGTCACTGTGGCCATAGCATATTACGGGATTGTGTGGCCAGTTCAATGCCTAACCGCATCATTTCGCCCCCAACTAATGTCAGCTACCCTTCAGACACCCTAAAGTACAGGTATATGAACCCAAGACCTTTCAGTAAGACAGCTGAACAAGCTGCTGCTCTGCCACCAAACCACCCCACCCCCCACTTGTAGTCGATATCAACTTTCGGAAGAGCACATAGGGAAATCAACTTGGCTCATGTCGACACCTACCTCACTCTCTGTTGCAGCCCTGTGCTTATAGTGGAGCACTATGTCTCGAAACTTTCTGACGTGAAATAATGACTGAAAGTAAATCACATAAACGTACATCAATATATATAACTACCGTGAGTTTGTTTATATGTTTGTTTATATATATATATATTTCTATATTTATAAACATGTTTGTCCTCCTATAGGTTGATAATCACTGTATGTTAAAGTTCTAAACTGAGCGCCATTTCAGAATGATCTCCCTTTGAAATGCTTTCAAGAAAAAAAAGAAAAAAAACTAAATACCGAAAGATAAGTTCTCACTACAGTTTTTTTTTATGTAACAGTGTTAGTTATTTTGTACTTTCTCTTTTAACAAAACATATTGCAATCATTCATTTCTGCGTCATTTTGACTGGAATAACCACTAGTACATACATACATATATTTCTAGTTCTATACAAACAAACATGCTGTGCTTTAAAAGTGTAGTGTGTTTTTAACAGAGTGGCATGAACAAACACAGGAACCAACCCGGAGAAAAACAACAATTTAATATATAAATCCCTAATCAAAATCCAAACAAGACCCAATAGAGCGTTCTCTATGGGCGGAGCTTAAGTTTTTTAGTGTAAATTTAGTGACGTATTTGTGTAAATATAGAACCCACTTGAGATACAAACGTAACGTGGTGAAGTTGTTCTTCATCATGTTAAATTCACATCTGAATATTGGCTATCCTACTCACAAATTAGGAGGTAAATAGTCGTATATAATCTTCCTAGTCCAAGAGAAAGCCTGACATGGTATTTTTTCAACGATTTTCAACATTTTACGCCCATTTTATCATCTTCATATCCGACCGGTAAGTGTTGCAATTGAATTGATTTTATTGATATTATAATTAGGCCTAATAATCGTTCGGTACAACATTAATTATATGTATTCCCCTATTTTAAAAGTTAAATACTGCAGATTAATTGATTAATGTGATTAGGCTAGGGCCGGTTAGACCTATTTACACTTTCACAAAACATAAGTAAAAACAAGCTCGGGCCTATAGTAAGGACACTTTATTGATACAGCGGCCATTGTGTACACCACTACATAAAAATAAACAAAAATCACGTGCTTTTTGTCACGTGATTGCAAACGCCCTATTGATAGGTAAGCTTGGGGAAGCTATAATCTTCTGTAGAGAAGGACCATTTGTAACATATAAGAAAACATTTTATTTCTACAATTAAGGGCAATGGAAAGCCTGACAAATACCACAAGCACTAAGATAATATTTGAATCCTCCACATTGTTAATGAAAGCTGTGACTGGTGTATTGCTGATGACAGTCTAATGAACACGTCAACAGTTGAATCAGCAGTCTTTTTTACAGTAGATAATGTAGCAACATTATGAATATATATATGTTATATATACATCCACCAACAACCAGTACTCTCAGTCTCTAATTATCAAAGCACAGTTGTTTACATCTTGCATTTAAACTTTTTTTTTTATAAACACATTATAATATATACCAGAAGTAGGTAAATTTGTATTTGCGTGAGGGGGTTGAGATGGGTGTGATCGCGTTACCTGTATGACTGCACTGAACCAGCAGGTGTTGCCCACATTTTTAAGACCCACCGGCCAGCCGTCGAGGCGCTTCCTCTCGTAGGGGTTGAGAGGGTCGATGAACCAGAGCTCCCCACGCTTCCGCTTGGTGCTTCCTTTGCTCTCGGCGAGACTGGCCTCCAGGACTCTGGCGATGCAATACGAAATAGGCATGGTTAACAGATCAGTCAATAGGAACCTGGTCGTTAATGTTCATGCAGCCCATTGCAATTCAAGGTAGAACATTTATCATGGTCACACTGGGCCTGCACAAGACTGTAAATTTTGTTCAGGCAAAGGCGATTTGTGTAGATTTATAACACTAATTTCTGGGGCATGTTGATAAAACATCTAGCTGAAGATCTATTGTTTGAAGCCCAGGTATAGACCAGGACTTTTTTCCCCCCAGATCTGGAGAATGTCCTTCACTCTATCCAGACTCTGATAGTAATTGGTTGAAAGTAAGGCCAGATGGGCACTGTGCTGGACATAATTGTGGCTACTGAAAATTGGTGAACGCCCCGGCACAAGCCACTTAGACCAACATGGTTTGACTAGGATACGAATGATACAGCTGATTCTTTCATGCAGCCTTACTAATGAACTTAAAAACCAAGTAAAGAGATTTTATCAAAATTGAGTTAAGATTTGATTTTGATAGTAAATAGTGTATACTGTATCTGAATAATAAAATCATTGATACAAAAATATCTAAATAGGTCTAAAGAAGAACCAACTGTTACATATAAGACTGTGAAGTTACACAAGAGATACAATGAGGTCCAAAGATGACCAGTGCATTCATTACCTGCTAATATCCTGCTCCTCTCGGCTAATCTGACCACCAAGTATCCCTTGAGCATCTCTGGTCAGGTCAATGTACTCTGCACATTTAAAATGCAAGGGTTCTTACTAAAAATTCCCTTCAAAATTCTTAAAATTTAGCAACTAACTAATATATATTTTATATCATTTCATTAAAATGACAATGGTAATGTATATTGGTAGTAAAAAAAAAAAAAAATTTGTGGTGGCACGTTTTTCAGTAGGCCTACTCATTAAACTCGTAGAAAAGAAACATGAAAAGAATTTTTAAAGACTCCTTAATTACATAGTAATTATTTATTTTTAAAATATAATTCTACACTCTGCTTTCTAAATTATAGTGAAATTCCCCTGTGTTCCCAAACCTTAGTCAATTTTATATATATCTATAGGAAAAAGATCTAAATAGTTTGAGCGTCTACTGTATAGAAAACAAAATTGACGATAACCTGCCCTGTTTCTCTGATAATTAAACTGGTGACTGACGAAGTAAAAAGGGAGACAAACATTCTCACCATCTGGAGCCGACGTGGATTTCCCTGGTGCAGCTTGCTTTTTTTGCCCCTCCGATGTAGAAGAAGCCATGGCATCAACGTGGTCTAGCGGTTTGGTGGCTGTTTGTCGAATGTGAGTCTACAACATTAAAATAAAGAAGAAAAGGCACAATGTCAAAACCTAGAAACATTTAATATTTCATCTAGCTCTGAGATTGAGTTTCTGATGTTGGTAACTTTACATTGAAGTTCATATTGTACTAGATTACAATCATTTACAGGAATTAAATTGCATTATAAATAGGGATGTTAAGATTTGTTTGTTGGGGTTTTAAAATGATTGTTGCATATAGGAATCAGATTTTAAACCGATTGTTGTATATAGGAATCAGATTTTAAACCGATTGTTGTATATAGGAATCAGATTTTAAACTGATTATCTTTTTTTTTGTCCGTCATACCAAAATTGACATAGAGCTGACACAGATAGCCAAAAAAGCCTTGTTTATTATGTATATAAAAGGCAGTAACAGAGATTTGAAAAAAAATTCATTTCAAATGCAAGTCTAATAGTGTTTACAATGGATGGATTCGTGAAGATTCAACATGATTCTTTAAAAATCTTTCCATTAGTGACGATGAAAATCATAGGCCGCTCAAGGTGAGAGATTAATTTCCAACAAAACTGATCATCATTTTGTTTTAAACTAGTTATTAATTTCAAAATTGATCTTTAGAATATTGGGCATTATTGTTTATCAATGCTTTTAAAAAAAACAAACCAGTTAATGTGGATTTCCAAGGGTGATGTAACCGTTAGGCTGGCTGGTTCTGCTGCTTATTCACCCAACTGTCAACAACACGGCCCAGGTTTCTAGCCTTGCCGCTGACCAATCCCTGCCGCCCTGCAGGAGTTTTGGGCCCAGTGGGCGTAATAATCTTCTATCTAGAAGGAACGTCTGTAAACTTTTAAGCCATATTATTCATATAAGCTATAAAGTAATTGTAAAAGTTGTTTGTCTCCCCAAAATAGCCAGCTCTCTTTGTTTGTTTGTTTATAATCTAAATGAAGTAAATGCTTGTTTCAAAAGAAATGCTTGATGATCAATGTGCAGGATTGGTTGTAGCCATAACAAGGTGCAGTGACAAGTAAGTGAGTCAGCCAGAAGGAAAGCATCATGTGCTAGGATTGGAATGAGGAATGCATTGGTTCTTGAATATGGCATTGTATATTTTTCTTCGTTTGTTGTACATTCCCTGCATTCCTGTAATGATTTCATAACTATTGGAACGTGTGGGTACCAATAAACAGCTCCTTTTACATATTCTTTGTCAGTCCTAGTGACTAGTGAAGTCGAGTTATAATTGCTCACAGCAAAAAGGGAATGTGTGGCCATCACAGATTTTGAAAATGATACAGACGTTCAATGGGCTTCTGAATGACATACATTTCACTGCCTCTAGACCAACACAAACCATTACTTTTATATTAAGGTATAAGTAACTCAATATTAACCAAACAATCAACACACCTATATAGTAAGTCAGGGGGAGGAGGGAAACACCCCTTCACAAGATTCAGTGGCAATGACATACAAGACGGATCGGCTCGTGTGGGCCAGCATAATACCCATCCACCGCCTCTCTAAGTACCAATCAGTACTGACCTTTGATTTTGTGCCACCGAGGACACTGTCATCTCCAATGATTGTGGTGACGACATCCTCAATCTTAAAATTGCCGTCAGTCCTTACGCATGCTCGGATGGCCTCTTCGATCACACTGTCGGGTGCACCTGTAACTTCTTTTATTTTGGCAAGTGTTAAATTATCCTCTCTAGTCCTCTGCAAAAGAAATCAGCTCTGGTAAATTCTTTTCCCATGCTATCTTGAAAACTAAGAGTAAATTATAATAAGTTCAAATACTAAATATTTTGAAAGCAAAACTTTACTTTTTAATTAAAAATTATCAATAATTTATATAAATGTTTCTTATTGTATTTGGTTTTAAACACTAATATATTCGCAAACAAAATTTGTTTTTGTCATTTATTTTGGAGTGTCTGTAACAAATTAATTGGCTTTACACTTTGCAGCAATGTATACATCTGAAAAAATTGCGTCGGTTTTTTACTGTTTCTGACTTTGATGATTGTTTTATACCAATTATCAATAAAAATCGAGGTTAGACTGTCTACTTATTAGTCTGCATTATTGGCATTATATATTTATTTCATCCTCATCATCAAACCATTGACCGTTATAATGGTCGTTGGGGGGAGCGAATGGACAGCTCAGCAGTCCCCTTTCTCCATTTTTGCCGATCTTGAGCGGCTGTTTAATCATTTGCAATCTTTATATTTATATTGTCAAACCAGCATTTCCATTTACTTTGACAGCTTCTCCAGCATCCGCCTTCTACAGTACCTTGGAGGATGGCTTTTGTACTTTTGTGGTGAAAACACATCAAAAAGGGCATTTCATTTGATTCAACAGTCTTCTGATTATTCTCAGTAGGCTAGGCCTTTTCAGTCTAACAGTTTTAAAAGTTTAGTCTGATAGTCTTGAATTATTATCAATTCAAGAGACATTCTAAATAATATTATTTTAATAAAAAGATATAGCCTAATAAAAATATAGCCTTGGCGTAAATTGAAATATAAATAATTTTTTTATTAAATTGCAATTTTAATGGTAATGCCTAATGGTCTAGATCTAGATATCTATAAAAAAATAAAATGATGAATATTTCTCGACCTGATGCCTGATGCTTTTGGAATATTGATTTTTTACTCAAATCAAAATTTCCGAGACGAAGGTAGGGGATAACTAAGGGCACTTAATGCGTCTAAAGTAGCTTTTGAAATAAAAACTTAGTCAAGATTATTTATAATTATTTATTATGATTTCATTTCATTTATAAATGAATGTCAGTCAATCACTTCAATCACATGAATCAGTCACTTCAATTAAAAGTAAAAGTACTTTAAATCCCAAATATTTTGAAAATATCCAAGTGTGCAAAACAAATTCTTTAATAATTCGTGTTAAGCATTTATTATTCCAAATAAGCACTATAATGAAGATCAAGTCTATTGGGGCCTACAAAATTATATTACACACCTGTGCCGGTCTCACTGGCAAAGGGGACTGTTCCACAGTCATTTTGCGTTACATCCAAAGTTTTACAATGGTGCCGAAGATGGCGACCATCAAAACACAGGTGGCTGTTACACAGTGTTTGTATTACAGAGGGATTTCCCAGAGCAATGTTTTTATATTAGGCATAATGAAAAGAAAAACATGACAAAATAGACAAATATTTGTATTTTAATTATTCGGACGAAATTTAAAAATATATCAGCTAACAGTGTTATTGGTTTTTATTGTAAAAGTAGATGTTTGCAGTGGGAGGATATACTATTATTAGAGTTTTGAGGAATACCCAAAGATCAACAACTTTTACACCCTTCCCCTTCCCACAAGAGGTCACGAGAAAAACATTTACATTTAAATATTAACGTTGCGATTTGGTGTATGTCTCCTCGGTAGTATAGTGGTAAGTATCCCCGCCTGTCACGCGGGAGACCGGGGTTCGATTCCCCGCCGGGGAGGATATATTTTTTTCTTTTTTTTTTTTAAATTTTTTACTGTGAATAAATATTTTTATAATGTCTAATTATGTTTTTCTTTTAATTGGCAGATAAACACAATTGTATTATGTTTAATATTATTCTAATATATAATTTTGCTGTTAGCCGTATTGTGTAGGTAGGGTAGGCTAGTTTATCATGCTGCATGCTCATTCCTTTTACAAGAAAATGCCTGAACAAACGAGAGAAACCAGTAAATTATTAACATCATTTAAAACACTTAGATTATAGAAGTTAGGCATATAGTAATGCAGACTAGACTCAAACCACCATGGATGTACGTAGGACGCAATAATCTTCTTTTTTTTTCGACGGGTTCCTTGCTTCCATCTCCATCTGTTTCCTGGACAACAAGAACTGGATGACGGAAAACAAGTTGATAAGCATAACAGTGAGAAGACTGAAGCTTTTATCGTCGGTACGAGACAGATGGTCGTGTCTCTCACTGTGTCCAATCTTCAGCTGGCTGACGCAACCGTGCCTTTCTCGACGACTGTCAAGAGCCTTGGCGTCTATCTGGACTCCACGCTGTCCATGCAGCCCCACATTTCCTTCCTCACCAAAATCTGCTTTTTCCATCTGCGTCGCATTGCCACCATTCGTCGCTATCTGACCAAGGAGACTTGTGTTAAGCTTGTCATCTCTCTCCTCTTTTCCCACTTGGATTACTGCAATTCGCTCTTGGTTGGCTTCTCGGCCTTCTCCCTCCAGGGCCTCCAACATGTCCAGAAGTGTGCTGCCCGACTGGTCCTTAAGAAGAAGTCGACTTATACTAATCCTCTGCTCCGCTGCACTGGCTACCCATTAACCACCGGATCTCCTACAAGCTGGCCTCTCGTTGTTACGAGTGGCTGAATGACTCTGCCTCCGACTACCTTCGCTCCTGTCTCGAGCTCTACACTCAATCCCGACCACTCCGCTCGGCTTCTGATACACTTAACCTACTCTTCAGATCCCTTGTGTGAAACTGGTGTCCGCTGGCGAACGAGCATTCTCATACGTGGGCCCGTCCGCCTGGAATGCCCTCCCACTACAGCATCGACAGAGCCCTAGCTTTGACACCTTCAGGAGCCGGCTGAAGACCCACCTGTTAAAGTAGCAGTTCATTATTTTTCATGTATGCCTATACATTTTTGTCTTTTATTTCTTGTCTGTAGCCTATTCTGTCTGTCACTGTTGACATCGCATAGAACAGTTCCCAACGGGATATGCACTATAAAAGTCTTATTATTATTATTTTGTACACGTTACCATAACATTCTTTAGAACTAAAAATCTGGGCTAATTGATTAAAACAGATAATAGCTTTCAATAGTGATAATTTGTTCACCGTGGACTTAGACTTGTAAAATAATAATGTATTGAATAGGATCGCGTAGCACCACATTAAAAGAATGTGTATTTATTAATAGTGCCGTTAATAATAAAGCACAGACGCGGTTTCTAGCCAAATTGTTCAGGGTCACAGGGAAGGGCTATAGTTTGCGACTCTCCATTGCGTACATCAAAGAGCAGCGCACATCTAAAAGATGAGCCGACAAGTAAAAAGATTCATGTTAAGTGTAACTGTAACTTAACATTTGGTTTTGTGTTGTTTTTATCGCAAGCCATTATAGTTGGTATTTGCATGGAAACACAAGAAACACAATATCTAAGACTAAATAGTGTTAGCAAGGCATTTCAGGAATTGTTTTGTGCGAATCCAAGATTATTTATTACAAATATTTCCATTAGAACAAAAAAAAAAGGTCTTCTACTTGAAGTAATGATTACCTTCCAACTTCCAACCAACAAACCAAAATCCTTTTTAGAAAATCAAAACCGGTTTTCGGTTTCAAAACCGGAATCCGGTTTTCGTTTAACGTCCCTAAAATAGACTGTGTGTGTAAAGTCCAATTACCATTCAATTTAATAATTTAAAGACACGTACACAACTTTATATTTGTCCTTTATACTTATAACAAGGGATGAGCTATCTAGGGAGCTGCGATCTTCAACACAGTCACTCCTCAAAACTCCTAGTTTTGAATGGACACAGAAAGAAGTGCGCTGGGAGTGCGCTCATTTGAGTCAGTGGCGCATTCTCTATGGAACAGTCTATCTCAGACACTGAGAGAATCTGGGACAAGAGAATCTTTTAAAAAGAACTTAAAGACCTTTCTCTTTGGCTAGTAGCCTACCTCTGCCAGTGCGAATCACACCAAGAGCGTACTGAGCATGCTAATTTAATAGCATGGATAGAAGCGCTATAAGAAATGCCCATTATTATTATTATTATTATTATTATTATAGCAGAGTGGTCAGAGTCTGCAACTGTCGCACAGGTGACCTAGGTTTGCTTTCACACTATAAGAACATTAAAAAAAAATTATGTAAAAAGAAATACCTTAATAGACCTATTTTTACGATTATAATTTTTTTTTATTATAAAGTTTCGAATGAGTTTTTGTTTTATTTATTCTTTTTAATAGAAAAATCTAATTATTATATTTTACATTTAATTATTGATTTATTGTATTCATATCAATTATTTGTCTTTAGGCCTATTTTTTAGTTAATGCATGCTATTTAAATTTATAACTAGTACATCAAAATCAAGTCAATTTATTTAACTTTAAATTGAGGATGACAACTTTGTATGCTATCTATATATTATATTTAAAAAGAAAGTATGTGCCATTTGTTCTTCAGTGTGGACCTATGCCTAATTATATTGTTACCGCGGACAACGCCGGGTAATTTAGCTAGTAGTGTCATTTATATTTATAATATATATATATATATAGCTCAGTGATATATTATACTCTTTTAAAACTCCAAACCCGAAAACGTCAACACTTCCTCTTGAGTTGAAAACGAAAAATGTTCCTCAGGTCGTATTCAATAATTTTACGTTGTTCCACTCGAAGTATTAGCACAACTTCTTGTCTTTGTGGAAAGAAATCCCGGAAACCTTGGGATAAGAGATTTCCAGTAAGAGAGGAGGAAGTTGGCCCAGATGCAAAGGGAGGATGTGAAGAAATGGCTAAAGCCTTACCAGAAAAAAGTAGGCCTAACTAAGTTTAACTAACTAACCTTTCCGCCTTTCCCTTTTAAAATTTGACATTTTATTAATAATTTAGGTTAGGTCTATTATCATTTAGCCTATTCTGTAATATTTTAAAGTATATTTTAAATTGTAAAAATAGTAATACCCATAACTTAGGGCCTAAGTCCTAAGTCTAAGTTAGGTATTAGGCCGACTGGTCCTTCAGATCGGGTTCTAGTCCTGCCACCGACCAATCCCTGCAGGAGTTTTGGGCCTAGTGGACGTATTAGGCTAATCTTCTATCTAGACTAGAAGGAACGTCTGTAAACTTATAATTCAAATATAAGTCATAAGGACTTTATCTTATAATATAAGTTTACAGACGTTCCTTCTAGATAGAAGATTATTACGTCCACTAGGTAAAGGTAGAGTAAGTGTATAAGTCATTTATCCTTTATGCACGACCTTTCTGTCTGTGCATAGAGGCATAGACTACCTCCATTACCAGCTATAATTTTACTAATTAGTTAAGGTCAGGCTGTGATTATTATTTATATTTGCAAAGATAAGGAATTTTCAAAGTTGTAAATTGTAAACCTCCGTTGCACTAAACAGATCTTCTAATAGTAATAAAACCTTTTCAGTCTTAAAACTAAAACCTAATTTCTATATTTCGCTGTTGTTTTTTTTTTCAGTTGAAGCCCCAACTGGCCTAGTTCATAAAGTCACACAAGAATATATACACGTCCCTGAGATGGTGCCAGAATTTATTGTTCCTGATCTAACTGGTTTTGAGGTGAGGTGCTAATTACCAGTCTTTCATCACAGCTTTGAGAAAAAACATTTTACTTGTATTTTCTATTGCACCTAAATTGCACTTATTAATGGAATAATACTAGAAGTTTATGTTTGCAAAATATTAATGTATTACTTTAATTTGTACTTCAACTATCAATGTAATTTAATAACTTTAACCCTTAAGCCCTTAGCAGTAAGTAAGTAAAGTATCCAGTCGGATGAAATTGATCCATAGGACCGGTGTAGCAGCTTAAGCCCTTAGCAGTAGCCAGCCTATAACTCCCCAATCCCTAAGCCAATTGGCATAACTCTGTATAGGCCTACTGAACAAAAATCAGAAGAAAAAAATTATTTAAGAATTCACTGTAAAAAAACAACTACTTAAGCAACTGAATCAAATTCTTCATTGTTAAGTTATATAACATATAAAAATATAAAGTTAAATTCAAACCAGAAGAGTTGACAATGAACTGATAAATAAAAGGGAAAATAAAATAAATCACTGAGCATATGTAGATCGGTTGTGATAGTTTGTCATGGAATTTTGCAATCATCGTATCAGATTCAAATCCTCCTATTCAAAGCCTATTCAACTTCTATATCGCTTTCAATATCACTATTATCTTGGCATTATCAAAATTATAAAGCCTTTCCCAATGCTTCTCTAAATATTTCCAAAATGCCATCAGTGTTCGTAGAAAAATTTGATCGAGCTAAAAATACCAGACAAATGTGGAAAATAGCATCAGTATTGCTCTCTTTGGTCACAATTAAAAAGGCTTATAACAGGCACTTAAAAACTCGCATTGCTATCAGAAACAAAACAACCCCAAATTCTGCTATGCGCAGCGACTAAGGTTGTTTACCAGTAGAGGCGAAGCACAGTGACTGTAATGGCGAAATTTTTTTTATAACAATAGCTAAATAATTAAAAAATTTTAGTATCCCTTTTTCAGGCTCTGCTTGTCCAAATGGTTTACGTTGCCAACAATAAGTTGGTGTGGCCAGTAAAATGCAACCTTAACAATTCTTCAACTAATGTAAGGTGCCAGCCCATTAGAGCTGGGTAGACCCAGTGACACTCTCCAGTTCCGGGTGAAAAACCTTAGCTTTTGCCTAGATTCAAACCCAAGACAGTAGTAAAAAAAAAAGCAAACAAGCTGACATTAGTTGTTAAGACCAAATGTTTTTCACTAAAAATATTAAAACTTACATAGTTACAATATTGCTTCTATATTATCCAAGAGACTTGAGTGAATAAATGAATAAAATCAAGACAAACTTCTTAGTTTACACTGTTAATGTTATTATAACTTTCTTTTTGTTTTAATTTATGTATGTTTAGCTGAAGCCCTATGTATCTTACAAAGCCAAGGAAATAAACCAAGGGCCACTAACTGCCGCAGAAGTCTTCAACTATGTTTACGCCCCTAAGCTGGAGGATGACTTTAGGACCGGGAAAGTAAAAATAGAAGAGCAAAAGATCACACTAGCGGACGGTAGAGTAATTGAAATCACACAGACAAGCAAACAGGAAGCGTCGTGACATTGTCATTCACAAGTTTTCATATTCCTGATATCAAACCCTTGATGTATCTTTATGTGATTGAAAAAAATAAATTAAACCATAGCCTATTTACATATATTTTGTTGTGGTGAATTCTTTTTATGTGTACTGTATCTTGTTCCATACCCAGTACCAAACAGTATTTAAAAAAAAAAGTATAAGAATTGTATTGTTTATATTACCGGTATTTGATTATCTTATGTGCAGTCTCTTTTCAGAGGCAAACACAAACTGACATAACTGCCTTTTATAGTAGATGACGTGTTTTATTAATTTATTACACAATTCACATAAACAATATAACATATCATATATCACATTTAAAAGATATTTATTATGCCCTCTGCGAGAAAGTATAGAGCCTACTATACTTATACTACTGGTGTGACTAGTAAGACTTTAGCTGTTAATCAAGTTAATAGTAATTAGTATACAATATTTTTTATGACATTTAGCTTTCTTTTATTTTTGAAAGCTAAAAATATTTTAATAAAAAAATTCCTACTAACACTCCTCACAACTGTTTATTGAATCAGTGCACATACAGTTATTATAGAATCAGTGCACATACAGTAGATATATCTACGTATGTTTTGTCCCATGTGAAAAACTATGATTGAACGCATTGTTTAAAATACTAATTCAACATGTCTAGACTCAAAAACGCTTGGATTCCTCCCCTTGGAGTGTCCATACAGTCACTGGGCAAAAACCTTTCCTTACTTCCCCTTTCTTAACATCACAGTCCCAAATCAGGCTTTACACACTTCTCTCTGTCTCTCTCTCTTGGTCCACTGACCTTCAAACATGTATCCAACTATTTAACCTGTAACATTTAACAAGAATATATAAGTAAAATAACGGCTAACTCTTTGCTAGTTTTCAGCTGTGTAAAAAAAAAAGTAAAAGCATAAGGGTCATCAAATATCAAACTTGACTTATTTCCTTGGATTTCTTGTAGAACAAACGGCTAGCGACAATAATCCAACACTCTTGGTTCTGTGAAGATTTCTTTAGTTTACCCCACTTTATCACTTCATGACATGCCGTACGATCTTCTCGACGTTGTCCTGGGGCCTGCCAGCTTTTCTTTGGCCCTGTTGGTTCCATTAGAGAGCCCGTCGCTTGATTTCTTCAGCTGGCTTTTTGAGAGAGTGGGCCAATCCATCATCAAACAACTGAAATCACTACATATGTAGACAAAAATAATCTCAGTGCTCTGATGTACGCAATGGAGAGACGCAAACTAGCCCTTCCCTGTGAACCTGAACAATTCTGCTAGAAAGCGAGTCTGTTCTTTATTATTAACTGCACTATTAAATACACATTCTTTTTATTTGTGCTACGCGAAACCTTTCAATACATTATTTTACGTTACCATATATGCCCCTTCAAATACTCCTTAATATTATGGTCAACAATAATCGGTAATTTGATTATCACTATTGAAAAATTTAACACTATTATCGGTTTTAATCAATTAGCTCAGATTTTTTTTAGTTCTAAAGAATTTTATGGTAAAGAGTACAAAATCATATTGTATTCACACAAATAAACCCCTTGAATGCCCTGCAAAACACTAATTAAGTTTGAAGTATTTTTCAAATATATTTTCAAAACTACCACTTTTGGCTTTTCCGGCCTGTGACTTGAAAGGGAGGGAAGGGGGCTAAATCCTGTATAAACTGGTTTTATAGAACCAAAAACCAGTTTGGGAAAAAAAACAGTTTTAACATCCCTAGTCTATTTTATGTATAATATAAATATGAATAATGTCTTGTCTTATAATAACTTATATAATAATAATAATTGTCTGAGGTAATTGTTCCATAAAGAATGAGCATACTCCTGTATAAGGTACTTCTTTTTGTGTCCAGCCACACTGGGAGTTTTAAGGAGTGACTGATAAAGAACACAGTTCATTTGATGGCTGATGCTTTGATACAAGTACTCAAAGATTGGAAGGATTAATGCCAATTATGCATCCGTACATAAGGGACATAATTTTGTGATTTAATCGCTTCACTATCAGAACATACGGTAATAAGTTAGTCTCCGATTTTATCTTAGGTTTGCCAGATACTTAAAAAAAATTCTCAGACACTTTCCAATCCTGACACTACAGAATCGAGTACCTCACCAATTAGAAATTTGACACAGTGTTATTAATATCTGGTATTGGTATGTTAAAATTATTTAGCCAATTTAATGGACAGTCTGCTGAAATACCAGAATTTGGGCATCATGCTATGGTCTGTGCTCTAACTCTAAGTAAATGCTTTGATTACCTCAGCAGGACCCTATTATATTCCTGAGTCCTTATGATAATAATGGTAATTTTTATTGCGCGTCTCACCATGCTGTCACATTTTAGCACACAATGTGTGCTCTTGTCCACCAATCTAAATGGAAAGCATGCACCGATTTCCAAATATTGCTGAACTTAAGCTACACATATTGCTTTGTCCAGTTCTTATTCTAAAATATTTAATTACACAATAGCCTACATAAATGAACCTGGTATAGTTGCTAACAATAATATATACAAAGTATTTTTTAAACATCAAAACAGCACACACAAAAGAGTAAAATAGAAAAGACTTTTTTTTTTTTAAATTTATTATTTATGAATTTTTTTAATAATTACATAAATGACAACAATAATGCAGGATAAATAGAATCACATTTTAACATTCATAACATAATTTTTTACATTTTTAAAGAAGTGTGTATTTTTTTGTGATAACAGTTACAGTAACATTAATATCTTTTACGAGCACATCTTTATATAATCATCTGCAAAACAGCTTCATTTAAAAGATATTTATTATGCCCTCTGCGAAAAATAATAAAGTCTACTATACTTATACTACTAGTGTGACTAGTAAGGCTTTAGCTGTTAATCAAGTTAATAGTATACAATATTTTTTATGACAAGTTTTCTTTTATTTTTGAAAGCTAACAATATTTTGATAAAAAATTTGGAAATTTACACCAAATTTTGTTTTTTAATTTTTATGTTGATGGAGGTAAAAAAATATTTTAACCAATCAGCAGATTTTCAAAGTTGTTAACTTTAGACAATTAAAATTATATTTAGATGTATATGTGAGCCCTGGACATTAAATAATTACTGAGAGCAATTATGTTTTATAATACTCTATAATAAAAAAGATAGTCCCAAGTAAACCAATGCCCTGGTCTGTTATTAAGATAGGCCCGTAGCTTGGCTACCTGTACTGTCATTTTTTTCTCTTAGCGACAATGTAAAATATCATTGTGATAAAAGAAAGTCGCAGAATGAAAACTTACCTAATTGCCTATTGCTGACAAGGATTAATTTATTTATAATAAAATGGTGGCAATGCATTCTGTGTAAGAACATTTTGTTATCTGTAAGAAAGTGACATTGTTTCTCTTTGCAAGCTATTCAGCTTTTCCAAAGTTTTGATAGATTATGTTATCAAAGTTCATCAAGTTACCCGTTGGCATAATAGTTTTTCTTTGCACCACAAAAAAAAAAGCCTTTAAAAAATACCTTTTAGTATGTCTGACTAGGTTTCAGCTAAAATATTTAGTTGCAAGATATGATTAGAACATAATCTTGGGTAGGTGTTATGAAAATATTAATAAGTTAATCATGCTAAAACCTTGTCAATTTCAGTGGAAAATTCTCTGTGACAAGATGATCATCAGCAAATACAACTACAATGTTGATTTCAAAATCTGGAAATTAAACAAAATATTTTTGAAGTCATCCAATAGACATAAAACCATAATGGTCCCGCAGTTAAGATGAAACAAAATGTGAAACTCATAAGATTCTTTAGCTTGACACACAAGGAAGCCTCAAACACCAGTTGATTTGGTAAATTAAAAAGTATAGTATCCTTTTCAAACCAAAATGGCCCAGTAGGCTGATGAGCAGCATTCACAGATTTCTGTGGCCATGGTATACAAGAGAATTGTGTGTCTAGCACAATGCCCAGCCACCTACGATTTTCCCCAAGTAACATCAAATCGGGTTAGACTCAAGGGCATACTCCAGACCCGAGACAAAAAAAATCCTTGACATAAACCTGGATTGAAATCCAAAACCTACAGGATGTGCTGCCAGTGCCACTACACCCAGATTCCTGTACAAAAATGGATTTGCATTTTTTTATAAACTTTATAAATATTATATTTCAATACTGCCAATATATCATTAAACATTACACATTAAACATAACACTGCAGTTAAAATGAACACACTAATTAATGTTCTATAATAAATAAGTTAAGCTTTTTAAATAAAATAAAACAACTGTGTCAGGTGCAGTCAGCCAAGTTAGAAATTTGGAAAAAAAAATTTTTGTATCACAACCTGCCTTAGGAAATCTCAATGATGTCTGAAAATGCCTTGTAGTTTTGTCCAATAAATTTCATTGTTAAAAAAATGGCTATGTTGATTATTTTTTTTTACATTAAGCACAGATTTGTTTACTACTACTGAAAAATTAAATTTTTCGGACTTGGCCCGGTTTGCGCCTGAAACAGTCAATATTCAGAATTGTATATTCTGTGCACCAACTTACCAACTTTAAAATTATTTGTTGAGAGTGAAGGGCATGTGAATAGTCTAGGGAATACCATATAAATTGGGATAGCCATATTGCGAGCTACATCACCATCAGCAATCTGAATGTTTTGTATTTCCGTGGCTGAAAAAAGGAACAAAAACACACAACTGTACTTTTAGCAGGAAGCAAAGAAATTACAGTGAACCCTCACTACTTCGTGGTTTGACATTCGCAGCTTTACGACTTCACAGATTTTTTTCATTATATTATATGAGAAAATATATTGAGAAAATTGTGAAAATAGTCACAATATATGAAGACCGTAACAATCTTTTTTTTTTTTTATTTACACCAACTGTTTTATTGCTAAACATTTGTGCATGTGTACTGTATGTACATACTGAAGATAACTGTTCATTACTGTAAAGGGTGGTTTGTTAACAGTGCGTAAAGGAAGGGTTTTAAAAGTCCAAATACACATTAAATAAATACTGTAAATATGGTGTACCTACTTTGCGATAAACGAGGGTTTACTGTATCTTCATTTATATATTAAGTTACAGAGGTGGAGATTTTCAATAGTGTTAGGTTTGCATATAAATTCTAATTCTTTCTTCAAGTATGCAGCTCTTGAGTTCACCTTACGCATAAGGGGTCAGGAGAAAACAAACTCTCGCTTGACCCTCCTACCAACCAAAAACTGGTATTTACAGACCCTTGTGATTTAAGTGTCACTTTAAAGGAAAATGTGTGTGTGTAAAATATAACTGACTCATCATTCTAATTATAATAACTGTTACATCTATTTTAAAAAATGTGTTTGAGAAATAGACTATTTAAGCTAATTTATCAATAAAAACACTTTTTCAATCTGAGATTTTTTTTTACATATAAAAAAAGTAGCCTTTTTTTCAACTAAATTAAGAATACTATCAGATTTGAGATTACAGAGCGGCGATCCCAATGATCTGCCCCTAAATAACGGAGTCCTTACTCTTAAACCAGTCCAATATTTTTTTATGTGATTTGAAATATTCCCCCCACATGTTTTTGACTAATAAATAAAAAAAACAGTATTATCATCTCTGTTTTGTTTATTTTAGTTTAGCCAAATTCACAAACCTTTCCAAACCATAGGCAGTTTTTTCAAAACTTAAAAAATCCTGCTAGATCACCACACATTTTTTCTAACAGTATATTTCTAAAGTGCATCTTTCAGAGAAGTGATAAAACTTTGGGGGAAAAAACAAATTTTTTTTTCCCCACAAGTAAAGTTAATTGACATGACACTTGATAAACAGAACATTTTGACAGAAACACTATTTTGGTAGAAAAGTTAAAGTTCGGCAGAGTTTTTTCCAATAAGGGAAAAGTCACATCCCTAATGTCACATCCCATCATTGTTTCATCACAGCAAGTGTTAAATATGGTTGATATTATGTTGTTTTGTAATGTCCAGAGGGTAAGTCTATAGAAGTGAAGAAACTCCTCATTCAGTGTTAAATGTATTTATTCACATAAACGACGAACGATGAATATACATGTTGGACATAGGACATTGACTGAAACAATACAGGTAGAAACTAATTAACATATAAACATACATACAATATCTACAGGTAACCCTTCAACCCCCCCATGTTTATATGTCACAATTAGACATCCGACGTCTCCTAGGGCGCCTGCCGCCGCTGTTAGGAGCAAGTATATCTTCTTTTAATCCACCCGAATTATGGGGTAGGATGCGTCGTAGCATTGCTGGGACTTTTTTAGCTGTTGTTGAAGTCTCTTCAATGGAGGTCGGTCTAGGAGTGGTTGGTCTGTTAGCCTGATACTCAGAATCAGATGTACTGATGGGAAGATTCACTGTTTCAGGTGTAGATTCTGGGAAGCCTGTTGGTGGCAGGTTAGTCAAAGTTTCACCAGAGTGCTCAAAATGTGTGTCTGAGGGCTCAAAAGGTGTGTCTGAGGGCTCAACATCTCCTATTGTTTGAGGGTTATTTGTATAATTATCATTGGCTGACCAGGTCTCTTTAAGTGAAATGTTTTCGATCGCCAACGATGCTGGCTTGAAAGCCCTAAGAAATCGCCTGTTCCTCTTTGTAAGTCTACCAGATCCATCAACCTTTACCACATACTGGTCATGCTCAGTTGAGTCTACTATGGTTCCTGTTCGGTGCCATTTGTTAGGATTATTCCCAGTTTGATTTTGTATGAAGCATTGGTCGCCGATTTTAAGAGGCATTAGGGGCTTCGCATGCTCATTCAGGGTTTCTGACGTCCTTGTGAAACGTGTGCGGAGTGCACTTTCTTTTGCCGCCCATGCTTCCCGCCAGATAGGTCTGATATGTGGATTTGTGTACTTCTCAAGACGATTTACAAACGAAAGCGAGTCCCTGATTGGTCGCCCAAAGATTATTTGCACAGGAGATAGATTGCAATCAGGGTCAGGGGTGTTCCTCGTTTGCAACAAAGCTCTAAGGAGCTTGTCGTTGTCTAATGATCCGTTTGGCCCCACATTTGATCTGAGTAATCTTTTTGCAGACTTAACCGCTACCTCTGCCCTTCCATTTGATTGTGGATGGTACGCTGAGGAGATGCGGTGCCTTACACCCCATGTCTCGAGGAAATCCCTGGTCAACCCAGCCGTGAACTCTGGTCCACCATCACTTGACAGCTCGTCGGGGACACCAAATGTTGCGAATAAGGAGCTCAAGCATCCTATGAGGCCACGTGCTCCCGACCAGGCACCTCCTAATGGTGTGGAAAATATTTCACTCCATCCAGACAAACGATCCCCAGCGACTAAGTAGTGGCGTCCACCAAACTCAAAAAAGTCGGCGTAAATCTGCTCAAATGGAGTAAGTGGTGGTACTGCTGGTTCAGAGGGAATGGGAGCCTGGGACGGTGCGTTGCGGTTACATTCTCTGCATCTTGATCTAGTCTCTTGGATGTCTAGTGTCATGCCAGGCCAAAATACAATGGACTGTGCCCGTGACTGCATAGCTGAGACACCGTGATGAGCTGAGTGCAATCCTTGCAAGATTATTTTGCGTAGGGAAGATGGAACAATTACTCTATCTTGGTAGAGTATTACACCATCCGTGATGTACAGGGACTCACGATACCTGGCGTATTCGGAGATGTCCCCATATTCCCTTGACCAGCCTTTGTCTATTGCCATCATCAGTGTAGATAAAATTTTATCCTTATTTGTCTCTTTTGCTATGAGGTCCCATGAGACGTTGGTTATACTCTCAGCATCGTGACTGATGGCAACGGCCATTAGCTTTTCCGACTTGTCTGCAATAGTTAGAAGGGACACTTCTGATTCAGGGCTTGGGTATCTGGATGCAGCATCTGCTGCATGGTTGCTTTTACCAGGTAAGTGTACTATTTGGAAACGCCAAGGTAATGTACGCTGCTTTAATCGGAACAGCCTGGTATTTGAGATTTCATCAAGCGTGCGATCTCCGAAAATTTTTACCAGTGGTTTGTGATCTGTCGCCACTGTGAGGTCTTGACATCCTTGAGTGAAATATTTCGTTTGTTCCAATCCCCAAGCTATGGCCAATGCTTCACCCTCAATAGCAGCATAACGCTTCTCAGCTCCTGTTAGGAATCGGGATCCTGCTAGGGTAACCTTCCAACCATCTGGACAGCATTCTGGGAGGCTGGAGTCACAGAGGCAATGCTTCTGTAATAGAAAATACCCCAACCCGCATGTTGACCAGTCAGGACGAAGGCATGTGGGTTTGGTGATATCAAAGATCTCAACACCTTGGCGGATTGCCTCAATTATGAGTTCTTTAGAATCCTCAAACGCCTTGTCCAACACAGGGCTCCAGAAAAATTTGTATTTTGGGCTGAGAAAAGGGCGAAATAGGGCCATGAAGTCCCTTAACTGACCATAGTTTGCCACTTGGTTTACCAAGCCAAACCATGACCGTATGTCCTTTGTAGATTTAGGCGTGGGGAATGTCCTGATAGCATCAACGTACTTAGGTAGTGGCTCAATGCTGGTTTCTGAAATATGGAATCCAGCAAAATCTACCTGCCTTTGACAGAATTGGAACTTATCAGGATTTGAGACAACTCCTGCTGAGCCCATTGTGTCCAGGAGGTCAATTGTTCTCCACCAGTGTTCCTCTAGCTTGTCATCGTGGTGCAATATGTCATCGATACATCTTTCCTTCCTCAAGAAGTCGGCCAAGATGCTGTCAAATCTTTTGTTGTAACCATCCCCAGATGATAGGAAGCCCTGAGGTGCTCGGGTGTATCTCCATTTACCCCATGGGGTAATAAATGTGGTTAAGTGCCTGTCGGCTTCACTGAGAGGGACGCTGTGGTAGCCATTCCATGCATCTGTTACAGACTTCCATGTCTCTCTCGGGACACGGCGGGCCAAATGGAAGGGTGATTCTGCGGGAAATGTTTCCCTAGTGCAAAACCTGTTGAGGGGAGAAAGGTCAACAGTACGTCTGGGTGTTCCGTTGTGTTTGCGAGTGACCACCATCCGATGGCACCAAGTTACGGGGACGCCTATCGGTACCTTTTCGATGACACCCAATGCTTCATCTCTTAGGAGGTCTTCATACACCCGCTGCTGCCAATGCAAAGGCACTGTGGCTGGGGTGCTGCAAACTTTGGGGGTGGCATTCTTATCAATATGTATCTCCATTGGGGGACCTGACATGCACGGTAGGGCACGATGAGGACATGTGTTGAAGGTTGAGCTGGCATACCTTTCCACAATCCATTTTTTCATTTTAGGGATGTTTTCTGGTGTGGGAGCGAAGGGGAGGGCCTTTGGTTTTGGAGGAACAGCCGTTCTCTGAGGGCACTCACATGGATTGGTGCTCTGCGGGTGGCTGCAACCTGAAAACAAAGCCCTATCAACATCGCCATGTAATTCATTACAAAAAAAATCTTTAGTATGACTTATATTATTGTTAAAGTTTTCATTTTTACAATGCCCAATGACAGGAAATTCTTCATCTATAATAAACAATTTTATCATTGTTTCCCTAGACAAAAAGAAACCAGTAAGTGATTTTGACACATATATTGTTGCCTTAGTAGTAATGTCTTCGTTACTTGGGGATTTCCCCTTACATATGGCATTAAATTGTCCACAAATATCTAATGATTGTCCATTTGCAGCTCTAATTGTCACTGATGAAGGTTGCAAGTCTTTGGCTGTAAATCCAGCTTTTTTAAAGTCACTCAAGCCCCACACATTCGACATGGCTCCAGTGTCAGCAATGGCCTCAACTGAGACCACCGGGTGGTTTACTTTGTCTGCGGAACTAACTGAAATGTTAATCCTGGGGTGTCTGTGTTTTGACCCTAAAGCTGAAATCTGGAAGATTTGATCAGTCTCTTCAAGCTCGATTGCACGCACGACGGACCTCTCTGTTTCCTTCGTTTTTTTTCTGCCAGAGCGCCAGCAGTCGATGCATTGTTTGTAAGCATTCTTATTAACACTGCCGTCTGGTCTTTCCCTGAAGCGAAGGAAAGGCTTCCCGCAGTCAGGGCATGGAACTGTCTTTTGGCTTGCCGCAGGTGGCCTTGGCTGCTTCACCTGCTTATAAGATGACATGACGGATACCGATGAAAGAGGGGTGGCATTGCGAGCCATCTCCCGGCTCTCGATTATATCGATGACGTCGTTGGTGGCCTTGACTTGGATGCCCGGCATGCTTAAAGCATCTCTTCTAATGTCTAAGTCGCATATTCCAGCTAGAATGACATCCCGAATTACCTCTTCGGTGTAGTCAGCTTGGATAGATTGTCCGCATGGACATTGGGCAGAGGTGGTGAACGCACAGGTCTCAGCTTTACCCCTCACTCTGGCTGCAAAGGTTCTAATGGGTTCATCGTTAGACTGGTTCATCCGAAAGAGCTCTGCTCGAGTGACACCTCTGGCGACAGGAATGACTGCTAATGACCGTATGACCTTAAGCACATCTTTAACAGGTCGTATTGTTAGATGTGGGTCAGACTTCAGGAGTAGATCGCCCAGTGTTTCACTGGTGCACTGGAAGAGCTGTGTCGGCGCTGCGTCATCGCTAATGTCTGAGCCCAATTTGAAGGTCTCCCACCTTCGAACGAAGGCGTTCCAAGTTTCTTCGTCTACCCCGATATCAATTGTAGGTCTGTTGAGCTTAGGACCCCTTGATGCTTGGATCTGAGGACGTGAATGCTCGAGAGCATGGATATTGAGCAGGGGTACAATGATTTCTGGTGGAAGGTCATCAGTACGGAAGGAGCAGCCGCTCGCTGGGCATGAGACGACAACCATGTTGAAACGAAGAAGAAGGATATGTTGTCGCTAATGTATATTCATGAAGAAACTCCTCATTCAGTGTTAAATGTATTTATTCACATAAACGACGAACGATGAATATACATGTTGGACATAGGACATTGACTGAAACAATACAGGTAGAAACTAATTAACATATAAACATACATACAATATCTACAGGTAACCCTTCAAGAAGTAACAAGTTGCACCCTACCATCTTTGGCGAAGCCTTCCGCACAGCCGCAAGTCTCAACCCTGACAAGTTGTATCTCGATGGACTTGATCTGGGCCTCACAGTGTTCTACTGTCAGCTATATATACAAAATAAAATTAGTCATTCTAGCCCCGGGACTAAAATAATGAGTTTTATATCAGTAGCTCAAATATTTGTCTACATTATGATGAGATAATTTATTTTTTTTACCGTTAAACTGTGGAATAATAATAGAATAGCAATGCTTAAGATATTGCTTAATTTGAATTGAATGTGAATTATTACAAACTAAGTAGTCTAACATTCTTTTTAAACAATAATAAATTATGATTATACACGTAGACAAATGGTAAAAAATAATATAATAATCCTAAATTAAACCCAAATTAAGAACAGTCATCACCTCTCCTGTCAAAGGCTTAGTTATTTGTAAGCATGAAGAGTCAATATGACCTTTCACCTTAAATTTGGGAACATTTTGTTTCTGAAAAAGAAAGTTGGATGAAAATAAATTAATTTGTATCATAGATTAATAAAGAATGTTCAATGTGAGTCCTTTAAAATGTACAGATTGGTATGAATGACAAAGAATATAAAACAAAAAAAATTTTTTTTAAGTTTATGAATCCAAATTTTTTACATATTGCTATTCATAACAATAAGTCTTCAAATGCACTTTACATTTACCCTATGTTATTACCTCCTTTACATTGGTTAAAGTTTCTGGTGTGATGGTGAAATTGACCAATTTAGGTTTGGCCTTTTCTTCTTGGCTCTGGGGGGGATAGAGGAGGGGAGAGTATGTAAAATGAGTGAAAATCATAAACAGCTGACAAATAGACAATTTACTCATGTTTTTTTCTAATTAAAAATAAATGAATTTAACATGCAATCAAATTCATGTTATTAATTTGAATAGTGTACTTTCTAAGAAGCAAACATAATGAAAAACACTGCATGTAATGATTTTTTAACATGTTACTAATATTGTGAAGCATTTTGGATCAATCTCAATTTAAAAAACTGTTGCACTCTTTAGAACTCAATTTGTAGGAAGTTGATTGAAATGAAACTGTATAACTTCCCCATTTACCTTGTACTCTATAATGAACTCTGTTTGCTTTTGTAAGTCTTTGTTTAATAGAGATCTCTTCATTTCAACTCGCACCAGATACTGTGGACCAACAAAGTACATTCATTTCAATGGCTTGGTTTATCCATGAGGCCGACACAGATTTAGTTTGCACAGACGGTAACTTTAAATGTTGACTAGTAACATTTTGAATGCACATAACAATATTAAGGTAGAAAGCGATCTTAGACAACAGAGGTTTGCTAACAACACACAAAAATTTGATCAATATGAAATTTGAAATGACAGTGTTGAGTTTTCAATGCAGGTGTTATAGATGAAATGTTGAAACCATAATTATGAATAATTTAGAAGTGGGTTTATACAATAAATCATTCAAATGGCAAAAAAAAAAATACAACTTGACAGCATTGATTGATTTTATTGTGTAGGCTAATTTGGCAAAAAGACAGCATTTGAAATACTGGCATCTTAGTTGGCTAGAAGTTTACTTGTTATTGGGCAGAACTGCAATATATTCTCTGGGTCCCAAAGACCTGATTGGCATTAACTTTTAGGGTTGGGCGGACATACCCATCCAATACATGCGCTTCTGCGTCCCTGCAGAGTTCAGTTCTTAGTCTGAAGATTGTGGTCTGGCGCTGACCAGACAGTAAAGCCTATTAAGTGTTTTTCTGCTAGTAAATTTGCAACAGCAAATGTATAGCCAGTTACCCACCATTTGCCAGATCTTACCCAGACATGCCTACCCCTAAGGACTAAAAAGAGGAACAATCTTGATGAAAAAGAGGATTTTTCATCAAAAAAGCGGA
Source organism: Anisus vortex (assembly GCA_949126835.1). NCBI lineage: Eukaryota > Metazoa > Mollusca > Gastropoda > Planorbidae > Anisus > Anisus vortex. The sequence continues at coordinate 38,306,571 of OX421503.1, forward strand.
ACACTCTTTATCTGACAATCTTTTATAACAAAAAAAAAAAAAAAAAAAAAAAAAAAAAAAAAAAAAAAAAAGCTAAAATCTAGTCTAGGCCTATTATTAGATTTAAAATGTAGGTAGGCTTACGTTTCACAGACAATTCGCATTGGATCTAGATCTAGTAGGCCTACAAAGAACATTAAATTCACATTTGCTGAATAAACTCCTCTGAATATTCCTTCCAATAACACTGAATTAGTTCTTTTACAATTTGAACAAGTCATATTTAAACTTTCTGAGTCAGGACGTTTAGACATTTTCACAATCTTAGCAATATAGTAAAGGAAAAGAATATTAATTGCCAAACACGAGTAATACCGCAAAAAACGTTAGAAAAGCCCACAATATCTCTTTTAATAAACCCAGAAAACCCAAGTAATGATAATTATAGCATTGCGACTTTTTTGTGCCTTTGTTTTATCAACCTAGACACGGACTATATTTCAACCCATGAAAAACCCAAACTTTCCAATTTGGCGTAACAAAACTAGTAAAAAGCGTAACGGCGTAACAAAGTGTGTTTTTTAATCAAAAAGCGGAACAAATACGCCAAAAGCGGAACGGTAGGCATGTCTGCTTACCACATAGAAAAACTTTATTATACCTCAGTGTAATAGTTAAGATCAAAGGTATATAAATCTGCTGGATGTAAAATATGCAACAGAGAAACTTGTTCCCTCATTTTATTTACCTGAATATTTACAAACACACCATGGTAAGTTTCATAAAGAGTTTTGCCAACTTTAGGTTTTAAAGGTACTTCAAAGGGTATTTCCGTGTTGCCTGATGGGAACTTCCCAGGCTTGGCTACTTCCAGTGTGTAGTGAAGGAGTTGTATTGGCTGTTGAAGAAATTTTATGCAATTTGACTTAAATATAATATATGTATATATTTATATAGATAGATATATACCGGATATATATAGATAGAGTGATACAGAAAACATTTTTTTTTAAATGTACTACTTCAACAATGTTATACCACACTTTTATTTAAAGACAGTTGTAAAAGCAAAGTTATAAAAAACAACATATTTTTATCTATTAACTAATATACAACCTGTTTACAAATCAATTTTTTTAATATAAATACTCATAAGAAAGTATATTTCTATTTTGTTTAAATTTATGTGCTTTTTGATAACAAATAGAGTATGTGGAATACTTCAACATATCAGTAATTAACTAGATAGTAAAGCATCGTGCAAAACAATTTTGATGTGCAGGGTCCGTTTCAGTATCTATTAAACTAAGTTTATATTAGAGAGGTTCTAGTGGATATACTTCTAGCTATTCCAATTATTTGTTCCAGTAAATTTCTACTTTCAGCCCATTTTGATCGATACAGCTAATAAAACAATGTCAACAAGTTTCTTTTGAACAAAACATACAAGGGGATTGTGAACCAAGCAAAATTTGACAGGTAACTCATCATTCAAAAATATCTACAAGACTAGCAAAAAAAAAAGATATTTGGCTTTATGGATAAAGAAAATAATAATTAAAATCCAGCAATTATTTCAACAGTTCCCCAAAATGGTCTAGCAATAGTGTATTCGTATTGCCATTGCAAAGGTCTCTAATACAGAAGATTTTTTAATCTTATGCTTATCCATGGTTTGAGTCTAGTGTTTCCTTTTGATTAGTGTTTTAAATGATGTTAAGTTACTGGTTTTCCTGGTTTGTTCTTCAGGCAACCCTTTCCATGCACAGATGCCACTAGGGGAGAAATACACAAAAACCAAGGTTAAAAAAAATTGGAACTGAAGGGTGTCCCTGAGTTGGGAAAAGTAAAAGCTGTTTTAAGCATTGTGCAGGTCACACAATCCTACTCCTATGCTGTGACCAGGGTAACTGGTAAACACTGCTTCACTAGCCCTATGCAGAAAACTAGGTCTGAAATGCCTAGGGACACTTTACTTTAAAAAAAATGAAATTTACTTCAAACCTTCAGAGAGTTGTAAAATGCTTCAAAAAGCCCAACACTCTTGGCACTCAGCTGCAAATTAACCATCCCTTCCATCACAAGTGTTATTCCTTGATGCTGCAGCTCACCTTTGCTCTGAACCACCACAACTCCAGCGATAACATCCTAGTTTCAATGAATCGTAGGAAAAACTTTAGCTTTAAAATATATTGATTCCATTGATTCCTTCAAGAAGAACTTAAAAACTCATTATTTCAATATTTATCTCAGTTAACATGCTTTAGAGCCCCACTGTCTTACTTATATGTTAGGTCGGTTATTTTGTTTTAGTTGTTTGATTTGTTCTATGTTTGTAATGTTTTGAATCAACATTTAGTTGTTTTTCTTATCTCTTGGCCTATAGATTGTATCTGTGTTCTTTAATTGTCATGTTAAATGCGCTCTGAGCTTACTCAGTATGTTTGTTGGCAGCGCTATACAAATGTCATTATTATTATTATTATAATAATAATAATACTCACATTACATGATGCAGTTTTCTCATATTATATGCTAACAGCACATTATCCTTTATACTATTATATAAGTAGGCTTCATATATGGTGGAGCTACTCTACACTTGTAACAAATGCACCTTTTAAAATAAGATTGTGCGGCTTATAATGCCTAGATGCCGCTATGCCCCTATTGATTATTGGTAATGTTGACTTCTACTTCTCCCTTAATCTTTTTGTATAGTTTTAGACTTTTTCTGTCACTGGGGTTTTAATATAGTTAGTCTAGTATTTTGATTTTGTTTAGGCCAGGCTGTTTAGAGTTTAGGTTTATAGTTTAGTTCAGGGCAGTGGCACTAACTCTAACTGATTATTAGTTGGCCCTATCCTTAGCCTAGTGAAAGTAACATTATTTAAAATTGTTACTAGTTTAAATCTAAACTTAAACTGTAGTATTAAATACAAAACAAACTACATATGTTAAGTGAACAAGTCAAGTTAGTTTAGTTCATGCCTATGACTATGAGGCCCTATGCTTTGAATATGATTGAATTTGAATGTCAATTTGAATGCTGAGCGACGCCGACGGGGTCGACGCCCACCATAAAAAGTTTAACACGAAATGGTTACCAGCAGTATTTATATATACTCAGATGGTTAGCACTAAAATATTATTAGAATTAAAGAATGATTATAATGTAAAAAATGTAATTGTTCATGAAAATACCCCTTCTTTATAGATTTTGTTGACTTTTTTAAGCCTGATGTCTAAATTCGCCATTTTGAACAGATCATGTGACTTTGTAAACTATTATTTTAAATGCACTGATATATAAATTATTTGCCGATAACCAATTAAAAATATGAACTATAAAAATATTTGTTAAAAGTTATTTAAATAATACAAGATTTGTTTTAACCGTGTCAATTAAGAATTTTTCAAGGAATATTAGCAGCCTTTTGAAAAAAACATTAAATAAATTTTTAAAGTATTTTTAATGATTTTAATAAAAAAAAATGAATTGTAAAAGCTAGAAGGCAAATCAAAAGAAAGATGCGTTGCTAGGCTTGTTGCTCGGGAACGCCGAAGCATTGAAATGAGTTTCCGATCGAGGTGAACAGCACTATTGAAATTGTAATTTCTTTTCACAGTGCTGACTTATGATAAAGCGTTCGTGTAAAGCGAGTGTAAAGACTCCAAGTGTAACATAAATAGAAATTTACATAATCCTGAATAAAGTCTTAAAAGACACTTTTACCCCTTTCGCGAGCTGGTCGAGCTGTATTATATTAATATTTTTTTAGTTAGACGTTTTCAATGATTTTGAATTGAAATTCATGAAATTGAATTGAAAGAGCTGTTCTTTGTTGGTGATCTTATTTTATGTAAACTATTATAATACAGTCAGGTAAGTAGTCAATAGTTATTGAATTGACTAAGTGCTACAGATAAAGAAATAAAGGAAAGATCATGACATTTACAATTTAAATTAGGTCTACTTGTTGATTTACTTTAAAAGAATCTATTCTATTGACTTGTTTAATATTACTATAGGTATAGGCCTACTTCTATATAAGTAAGCCTAGTTATATATACTAGTGGTTATAAGTCCTTGGTCATTAAAATATTACAATTAGCATTCTTTTTCATTTTTTTTTTTACTATATTGGCACATGGCTTAGGGGCCTACATTTTTAGATGCACTTTTTATGTAAATTAGTTATACTTTTTTTTTTATATGTCATTAGTAATGGTTTAAAAAAAAAATGTTTTCAAAACATCAAAATGTATACTAGTAGGCCTACTAGAAAAATAGATCTGGGCACTTTTCCTATTATTAAGTAATGCTCTTTCTTTAAATTCTATTTCAGCTTATAACAATTATAAGACCAACAATGCCAGAGAAATCAGACTCTTGTAGTTTGGACAACTTGTCCATCTTTGATGAGAAATTTCCAGATGATGTATCAATTAGTGAGCTTTGTGACTGTGGGTAAGAAATTAAATTCAAAATATAGAGATACCAGTATGTGTAATGTTTGAAGCTCTTTGAAGAAATTCAAGGGAAACAATTAGGGAAAGCAATGTTTACTGTAGTAAATTGGAAGTTATAATTTTAAATGATCATTGAACTGGCAAGCTGATGGCAAAATGATCAAAGCGTACAGTGTACAAGAGTGTATGCCAGTGCTGAGAGTTTGTGTGTGTGTGTTGTGTGTGTATCAGTTCTGTACCCATGGGCCTCAAAGCTGGTAAAGATTTTTAACCACCGATATGTTCCCATTAAGAGTGGGCTCACACATGCTGCATAAGCGAAAATCATGCATAGGAAAGAGCCAACAAGACTCGGTTAGGATGAAGAAATGTGTGCAACAATCAGGGGGAAATAAACAAGGGGCCAGTTCCAAAGGGTGGAAATGCGTAGTGCATGTAAAAGCAGAAATCACAATTTTGTCCTGGAGTCTGGTTTTTAAGACACATTATATATGTTATTTACTTACATTACACATAAGGCTGTAAGTAATAAGATACATTGCGCCAATATGTAGCCTATAATTATTGGCATGTTATTAGTCTTTAAAACATATATAGTGTGCCAACATGGTATGTAGTATAGGTGTTTATAATTATGTTTTAGGCGGCATAAGAGACAGCATTCCAAAAAAGCATTCCATACGCATAGCAGTGAGCCATTTCCCAAATCAGACTACATGTCTACATTTCAAGCTGTTCAACGTCCACGACCTAGATCCTCAAAGAGACCACCCATAATTCAGTGGGATCCTAGGTTGCCTCCCATGTACATCTCAACCAATCAGAAGGATGCCTTCAGAGACTTAGGAAATGTTGAAAGAGTTAAACCAATTATTCATGTCAGTATTGACCTTTATCTTCGTTATAAAAAAATTCAATCTATTTAAAACTTTAAATACATTTATAATTTTTAAAATTTCAATTAAATTACCTATTGTAAAGTTATAAGTAGGAAAATGGAGTTTTAATATTTAGTTATCATAATAAAAGGCATTGTGCACAATGCCCAAACTGCCTGTAAACTTTTGCTAACTAATGTTATATACCCATCCCACTGTTGGGTAGACTCAGGCAGGCCAGGAAATTAATATAAAGGTATACCAAGATTGGAAACAGAGACCTTTCTAATGGCAAGCCAACACAATGTCACAAGACCACTGAGACTCAATCTAACTTTCAAGTCAACATGGACAATAAAGTATAGACATTCTTGTGAAACACGTATCTCACCTGAATGTCCTATGTGCTGCAACACAAGTCCCTTGCAAATGCTGTATTACTGTAATCTGTAGGGCCTGTGAAGCAGCAGTCACATGTTTCTGTGGTCACTGCATATTACTTTGGCCTAACTAATGTCAGGTACCCAACAGATCTGCGTAGACTCAAGGACACCTTCAAGTCCAAGCTTTCACCAGGATACAAACTCTGGACCTTCAGAATGATAGATGAGCACGCTGCCATCAGGTCAGGGTGTCACATTTGTATAAAGATGGCCGCAGAAAAGACTCTGTTTAGCTAGGCCTCTATGGCCAAAATGGTCTTGAAATGATACTGCATGCCTACATTAGGCTCAATTAATCTTGATTAAGGCTTTTAGTTAAGCAATAAGTCTGTTTGCCAAACAATACAGTTAATAATCTATATGTTATAGGCTGACAAATATGAGCCATCAACTGAGCCACTAGATGGAATGACTTGGTATGCTAAAGAGTTCACACCCAAAAAGGTAACTCAAATGCCTCGTTTGGGTTTTCTGCTCTTTGACTTGTTACTAGTATACAGTATAATCCTGTATGAATGATTTTGGTGGATAGAAAGATTGACGGTGGGGTTAATTTGCCTATATAACATTAGTGTAACATAAAGGTAGAAAGATTACAATATGAAAAATAAATGGTGAATAAATTAATATATTTGCGTTGCTACTTCTTATAATTATAAGCATTAAAGCAATTATATAACTAAACAAAATTCATATAAAGAACATCACAATCATAAACCCACTTAATTCCACTGATAATTCCATTATATTTTTTTAATTGGAAATGTAATTTATCTCTTTCTGAGTGTTAGAATTATCTCAGAACCTTTTTTTTTTACTATGTTGGCAAGTCTGCAGTTGTGCCATTTTTGGCACTTATTGATATAGATCATTTTTTTGGGGCCAGGTAGAACGGGTGTCATCATAGGTGTAAATGGAGTATAATACTTTAAAAATATCACTATCCATTTCCTGCATCCATTGGGGGCTCTTTGTTTTTAACAAGCTGTGATGTAATCAAGTCTTATCATATATTTTACTGACTCCCCTTCAAGGGAGAAGATTATTAAGTTTTTCAGTACATGGAATGCATTTTGGTTTGGTTTGTAATGCTCCTTTCACCAAAGCGCCTTTGTTTTAAAAAAAAATATGTATAAATCTTCAAATCATCTTTTTGACTTTTCATTCCTTAACTCATTAGATTATTTCCCTTTATTTTGAATTCTCCCCCCTTGCTTTTTTATTGCTATAAATATTGTGACAAGTTTGACATAAAGACAAACAATTTAATCAAATAGTTTATTAATTATATTTATTTTAATTTACAAAATGAAAGTGAATTTTAAAGAATAAATTTCTTTCTTCTGAAAGGTTGTTACTGAACAAGTTCTTCGTCCAATGAGTCGTAGGAACCTAATCAACCTTGAGCCCTCTCATTTTGATGATGAGACAACCAATAAAAAACATTTTAAAAGATGGGTCCCACAGCCTATCTTGAGTTTTAGTGAACTGCCAAGCTTTACTGGTAAAGATATTACTATAGAAATTGAAAGTTGCTTATTCAGTGCTGTTTTTTTTACCTTAACTTTGCTTTACTTCACCTCATTGTCATATTCATTGACATCTCAAAGTAGCAACCTCGTCCCTGAGTCTACCCAGCTCTGATGGGTACCTGACATTAGTTAAGGAAAAGTAACAGCGGCTGGTCATTGTGCTGGCCAAACAATCTCCTAGTATGCCTTATGAACACTGCTTCATATACCTTATGGATCAAATTGTTTCCAAAGAGATACTTTACTTTACTACTTTACACTACTGGTTAGATTAAAAATTTGAGTTGTTGTGTTTCAAAGTTTTTGTGTGTGTTTTCTTTTCTAGAAAACAAAAATTAGCCTATTATATTAATTGTATATATTTTGTTATATCTTAGGTTCTATCTTGTATCCGGATAAAGAAAATGTTGCCGTAACCACAACTAGAGATACTTTCAAAGGAATCTATGCTCCCCCTCCAGCTCAGATGAAAATGCCACCACCCAGCATAAAACTAGAAGGTAGGCTATTTTTTTATTTAGTTCATTTTTAAATGTTGCCTTAACTTTTAAAAACTTAACAGCTTTATCAGAATTTTGGTTTGCTATTATAATTCAATTTTTAGAATTGATTTGTGTAGTAATGGTTTTTCACATAGAGACATTAATGAAGTCCTGAACACTTTATAATTACCTGTATATGTCTTACTTTGCTGATGCTGTTATACATTGTACGTAATAAAGGAATCAGACTAGTTCTCGTTTTGATTTGAGACCTAGAATTACTCATCCTTTAGAGCTCTAAATATAACTAAAAAAAATTCTATAAGTTTATTTTCTTTGTTTCTACAGGAGATCAGCTTTTTGACACAACCCACAAGTCCACATACAAACAAATAGAGGGTGACCACAGGTCTAGGCAGGTCATTCACAAGGAGTCAACCATGGTGCCCCAGAAAGGCCAGTTTTTTGGAGTCACCCAGACTCAGGAAGATTTCCCAGGCTTCAGAGGGAGGCAGCCACGCCCACCAAGGCCCGTGGACCCACCACAGCCTACAATTGATTTGAGATTCGATAACAGGTAAGCTGCCTACTTTTAAAAAAAAATGAACAGTTAATAGAAGTGAAATTAAAATTTTATATTCTAATACCCTTCTGCACATGCTAGGTTGAAGACAGTGAACAAATCTGTATTCCACACCAATTCAAAGGAGGCATTACTGTCCTAGCCTAGGAAAATAGAAGATTTGTTTTTCTATCAAAGAAATCATGTCAATCGGAGATTGGGGTCTTGTGCAAAGCGTGTGATTTGCATGACATCATTTACCCTGTTTGGACAAAACTATGACATATTTTCCTCATGTTTGAGAGTTATGTACCTTGATTTCCAATAAGTGCTAGCATTAGAGAGATTAGCCAAATGGTTGATAATCTTCCCTTGTGTCGAGGTTCAAGGAATGTTTTTGCTTATTGTACAGCCATTTTTTACTTTCTCCATATCATACAAGTAAAAGACTATAATATTGTAACTATAATGCCCTAAATGTTTTGTGGCTATCATGCACCTCAATGACTTATAATGAAAATGAATTACAATTGTAACAGAAAACATTTGGCTAAAAGTAAATATATCTTACAAAATTTTTATTTTAGTAACTATTTAAAATTTAAAATATTTTTTTAATATATTCAAGACTTTGAATTTATTATTAAACAAACAACTCTGCAAAAAGTCCTGAAAAAAAAGTGTTTTTTTTTAATTTCCAGAAGAAACTTTACTACAGAGAACAGATCTATCTTCCGAGGACATGATGTCAATGAACACCATGCAGCCCCTTCCTGCAAGAAAGTTGAGGAGGAATACAAAACACCCACTGTTAAATTTGAGACAGAAACCAGTCAAAAGGTGTGTTCAGCTTGTGTGTGCTTTAGAGGTCAGCTGGGCGGGTTGTGAATAAAGGATGTGTTGGACGACTGTTAGTACAGGAAGCTGCTTGACATGGACAGGGCTATTCTCCAGTTCAGGATCAGAAACCAGGCATCCAAAGGGCCCAGAGTACACAGATCATATAGACTACATCATCTCATTTACAAAACAATATTAAAAAAAAAGTGTTTTCAGATTTTATAAATGTAATATTATGCAGTAAGTTATGTATGTTCTATATACTTTACGAGGTACTACCCTAAATTATGTTTGGCTTGAATAGAAGACTTAAACCTGGTAGCCTAGTTTCATGCTATTTATTTGAAGCGCTGAATAGCAAGGTGTCCTTACCCACAGCCTCTTGATGGGTTTAAATTTAAAAAAAACTATTACAGGTTTCAGGCAATAGAAATTAAAGAAAACAACACACATTTAACTTTTGTACAAGAAGACTGAAGTAATTTTGTTTTGTGTTCATTAACTACAGAGAGATTATCAACCCATAAGCCTGAAGGCTGCTGAAAATGCGAGGGTACAAATTCCAATGTCATCTTTAACACTGTCAGCCGACGCTAAGTTTGATGGGAAGACCATGAATCATGAGCTTTTCCAGGATTGGGGCGTGCAGCCCAGAATCAGGCAAGTGAAATTTCTATTCACTTACTTGAGCATCAGAGGTTGTGAAAAGCAATAAGGGTTGTAACACTTTAAATTAATCAGATATTAGAACAAAATAACACTGAACTTTGTAATTGTTTAGGTTTGAAGATTTGGTGGCACTCTTGGCTGGTGTAGCCAAAAGGTCCTGGATTTGATCCCCAGTGCAAGCTTGGACTTGTTCCTGTGTATGGAGGGTGTCCCTGAGCATACCCAGCTCTGATGGGTGCAACACAATAACAATCTTATTAAATGCTCACCTAGACATAGATAGGGATAAAAACACTTTTCTTATTCCATTTGCAAGAACAACTGTTAATAAGTTTTCTTATTCTTCCTGAGTGGCATCTGCTAAATAAACTAGGAAAACCAAATAACTTAATTTAAAACAGTTATAAAAATGAAAGACTAAAACCAAACCATGAATAAGTGTAGGATGCAATGATCTTCTGTAGATAAGGAGCATCTGTAACTAATACATTAAGACTGTACAGTAGTTGGGGATAACTAAGGACTAATGAGTATGTCTTGGACAAAAAAATCAATTGTAGGCCCTCAAGGAACCATTACGGCAACAATCAAATGGCACAAACTGACATGGTTTGGTCATGTGTTGCGGCTTAATAACCTACCAAAAACGTCAGCGGAAATGATGGTTCAACAATATAAAAGATTAGACACGGCCGCGGTTGACTTAACTATTGACAACTCAAGATAGCTGACTGCTGAGGTGTCCATTCGCTCCCCCCCCCCAATGATCACAACGGTCAAGGGATTATTATGATAATGATGATGAAGGCAGCTGGGCATTGTGCTGGACACATAATCCTCTTGTAGGCGTATGCTATAGCCACAGAAACTTAATGTTGCTCACTTGTCTAAAATTCATCTGAAAGGGTTACTTATACTTGCTTACTTAGGTTTAAAAAGTTTTAAGAAATCTGTCTTACAGCCATTTAGATAAGTAGTTTTTATAGAAAGATAATATATACTAGTCTACAGTTCTGAAAATAATATAGGGAACATCTTTCAAAAAAAATTATAAGTGCCTTATAAAACAACATGGTTTTATCTTATCTTATACATTACAAACGCTCTTTCTATAAAGAAGATTATTGCGTCATACGCTCATCCGTGGTCAGAGTCTTATCTTATACATTAAAGACGCTCCTTCTATAAAGAAGATTTTTTTATCCTAGCTATTTGCTTTTGGACTAGGTTCTAAGGTGGGGGCCTAAAATGGCTTTAATAAGTAGCATACTGATTTTTTTAACAAAAACCATATTTTAAAATTTACCCACTACATGGCTTTTGTATACTGTTTCTATAGTTTGGTGTTTATTGGAATATCTATATTTTAAAAAAATAAGCCATAAAATGCTATTTTTAAAACAGGTATGGAGACTTCCACGAGAATCGCCCATACATTCCCAGTATGCAGCCTTTCACAAGTCAGAGTGTAACGCAGTCAACATTTGTTCCCAAACAACTGGAAGCCCTCTCCAGACCCAGGCCTGAAGATCGACCAATCTCAAAAAGTGGGGAGGTAACCAACATCAGAATTTTTATTTATAAATGTTTAGCTGTGTAATAATTTTTTTACTGTTAAAAATGTGTCACGATTAATGGGAGTGAGCCTTGATATTCTTTTCTGGAATACTAAAAGGCTTCAATAATTGTCAAATAATTATATATACAGTATTATCTGTAAAAAAAAAGTACATCATTTTAGTTAAAAAAAAACATAATTTTGTTTTTTAGTTACTTTTAATTAACTTGGACGCAACATATAAGATAAGAAAACAAATAACTTAACATCATTCAAAACACTTATCAAAATGCAAAACTAGAGTCAAACCATGAATCAGAATTGTATGCAATAATCTTCTGTATTTAAGGAAAGTCTGAAACATATAAGATAAAAAAATAAGAAATGCTTTTTTCTTTATGAAAAAAAAAGAAAATATTCTAAATTAAATTTATAAAAACAACAAAATGGATTTAAAAATGTACACTACAAGCTTTTACTTGTTACTATAATGTTAGTTGAATATGTTTCTTGACATATAAATGTTCACAGTACTTGATTTAATTTACTATTGTTCATAAAAATGAAGATGTTGATCACCTTTTAATATATGTCTTCCCCCCCCCCCCTCTCCCATTAAAGGTGAATTTCCAAACAGTTTATCAAGAAGAGTTCCAGAAGAAGCAGACCAGGATGTGCAGAGCTCAAGTTTACCTGATACAGCAGGAACTGAAACGAAGGAGGAGGCAAGCACAGCAGCAAAAGCTTCAGGACTCCGAGCAGCCACGTGAAAAATGTGTTTCCGCCCCAAGTAAACCCTTTGCTGCCTCAACAGTGAATGCAAAAGCCGTGGCTTAAAATTATTTGGTGCAGACAAGATCCGAGCATATTTTGTTGATTATTTGTGCACAGTGATTTGCTGCTGTTGCACAATCTTTCAATATATTTTACAGCAACAAAATTGTCGATATTTGCTGGAACAATTATTTAATTGAAATGGTAAACTAACTTTTTTTTTATTGTACACAAAATTTGAAAATTGTACTTTAAAGTTTTGGGTTCAAACCTAGGAGAGATGAATATTAAGGTTATCCCTGCAAAGGTAAAGTTTTTTTTTTTTTTTTTTAAATTGGTTAATGCAGAAATTCCAATTTGATATTGGGTTTTTTTAAGAATTAGACCTACCTAAAGCTAAGATTGTTTTTATAAAAATGAACCTGGAATGAGGTTTAATAACATTAATCAAATTATTTATTGTGTTATGCAAGCCCCTGCTTTACATTATGTATGACATGTATATTCACATAGATCGGCCAAAATATTTACTTTATCAAATTGATCTTCATGTAGCTTTTATTTTATTTTATCTCATGGGTTTTATTGTATCAAGTGTTGTTGCTTTAGCATTCAGTTTTTCAACATTCGTGTGTGTGTGTGTGCATATATAATATAGCGGCCTACATGTCTAGCGTATTTCCTGCAGCAAGCATTATTTTGTGGCTGGTGCAGATCTGACCTTTGAACCAAGATGTCTCAGTAGCCATCTTGTGTCTCAGTGACCAAACAGTTTATTAATGAACATAAATATTAAAATATTACATTGATACTCTTAAAGATAATTCATACATATCTTATAATTGACTGATGCTTATTGAAGATTATTGCTTCCCACACGATGTTTTAGGTCTAGTCTATTACTTTAAATTTAAAAAAGGTTTCTTTTAATAATAATCTTACTGCTTAATTAAATACATGAATATAAAATTGTTTTAAGTGAGCAAAGATCAATGAGAAGGGGCGGGTCAGATTGAAGATAATGGCTATAAGTAATAAGTAGGTAGTGAGTACATTTTTATAACTTATTATTAAGCTTACTGTACATATATTATTTATTTATGTACATTCACTTTTTATCATTGTGCCATATAAAATTTTTTTTTTTTTAAATCTTCAATTTACAAATCCACAAATTTATACTATGAGGGTAATCTTTTTATTTATAAACAAAGTTGATATTTTAATAATTGTATTACACATTTTGATTATTAATTTTTTTTATATTGTTGCTGAGTTAATAAGAGACTGTGATATTTACCATAGCAATATTGCCAAAAGCAAACACTATGTTCATACCTCTGTAAAGCAGATTTTACAAATCAAATTAATGATAACTTTTAATCTCACTATGTATATTTCTTTTTCTCCAGAAGCAGTCTAATTTCTCTTCAGTCTAACCCATTTTAAAGCAACTATTTAACATTTTTGGTACTTTTGAAACCTCTTTATTCCCCCCCCCCTCCAGAAAACACCAGCCACTATATTATTACAAATTATATAGTGATGTTAATAGTGTCTTAAAATAAAACATGAGCCGATTTTTAATGTAACCAAAATATCTCTTTGCATTTCTAACAGTTTAATAGCATTTAGTAAATTTAGCTGTAGATGAATTTTTCTTGATCTTTTGATTACTTGCTGATTAATTTTGGGTATATATCCTTAAAATCACTCCCCTTTTTTCTTAAATATACCTTATTATAATTATTATCTTTTTTTTTCATCTACCCTATATTATAGCCTACATCATTAATTTGAATTCCTATGTGGGTCAACAGTTTTATTTATTTAATGTTTAGTTCAAAGAAGATTTTGTATTAATGTGTTTCTTTTTTTTAAATTACTTTTAAAAGATCCGGATGCTCATTCTATTAAGAAGGTTGTTGTGCCCTACAGCACACTTTATTGGCATATATTGTCCCAGCATTAGGCCAAAATAACAATATACCCAGAATATTAGGCCATTGTTAGTCTAGTATATTTTTGCTATTTACATAAGCTTCCACAGACAAATTACAGTATTAATATTTCTGCTAAATAGTAAAGCTGCATATATTTTATATACAAAAGAAGTGAATCTATGAATTTGTTAAACCTTCAAAGTTATTTTATGTCAACATTTTCTTTTATGTAACTTAAAAGCATTATTTTTATTGGAAAAATTCTATTTATAACCAGCTGAAAACGTTTTCCATGGATTGGCTGTTACCTGCAGTCTTCAAATCGACACATGTTTTTATATTAGACATGAAAATTTAAAAAAAAACTGCGAACTCTTTATCTAGCAGTGTTCACTACCATGAGGTGTTCCCAAGTAGGTAACTTGCTCAAAATATTACAGTAAGAAAAAACAAGTCAGTAAGTCTCAGACAAATGTCATGTTTGCTATTTATTACTGAAAACATTTAGCTCATAAAATTATTACTGAAGCAATGAGCTCAGCAAGTTATAAATTTTTTTTTAGCTCAGTGAGTTATTACTGAACCATTGAGCTCTCACGTTTTTACTGAAACCTTTAGCTCAACAAGATTAATTCAATGTTACAAATTAACGGAAGGCTTGTATTTTGAGATTGATTTTTTATTTTAAAAAGAAACATAGTTTGCAATTTCTCAATGTAATTGTTGTAACAATGTGCATTTTCATTTGTGACTTGTTCATTCTAGATTGATATTCAAAGCTTATCTGTCTCCCATTTATCTCTCTTGTTGTTATTTGATTACATGTAGGCCTAGCCTACATTGTGCAGGATTTTAACAACTTGATGTCCAAGTTAAAGCCAAAAAGAATTTCTTGACCTTATTGGATTCATAAGAAAAAAACTATTTTTCAAAATAAATAAAAGTATTTCATTTTTATGTTTATACTTTTGGTTTAATTTTTAGAAACTTGTTAGCATTTTCATTTAACTAGGACCATAAAGAATGCAGCTGTCTTGACTCTTATTCCTGTATTCTTAAAAACCAATATTCTCATTTTTGAAAGGGTAAACCATTGTTACAAACATTCTTTCTTGTTTTACTTTTTGATGCATTAGAATTTGACAAGCAAGAAGTCTGTTGTCTTTTACAGGTCTTCTGCTGTGTTGCTATGTCCTATAAATTGTCTGCTTAACCAGGCTATAACTATAACCCCCTTTTTTTTAGTTTTTGAGTTAAGACATTAAGAAAGTAGAGATCAAAGGAATGTGAAACCCCTGACTCATATCATCTAAAACTGGCAAGCTGATGGCAAAATTTATGACCAGCTCCAAACTGAAATATTATTGATTGTTCAGACCTACATAGGATTCACCATGGATAGCCTGTGTGCAGCAAAACCTTTGTCCGATTCCGCCATATCTCAAACCATTTTTCTGATTCTTAACCTTCAGATCTCTGGACAGGCTCATCAAAGGTGGTTGGCTTGTTGCCTGGCACCTCCAAGTAGATGTTTTGTCCAGCCCCACTTGATTTGCAAAGGTGGTCAGCCTTCTTGTTTCTACTGTCTATAGAGTTTAAGCTAGACCTCACTGAAGAAGCATGCACTGGCTGAGTTCATATGAATCCAGAACCAGTCTCTCAATTTGTTTTGTGTAACTAGAAGTCTTAGTTAAATTTCTTTGTAGAATAAGACACTATTGGAGGAATGGCTCCAGAGTCTTTTCTCTGTTCCATATACATGCTAGTTAAAGTTTTTTTATTTGGGGTTTTGCCCTTTCATTATTGTGTCCTGACTCAAACATCTATCCCCATTCTAACCACCTATTGGGCGGTTGCATGTTAGATCCACTTGCTAGATTCATTCTCAAACTGAATGTACATTTGTTTGACTCCAAGAATCCGCAAGGCCTGGCCTTGTATTTCTGCAATAGAGTCTTGAAGTGTGTCGGCCAAGTTAAAGCAAACAAAGCCCTCTCAAGGTCACCTTTGAACCAAAACATAAACATGACTCTATACCTGTCCTGACATGGCACCAGGCACCGCCCCCGAAGGCACCAGATGATTTTGCCCTGCATTTCTTGGAAGGGATAGAGGTTTCATAATAAACAAAGAACTATTTTAATGCCATTATATGTATACGGTGTAGTTGTTTTTTAATGAACAACAAAACAAGAGCTTTTTTTTCTTTTTCTTTTTACAATTTTTTTATTGACCATTATTTCTTAGTGCTATTTGATACAAACAGCCAATGTCCCAATGGAAGAAGCAATTAGTGCAATTTCATTTCGTAGACTTTGGAAACATCTGAATTATCATCAGAAAATGTGTGGATTTAACAAGTGACATAATCAAATACAGCGGTCCCCAAACTGATTAGGATTTTTATTTTTTTAGTGCACCCTCTTCCCGTCAAGTACTTATGTCAGTGCATAGGGCTAGTAAAGCAGCAGCAGCAATTTTCCATGGCCTAGGGGATACAAGAGGGTTGTGTGAACGAAACGATGCCCCCACCCATCTTCACCCAGACATAAACTGGAACCAGACATTGCCCTAATGACAATCTCTTGGTGTTTGGGATGGGTATGCTAGGACTCTTTGACATCTCTTCTTGTAAACAACTCATTACATTATGTGTTTTTGGTGATTGTCTAAATTAATCTTTCACTTCGCCCTGATTGGCGTGCATTGTATCAAAAGAGGTTGCAGCTTTGTACCGGTACAACAGGTTGGGAACCGCTGATAATAAGACTATTACCGTAAATTACTAATAACAAGAGTTCTAAAAAAACAAATAATTTAAGGACAATTCAAAATGTGCAGCACAAGAGGATGGGCAAAAATTCCATGCAACAGATATAATACAATAATAGCAATCATATTCAGTAGACAAAACAGTTTTTTTTTTAAGAACAACTTTTAAAGCATAAGATGGAAACAAAACAATCATGTCTAATATACAATAACAACATGACATGGCAATAATATTTTATTAACAAAACACATTTTTTAAGGAACAATTTTTTAACATACCGGTATGACCAAAGACTATAATAAGATGGGCCGCTTGCTCTATTTTTAGAGCTTATATGTTCTTTTTCTGTGCACATCCAATAACGCCGTCTTAAATTACTTCTACGCTCCTACTTTTGCCTAAATGTTTCCACTGTATACGACTTTCGATTTTAATGTTAACTTTTCATTGAGAAAAACATTACAAAAGGGAATCTGGAATCCCGAAAAGAAGTCATTCGAGTCATCAAATAGCAGAAATATTCAAGCAAACTGTCCATCTTATTATAGTCTTTGATATGACTAACTTACACTGTATAACTTGTAACTTATCATTAAAAAAAAGAAAATATGTACACTTGCTTATATATAAGTAAGCTGACAGCCGTAATGTAATCTAAATCTAATAAACTCATTCGACAATTAATGAAAACCCTAATGAGGTCTTTTGATAAATTGAAAAACAAAAAACTTTCAATCTAAAATGGTGGCTATAAAAAAGAACTCATAAGGAATATCAGAACTTCTTTCAAAATGCGTCTCAGCTTACGGCATCCCAAGCGGTATCACAAAAGACAGGGAGTCGGCAGTCGCTCCCCAGGCGACTCGGTTGACTTGAAAGATGATGGACCATGTGATCAAGATGATCAGCCAAATTGCGAAGCCAATCATCGACCTGATGACATCTGTTGAAGTAGAAGAGGAACCAGAATAATTAAAGATTAACTAGTGATTCAAGGGAACATTTAGTCCATACATATCTATATTTACAGTGTTATGTCCAAGGCGCCATCCCAAATGTACAAATTATCTTTTAATTACATTCATAAGGGCTTGCAAAAAAGAAGGGGAAGGCTATGTTATACGTTTTTTTTTAATAGCTTGAAGGGACCTCCCCCCTTCCCAAGCACTGTAATAAAGATAAATTAAAAAAGAACTGTCATCCTTTTCTAAATATAATTTTATTAGTCATAATTTCTAAAGTTAAATTGTTGTATAAGCTCTTAACTCTTATACTTTTATACTATATATATTACGCTATGTCATCATTTTCCAGAAATAGTGTATTAGTAGAAGCCTCTTGTTGAGCTAAACGTATCGTATTTGTTTGTAAAGTATGTGTCAGTGTGGAACACAAAGTACGTGGAACAATTATCTCCTTTTACATCACTTGGAGAGTTTTATAAGGGAGGATGCTAAGTTGATTTTAGGTTTCAGTTGCTGCTGGATGCAGAGCTAGAGACTCTTTTGTAACAGTCAATGATAGTTACGTGTTGTACATAGTCTTCTGCATGGACTCAGATTGCAGAATGAACTCTTTATTGTCATCTTTGTGTTGGAGGTATATCTAAACTAGTTTCAAAGTATGGGCGGCTTTTTTTTTCATCACTGAAAATTTTTGAAAATTAGTCTTCGTCTCATGCTAAGAACATGAAGCTTTAATTTAGCTTTAAATTTCCCAGGAAAGATATTCTTATAATAGCCCCTGATATGCTGCTGAACTTGTTGATTTTTTTTAATAAATAAAAGTTTTATGCACATACCCTAAAACTGTAATAACATTATATACTCAATACAATAATCAAAGGTGTATGGCTGTGCATACTGTTTTTCGTTTGTGTTTCTATTGTATTACAGTACTAAAGGGGTTGGCAGACTACAGCACGCTTGCCAGACTTGGCACGCAAATTTATTTTCAGTGGCATGCGGAAGGCCCCCTCAAAACATGCAATTCAAGCCTCTTTTAAAAGAAAAGTGTGAGATAACTTTTAAGCTGTTGGCACGCTGAATGCTTTAGAAATCCTATTTTGGCATTCAATTATCAAAACGTTGCAGACCTTTGCAGTACTCTACAATTGGTCTGTGTCTTCTAGTGTTGACC
Organism: Anisus vortex; assembly: GCA_949126835.1. Classification (NCBI taxonomy): domain Eukaryota; kingdom Metazoa; phylum Mollusca; class Gastropoda; family Planorbidae; genus Anisus; species Anisus vortex. Next base: position 38,325,616 of record OX421503.1, read on the forward strand.
TTTTTATTAGAGCTTTTCTTTTATAAATGGCTATTGTATGGATATAATGTGTAAAGATACAATAGCTGATCAAATGATAACTTATTTTTTATTGACATAACAAATGACCAAGGTTAAACAAATAAAAGAGCTTAGATTAATTTTGTTGATACTTACTCTTAGCATAAATGTAATTGTAATATAATGTAATAATTGCAACTAGTGTAGTCAAATATTTGGTTTTAGGAACCAGGCGATTGATTCCGGAAGCAAGGAGGCACGGAGTTAAGCGGCTCTTGGAAAATGGTGCATGAATTCCATTTATTTGCAGACCAAGCCCACAGTTGTGGACAAGAGCATGGCTAAATGTGATAGCATGGAGAGTGGGATTATACAAGTCACCATCATTTTTCATAAACAAAAATTGTGTAAACATACTTTTTTAATGCTCTCGCTATAGAGTAAATCAAAGGGAGAGAACACGGTGGGCATGTCCTTAGAAGAAAGGAGATAAATGTAAAACTTACATGATCGAATCTGTGGCTGTTCTGTGTATTCAGCTTTTCTGAAGGCTTCATTGAAGAACCAAAGAGAATTGACAAACCACACAAAGGGCAGGATGAAAAACCCAGCTGAGGAAGTAGGAAAATAAATGTGCATAAATGCTACATACAATTGAAACTCTAGCATAGCAGCTTACACTTACAGGAAAATACCCTTGCAACAGCCTACATACCCATGTAATATTTTCTGCAGAGGGCCAACTTGTCTTCGTTCTTTAATTTCTGTAGATCCATTGTTCCAGATTTCTTGAGGCCTATTGCAAAACAATATTATAAGAAGAAGAAAGGGCTAAAGCTAATGAGGTTTAAAAGTTTAAATATTACAATTTTAATAAAATTTATAAAAGGTCAATCAAAGTCAATGTTATGACTGGCAATATATAAAATATGTAATTTGTTAAACAATTTTTTTTAATATATTATTTTAGATTTCTAATACTATTACAATGGGGCACGGTAGCCGAGCGGCAGCGCGTTCGACTGGCGATCCAAGGGTCCTGGGTTCGAATCCTGGTGCAGGCTAGGATTTTTTCCCAGGATTTGAGGGTGTCCCTGAGTCTACCCAGCTCTGATGGGTACCTGACCTTAGTTGGGGTTAAGTAAAGGCGGCTGTGCATAGTGCTGGCCACACAATCACCTAGTATGCCGTGGCCACGGAAACTGGTGAACGCTGCTTCACCGGCCCTATGGACCAATTTGGTCTGACGGGATACTTTACTTTAGTTTTTAATACTATTACAGCAATTTAGAGTATTTTTAAAAAACTTCACTGTCAACTGCAAAACAATTCTGAAGGCTAGAAATTAAATAAATACTTTCTTTGTTAAAATTCCTTACCAGACCTTGCTTTAACAATACAGCTCCCACAGGACTATAAAATTCACAAAGGCAGCAACGGTCAAACAATCTGCAATTATTTTAAAGAAATTACATGTCGTGAGTTCAATATATTGGACTATATATTTACAGAAGGCATCAAAAATGTTTATGGGGTACAGTTGACATACCATTACCATACAGTCAAACCCACTTATCTCAACCTCGGTTAACTCGCCAACCCTATTAAGTCAACGTTTTTGAAGTGGAACCGCCAAATTCTCTCTTTGTCTTAACTTAGCATTTTCTCATCCGTTATGTTGATTCTTTTATGTCGCCAAACCCTATATCTCAAGCACAAAAGAGGGCCAAATTTGCCACTTAACGTTGGTTAACTCGATCCCCATGACCAATCGCCAGCTTTTGTTTAATAACTAGATCATAGACAAGTTTTGGAATTGTTAAATTTAGAAATTTTATAGTGCAAAAAATGACCCTAATCTCGATTTTTTTCTTCTCCAACACGTGTCACTACTACACTCTACTTGGATGCGAATTCCGCTTTTTTTGTTGCAGCCCCACCTCTCGTGTGTTAAACTACACCAAGCCTATCCCTCATCGCTTTGTGTGGTACCGAGCATTGTCTTCTTCTCTTTCGCTACCTCCCCCAGTCTCCTACTGTTTGGAGTCTGCTAGAAAAAGTGGCCTGCACAGATACACAATGTTTGTCGCTAGTTAGACAGTATGTTAATACTATGTTTAAAAATGAAGGTTATAAGCTTGTAAAGTTTATACAATTAAAACATACAGAAAATAATGTTTGACTTGTCTATTTGTCTTTCGGTTTCGTTAGCTCTTTTTTTATTGTTAGTCTTGTTATTTTTTTGGTCTTCTCGGCCAAGGAATAAAATATATTGTGCCCCCCCCCCCCCCCCAAGTGACACCTCTTCCACATGAGTCAAGGCAGTCTCATTGTACCTGTTAAGATATCCATCACCTCACTCAAACAGGTGAATGGCGTACAAATTTTAACAGTCGACGGTGGTTTTTATTTTATATTGGTAAATTTCTGCTGCTAGTTGGTGCACATATGCCTTTTGTTGTTAGCAAAACCATAAAATAAACTCCAACAACACGTGCATGTACCGTACATTCTCATTAATTAACGCACATCATGTACATAAAGAAATTTCAAGCACAAGTTAATATTTTGACGCCACATATTGGTTTTCGTTTATCTCAATCATCGGTTATCTCAACGCTTTTTGGCAAACCACTAGGCCGGCAACATAACCGGGTTCAACTGTAGGCCTATATTATATATGGTACAGGACAACCTTAAAGTAAGCCTGAACATAACTCCATATATTTTAATATATTTTAATAGTCTAGTCTAGTCAAAATCAACCACAAAGAGACACCATGTTCTAACCCTTCCCGTACCGACCTACTTTTCTGCGATGTAGCCTTAGATGCCTACCCTACAGGGTACAGTCTTCAGTCCCGCAGGACCAGCAGGCCTTCTCTAATGAGACTAAGACTAATGGTCTCTAACAACTAGGCCTAATATGATTAGCCTAATGTCTAAAGTTACTTTAGTAAAGTAGTAGTAGTAGCCTAGGGCCTAGTTCTATTATAAAATAATAAATTAGACTGGATAGGCTAAGACTGGCTTAGAATAGTTAGAATTATTGCTAATACTAATACTAATACTTAGTAATAGTAATAGTACTAATAGTAGGCTTTTCAGCCTACTAAGTTACTAACTCTTACTCTTAAGTAACTAAGTCTTAAGTTAGTCTAAGCTAAGTCAAAGTAAAAAAGTTAAAAAGAGGCGATTGTGACGATTATGATTAGTATCTGATTAGTATAGTATAAGTAAAAGTCTGTATAATGTATCACTTGTCACTAGTTCATTAGTAGTATTATAATAATAATAGTAGTACGATTCATCATGAATTCATGATTCATGATCATCATATGTAATCATGTTCATTGAAATCATTGTATCGAACTATTTCATATTTAAAATTTGAAGCCTGTTTAATATTTAAAAAGACTCACATTTTGGCCCATAAGTAACACAAAGTAATAAAATATAAAGTAAAATGATATCTTTAAAAACCTTAGATTGAGTAAAGCATTTCTTGATCAAGTTATTTTATCTTTGTTGTGTATCAGTTCTATACTATTTCCTTATTGGTAATGGTGACTTCCCTTTAGTGTTTTTCAATATCCGGTCCGAATGTTGACATTAGTGACAAAATGGCGGTAAGATTAATTGATCTTACAAAACAACCTGAAAAATGCACGTTTAACCAGTCTACAGCAGAAGAGATGACACAAGCCGAAACATTTTGGCATTCTATTCGACTTCAACCAGCAATGGAATCTCGGCTTGTGTCGTCTGATATAAAACAAAGATTGGGTATTAAGAAACATTATTCAAAATCAAGTAAGTTTAAGTTTAGAGTTTAGTGTTTAGTCAGTTTTACTTTTAGTCTTGTCTTAAGTCTTACTAAGTCTTAGTCAGTTTAGTGTTTACTGTTAAGGATTAGTTTCTAAAGTAGTAGACCTATTAGTTATTAGTAAGTAAAGTAAGTATTAAATTTTATTAATTAAGTAGGCTAATAAGTAATTAAGTCATTCATTGTCACTGGACTCACGAACTGTAACAGTAGACGTAAGTGTGAGTAGTGTAAGCAAACGACCTGGTTCGACCCTGTTGCGTCGTAAAATAAATAAAATAGTCCTATAAACTAGATATTTAAATAGGCAAAGAGGCCTATATAAATAATAAATAGCCTACTGGGCTACTGGACATGTATAACAGCATATAAGCTATAGGTAGGTTACCTAATTTTGCCAAGGGCAGGATTTTGCGATTATAATATAGCATATAGCCTAGCCTACCCAGAAGGGTATTATCTAAATGGGAAGTGACGGGTCCGGTATTTTCTGAAAGTGAAAGGCTCTGGAAACCCTGTATAGCCTAACTGTATAATATAAATATATAGTAGGCTATATACCTAGCCTGTAGGCTATATATTGGTCATACATTGGTCATTGACTATACATTATACATATTTAAATACAATTTCTACATTATTTTTTTAGCTATATTTTTATACTTCTTCTCATCAGGTATAGAAACAGCACATAAAAGTACAGAGCAGGGTATGCTAAGGATTAACTTATAATAAATATAATAGGCCTATATAAATAAAAAAAATTATATATAAGATAAGATAAGATTGCTTTATTGATCCAAATAAATGGAAATTTGATTTGATTACATAAATTCCGTCTTTCAGCATACTTAAAACAATATTAAAGAACCATTTGTACTCAAACACAATAGACATTCGCTCAAACTATCATACCATTTATCATACCAGAAAAAAATAGGTCTATCATTTAGGAGTCAGCTATTGAGCAATTGTATTTCCTGGCTGAAAGATGATTCTTTTGAAAGAGTCTCACTGATAGTGGAACAAAAGAGTTCCTAAATCTCTCTGTTCTTGCTCTTATTGAAAGAAGCCAACTACTTCGACTAGATATTATGTAACTACGATGAAGCAGGTGTGCATGATCTTGGTGGATTTTATCAATCATAGACAGGCACCTTGAACTGAAAATATCTGCAAGAGATGGTAATTCTGTCTGTGTAGTACGAGAGGCTTTGTTTATTAGGCGGTCTATCTGGTGTTTGTTCAATGTGGTGGATTACCATACCAGCAGGTGATTGCAAAGGTTATGATGCTACCAACAGTCGCTGAGTAAAAGAGATTCATAATGGTTTTCTCTATTTGAAATGTTTTTAGTTTACTAAATAATAATTATATTATGCTGTAATTATTAGTTAAGCATCTTGTAAGGCCAATTATACTCCATTTGAAATTGAAGACTTTTATGACAAAATTATGTCATTGATGTTTTAAATAAGCTAATAAAGCTAATTCTGAATTTTCTTAAACTTATAATTTATATTTTATATTGTGTTGTTACATTTACTTTTATTCTTTAATAATTTCTACATCAGAATGAAGTAAAAAACATTCTTAACTATCTTGATCTACTTAGGCTTAGGAATTCATTTTAATACCAAACTGATTAACTGAGAAAAAATATAGACATGTGTCCTCTTTTTTTATTGTAGCTAAAAAATTATTGTGGACTTACATATGACTGTAACCATACTATGTCTTAATTCACAGATGATAAAATGAAAGCCCTCTTTGTCCGCGCTCATGCATTAGAGCAAATGGCTATATATGCTCGTCTTCAAAGACTTGCTGAAGCAAGATTTAGAGAATTAGAAGTGATGAAAAGACGGAAAGAGGAACGTTTCAAGGTCAGTTTGGATGGTCTTAATTAAATTTGTATAAAGAGCTAGTATAACATCTGCCACACAAATCAAATTGGACATCTAATTTATGTTGCAGATGCTTCCTATATACAGAAGATTATTGCGTCAGACACTTATCCGTGGTTTGAGCTATATACTTTGAACTATTACAATCATCTGTCCTTTGGGCTTCTTGACGAACGAAGTGCCTCCCTCAAAACACGCCACTCTTCACAGTCTCTTGCGAGTCATTTTAGTTCTTTCTTGTTCATCCAGCTTCATCCAACCTTCATGCACCCTTTGGTCTTCCTCTGCGTGTGGTTTACCCTGGGGGTTCCATTCTATGGTCAGTCTAGATTTGTTGTTACTATCTTTCCTGAAGGTGTGTCAGATTCATCTCCACTTTCTATTCAGGATTTTTTGTTCTATTGTTCTCTGTCTACACCTCCCACAGCTTGGGATTTTCTATCTTAGCATATTGTTGTATTTTCAATATATATTTCTCAGGCATCTGTTAACAAAGGTCTGGCATTTATTTCTTGTTATCAGTGTTGTTCTCCATGTTTCATTGATTTCAACTATTACAATACATTTGTAAAATTTGATTATTGATTTTAGGGGGTTTTAGCCAATTATACTCTATAAGGGATCCATGTAAATCTGCATCTGAATATACAGAGCTGTGGAGTCGGAGCTGGAGGGAGGAAATTTTGGGTATCTGGAGTCGGAGTTGGAGTCGAAAGTACAAAAACTGGGGAGTTTGAGTTGGAACATTTATCTACCGTCTCCACAGCCGTGTGGATTTAGATATCCTGCTATTTTAAAAAATCTTTATTGACCATGAGTAGTATAAGTTATAAGGAGTTTCATATAGCAGGGCTGTATGGTGTATTACCGGAACTTTACCCAAAAGGCCCTTGTTTAAATCTAGATAGTACAAGATAGTAATAGGCGCATGTTGATCGCAACTCATAAGGGGGGGGGGTGGGGCCTGGCGAGATACCCTTGAATGAGGGTGATCTAATAAGTTAATGTTTATGAAGTATAGCATTATTTAACATTTAGGACGTCAGAAAAGTTTGAAAAAAAAATTAACTTGTTATCAATTTATACACTGACAGAAAGAAGAAATATCAAGAGGAAAATGTGCGCCGGAGGCTCCGAAGGCTCCGAAAAAGGACATGGTCAGGCGAAGAATTGGAGAGTCCTACACCATCAAGGAACTGATTCAGGAGCTGGACGAGTTTGATGATCGAATTCAAATAGAAGAACAGAAACGGGCCCAACATAGAGAAAATATTGTATCAAAAATAGGATTCAGACACTGACGTGTCATGTTCAGTTTGTGCAGTGTGAAAATGGATCCAACAAATATTTCATGCAAAAAAAACAACAACAACAAGCAATAAAAAAAAACTGTAAAGGTTTTCTATCCTAAAATTCTATTATAAAATTATATCATAAAATTCTTTTCTAAAATTCTATCCTGAAATTTTATTATAAAATTCTTTTCTGAAATTCTATCCTGAAATTTTATTATAAAATTCTATCATAAAACTCTATCCTGAAATTTTATTCTAAAATTCTGTCATAAAATTCTATTATAAAACTATACCCTAAATAAATTCTATCCTAAAATTAGGGTTTAAAAGTTTATATAATATATGAAAATATGAATACAATTCTATTTCTGTAATTCTTCTCTAAGAATTCAGCTTGTTTTTAAGGAGATATAGTTTTCAACCTGTTGAATGAAAAAATATGTTTTTTTTAATCTAAAATAATAAAGGTCATTATATTGTCAAGCAAATGTGCCTTTACTGCTTTCTTTAGAAAGAAAAATGTAACAATGTCTTAACATTTTTCTTACATTTACAAATTGAATTACATGTAATGAGAAAGGTAAGAATATCGGGTTGCTTGTAGTAATACACAAAAGGAAATGATGCAGAAGACATGAGTGCCTAAACCCTCAGAGGTCCAAATTATTTTATGGCTCTGGCTGGGGAGGGGGGGAGGGCGCTATAAAAAAAGGGCAGTAACTAAGTTAATTCAAGTGGTTTTTTGGTTGACAGTCTGGTGAGCTAACCGCTAGGCCAGCCGGCGACTAAGGTCATCAGAGCTGGGTAGACTCAGGGACACCCTCCAGACTCGGGAAAAATCCTAGCCTACACCAGGATTCGAGCCCGGCACCTTCCGTACGCCAGCCGAACACTAACCATCACATTTTTTTATGTAGAAAGGTTCTCCCTTGGTGCTCTTTCCAAAGTCAAAGATTTAGATGTTGCGTGTACATTTTGACACATTGCTTGGAAACACATAATAAATTAAAAAAAAATAATTCCAGTTTTCTGTGGCGACCATGTACTTCAAGTAAGTTTCAACAAAGACTATAATAAGATGGACCGCTTGCTTGAATATTTCTGCTATCTGATGACTCGAATGACTTCTTTTCGGAATTTCCGATTCCCTTTTGTATTGTACACTTCCGTTTTATTTAATTGCTATGATTTTCTCAATAAAAAAAAATCAAAATCGAAAGTTGTATACAGCGGAAACCTTTAGGCAGATGTAGGAGCGTAGAAGTAGAAGTAATTTTTAAGACAGTGTTATTGGATGCGCACTGAAAAACAACAACATACAAGCTCTAAAAATAGATCAAGCGGTCATTGGTTTCAGCTCCACCAGGGCACTGTGGTACACACTCCTTGGTAGCCACTGGTCTATTCAGTGTAAGTCTGTCGCTTGGTAGCTTAATTTCTTGACACCATAGGCCTACCCCTCAAAACGCCCTTCTTGTTCTTTTGCAAGTTTGAGGCAAATATAATATGCTTTCTTTTAAAATACCAAGTAGGATAAATTTATAGCTTTTGGCACGCAGATGATTTATAAATTCTACTTTGGCACATTATTATCAGAAGGTTGCCGACAACAACTGATCTAGTAGGCATATTACAGCTTAAATCTTGCCCGAATTCATTGTTTTTAATCTTTGCACATGGAACAATCAGCAACTGAAAACTAATTGCAGGCATTTGAAAATAAATGCAAGAGAAAAATACTTCGAATCCCCTACGTAGAACACAGGCTAACGGCTAATGCGTATGTGTGGTACAGAATATCCTCACTTGCAGGCCCCCAAGAAAACATTATGATAAAATCAAACAGTCATGTGTTGCGGCATAATAACCTGACAAAAACAATCCTCCAAGGCATGGTAGAAGGTGGACGTCGGCGGGGCCGTCAGCGGAGATGCTGGTTCGGCAACATAAAATATTAGACAGGGCTGCAGTTGGCTAAAGTATTGACAACCGCTTAAAATAGTCAAAAGTAGAGACAGTTGACGACTGCTGAGGTGTTTAAACTACCCCACCTCCCTCCAACGACTACAACGGTCAAGGAATTGGTGATGATGTTAATGATGACATGGAACAAGAACTCGAATGCGCGAAATGCATTTATAATATTTTTATTTCTTCAAATAATTAATAAACACTTAAACTATAATAAATCATGATCAAAAAGAAACTTTGAAAAAATATAGACTAATGTTGTTTTTTTTGTTGTCTTTTTTAGGCAACGTTTTTTCCCATAGATTAAGTTGGATTGCTTAATAACTGGCACAAAAGCGTTATTTTAATTAACCGTTAAATTTCATGAGTAGCCTAACGTACTTTCAGCTTAATACATAATAATAATAATAATAATAATTTTTTTATAGCGCTGCCAACAAACATAAAGTAAGCATTTAACACTGAGCAAAAAACGACTAAAAACACAAATATAATTCTCTATGTCAGGGGTCGGCAACACAAAGCACGCGTGTCAGACTTGGCACGCAGAAAGACTTTCAGTTGCACGCTAGAGACCCCCAATAAGGAGATTTTTTGTTTAATGCAAGTTAAAACAACATGCCGGTAGTCATTGTCAGTATAATTAATGGCTGCTGCGTGGCAAAGTACATGAAAATCACACTAGAAGTCGAGTGTTAAAGCTCATGAAAGTTTTTTTTTTGCAAAGATCTCATAATTGAGCTTGTCGTCGGTGATTGATTATATTGTTAATTGTAGGCTATAGTTTGTCGACTTTTATTGACTTACAGGCAAAGCAAGTCTCTTCTACAAGAAAAGAATATGGAGATCTGCAGTTGTTGCACACATTGTTCGTTGGCTTAGACGAGTTTAAGTCTTGGATAGATTTAGAAGTGTATCTTAGTGAAAAAAATATTTCCGGTATTAAATGAGAAGAAATGACTGTTGAAGCCAATGTTTCTAAATGGCATAGCCACACAATTTAGTGATTTAAACTTGCATTCACAAGGACGTGTCAAAAAAGCACATCAAGCGTTAGACCACTGGAATACATTAGCATTGAAACTGGACATATCTTGCCTTGAAATCAATTTCAAAATATTTAATTACTTCCTTTATTTATGACAAATAAAGATAGATCGATGGGCTTTTCAGAGGTGCATTGTAGCACTCAAAGGTGCATTGTAGCACTCACAGGTGCATTGTAGCACTCACAGGTGCATTGTAGCACTCACAGGTGCATTGTAGCACTCAAAGGTGCATTGTAGCACTTAGAGGTGCATTGTAGCACTCAAAGGTGCATTGTAGCACTCACAGGTGCATTGTAGCACTCACAGGTGCATTGTAGCACTCACAGGTGCATTGTAGCACTCAAAGGTGCATTGTAGCACTTAGAGGTGCATTGTAGCACTCAAAGGTGCATTGTAGCACTCAGAGGTGCATTGTAGCACTCAAAGGTGCATTGTAGCACTCAGAGGTGCATTGTAGCACTCAAAGCATAGTTTTTCTAAACAAATGCAAGACTTTCCAACTCATGGACTCATTTGTTCATACCATATCAGCCCTGACTGGCTTGATCTTACTACAAACACTTATCGCACATGACAGTTGTTGTAGGCATACAAAGAGGTCAGTTATAAGTACTTCAAGTACCTGATATTGAACGATTAGCGAAGTGAATTCAAGGACAAGACGCTCATTGATTGATAAAGACTAATTATATTCAAAAGAGTTTTTATTCTAATCTCCCTTAATTAAGCATTATTAAAATTATTCTAAAACAAATTAGTTTTTTTTTGTTGTTGTAATAAACATAAGAGGGTTTTATACTACCATTATATTATGCAATTGTTGTAATTATTAATGATAAGGAAATAAATCGACTTAAAATATTTATACAGGAAATGCTTATTTACAAGTGAAAATTAATTTTATGCATCTAATTACACATTGAGATGAATAGCGTAATGCAGGATTTGCATAAATAATCAATAGACCTGAGTAATATTAGTTTTATAAAAAAAAAAAACATGTTTGATGTTATCATCACATTTGAAGAATTTTATTAAAGGGAGATAATTAACCCGTTTTCTTTCCGTTAATATTTCTAATATGTTTATTTTTTGTTTACCTTACAAAACTAAGTGGCTTACAATTATATCTTTAAAATAATCAAACTATAAATAATAGTTGAAAATATTATAAATACTATATGATTAAATAATTTATATGTACATTTTCAAACATTATATTATCTACACAGTCTATACGATTACGAGGTATCTATTCCGCTTAACGATAATTGACTCTCACTGTATCCGACTGAGATCAAATAAAAAATAATCATAAAGAATCTTTAGCTGGTGTTTGAAAAAATATATGACAACTAAAATATAAGGTTTAGAATAGTCTAGCCATAAATGCGAAAGTTGAGAAATACAATTTTATATTTGATATGAATGACTATTTTGCTATACTTAACACAATATATATAGATCCTGCAGAAAGACCTTATCTTAGATTTGAAATTAAAAGACCAGGATCATAATATAGATGTTTTATGCTTCCTTCTGTAACCAATGTAACCTGTACTAGTAACCAACCCAATGAACCGTGCTATTGTATAAGCAATGTGAGTTCGTCATTAGAACTAGTTCTTAATAAAGCAGCTATCTTAAGGGACTCAGGAGCTACTCTCAGAATTAGATGGTTAATCGACCTTTTTAAATGACGGTGAAAATATGCAAATGCCTTTTGTATCTCGGCCTCCAACGTGTCCAGAACTGCGATGCCCGACCCGATTAGTCCTCAAGAAGGAGAAGTCAAATCACGTCACTCCTCTGCTCCGATCTCTACACTGGAAACCCATCAACAACAGGATCTAATATAAGCTGGCTACAATTGCCTGAATGACGCTGCCCGGATACCTTCGCTCCTGTCTCGCGAGCTTTAGGCTACACCCAATCCCGTACACTCCATTCAGTTTCTGACTCACTGACTATTCGGATCGCTGGCCAACGTGCATCCTCTCACGCGGGCACGTCCGCCTGGAATCCCCTCCCACTCCAGCTTCGTCAGAGCCCTAGCTTCGACACCTTAAGGAGCCGGTTGTAGACTCACATATTCCAGTAGCGTACTGTAGGCCCTACATATATACATTTTCGTCTGTTTTTCGTTGTTTGTACTCTGTTGTAACTGTTGTCAGCGAATAGAACTGTCCTTAACGGAATATGCGCTATACAAGCATTATCATTATTATTAAAGAAAAAGATTATAAACACAACACGTTAATATAAAACGCTTTAATGATTTCCTCTATAATCTATAACGCTCCTTTTCTTTTGGTCTTGTCTTGCTACGGCACCAAATAAATTGTCTTATAAATATAATTTAGTTTAGCAGTTTGGCTTTCATTTTCAGGCTGTTGGCACGCTGAATGATTTAAAAAGTCGTAGTTTGGCAGACTATTAGCAAAAGGTAGCTGACCCCTGCTCTTGGCTATAAAAATAGAAAGCTAATGACTAATTTAATACTTTACAAGCATAGGACTAAGGAAATAAATGTAGGTCTAACCGACCTAATATAAATGTAAAACAGTAGGGGTCTAAACAAAAATGTTTAACGAAGGTAAATATTTAAATAATGTGTTTTTAAGTTCTTTTTAAAAGTATCGCTAGAACTTGTTCGCCTGAGTTGGATGGGAAGTAGATTCCATACTTTCGGGCCAGATATTGAGAAGACTCTCGGGCCAACGTTCGCCAGAGAGAAACGGGGCACTTCCAGGAGTCGACAGAACGAAGTGCTCTTTGCGGAATATAAGGTTTGATTAGTTCCTTGAAATAGGACGGCATCTCGTTGTTATGAAGGCGCAGATGGCAAATTATCGCCACTTTATAGGCTACTACTCCCGTATCATCATCACCAGACCAGTGACTTTTGTCGTGGGGGTGTCACGACGGTGCGCGTAACCAGATTTTTTTCCATTCGTCCCGATTAGAAGCCGTTTGCAGAAGCGCATCAAGAGGCAGTTCGGTCCACTCTTTCAGGTTGTCCAACCGCTTCTTTTTCTGCGTGCTCCTACCATTATACCTTGCAGGATTGTTTTGGCCAAGGAGTCACGCCTTACAGTATGACCAAACCATCTCAGGTTTTACAGTTGAAAGGAGTGCCCCCTGTTTACCCGCCGGATTACGGACTTGAAGCAACACATATTCATTTCTTTCTTGATAGCGTATTCCTAATAACTTTCAATAGCATTTGTTCCCAAAGGCCTGAATTCTTCTCTCAACCTCTGCATTTAGCGTCCAATTTTCGCAGCCGTATAAGGTCATTATTAAGCCTACATATTATATTAGATATTATACATATTCTTTGGCGGTAATATTTATCTTTGATTCTGTAGTCCTAACATTTCTATTAGTAAAGTACCTTTTTTTTAGACCACATTGTACTATTGATCAAGTCAAGCAGGATTCACAGTAATTATATAATTACATAAACAAGAAAAGGAGTAAAGTTTCATGACATAGTTAAAAGTGTTTCGCCATTTTCTTATCTCTGGAATCAGACATTGAAGATTTCTAAGACATTGTATTAAAAGTATAAGCCTACACAGGGCCATCGAGCGAATTACAATATATGTTACGAATTGATTATAATGCTTCTAGTTTTCATTCTAATTTCATTCAATTACATCGGCTCACTCTCTCAGGCTTGCGTAACAATGATTGAAGACTCAGACTTATTTAATAAAACTTGATCATTTAATTCAGAACTTTTTTACATAGTAGTCTATAAATGTCAAACAGTTTCGCCACACAAACAATCTAAACCATTATCTGGTTATAAAGCTGTCCAATGGGCCCTGGGTCAGCTGCGACCTCAACTCTATAGAAAAACGGCCTATACCGATCCAGTCAAGGTTGGAATAAGCTTACTGCAAAAAATGTCTGTGGGGCTTGCCCCACAACCAGCTGCAGAGATTACAGAGAGTGCAGAACGGTGCCATGCCAGGATGACAAAAAATGGTAGCCTCGAAACAAATTGATCCATAGATCGGCGAAGCTGCGTTCACCAGTCTCTAGGGCCACGGCATGCGAGGGGATGTGTGGCCAGCATAATGCCCAGCCGCCTTTACTTTACCCCGACTAGTGTCAGGTACCCATCAGAGCTGGGTAGACTCTAGGACACCCTCCAGTCCCGCGAACGAATCTTAGCCTTTACCAGGATTCGAACCCAGGACCTTCGGTACGCCAGCCGAACGCCCTACCAGGATGAAACACTAATTTAAAAAAAATTCGTTTACAACAGCTGGTTATAGGCCTATGCTAGATCTAGCATCTTAGGTTCATCCAATACATACAAAATATCTTAAATATGCATCTCTACGATATTCAGTTGACATAGGACCATTGGAGCTGTAGTCAGCTAATCAAGGAGATCGGTGATTATTCGCCCATAGAAGAAACGTTTACAAGAGTAATCTTCGGTGACAGATTTAGTTTATATTTTGGTAGGTATATCGACTAACTAACAACAAATAAAGTTGCCAAATTATTACTGACTAAATAACCACCAAGAGCACGAAAAATATTTCTCGCTATTGGCGAAACAATGAAACCGCGTTTTTCCCCGCCAATATGACGTGGGTGTGCCCTACTGGGAATGACCTGACAGTTACTGTTCTCGACAATTATTATTGTGACTATTTGGGACATCATCCCTAGCTTCTGAGGCCTGCTCTGGAAACAACAATAGACAATGACGGAACAGAAAAAAAAAATTGGTTTTAGCTTTGATGGGACAACCTGTAATTCAAGGAGACAGCCCCAATCAAGTGCTTCGTGAATAGTTTCTCCAAAATCGCATAAAATTGGCTTTTATAAATTTATGTCAGGAACATTAATAGTGCATTTGCAATAGGCGTGGCTTAGGTTTCTAGCTGACGTGACTAAGTAAATAGCAGCCATGATAGTGATGATGTTGAATAACATTGTTATTTGTTATTATAATTTTTAAACGAAAAATATAAGGTATTTGTTTGCATAGTCCGTCCACAAAGTATACAAGAATAAAGACTTTGATATTTTCTTAAATAGCTTTTGTGAAACATAGTGCACAGCCTGCCTTATGCTTTACTTCAACTATTAGATAGTTAGTTAAGAAAGGATCTGATTGGCTCACTTTAGACAATCGACATCTTCATTGAAATATTCTGCACTTACGGAACCTATTGCATTGATTTGTAATGGTTTAAATTTTAGCTTTGAATGGTAATTTTCATCGCATGGCAGTGTTTTATGTATTTTTTACGTCATATTGTTGAAATGATGTTATTTAAAAATAATTTAGTAATACGGCTGACATTTCTCACCACTAAACAAAGTAAACAAACAGCACGTGTTTTTGTCACGTGATTGCAAATGCTCTATTGATATTCGTGATCATGTGAACTTACACACACTGGGCCTTCTATTTATGAAACTATGAGGTCGCTATAATTTACGTAAAAAAATCATTCAACGATTGCCAAGTCAGTAGAGAACTTTAACTGGAAATCTATGAAATCGACAATAATGTCTGCGAAAATGTAATCATTAACTGTAACAAATCGGACTACTGCCTACAGATAAAGAGAAGATAGACACATGCACCATATTATTTTGATTTTGTTCTTAAAATTATAGAGCATGGGATCGGCAACCTAAAGCACGCGTGATAGAATTGGCACGCGTAGTGATTTTCAAAGGCACGAGGAAGATCCCCCCCCCCCCACCTAAAATCCAATTCAAGTTCAAGTCTCTTCGAACAAGAATTTGAGAATTAGGGCAGGTTGACTTTTTGGATCTTGGCACGCTGAATGGATTAGAAATCCTACTTTGGCACACTGTTGTCGAAAGGTTGCCGACTCCAGTTATAGAGTTGACCTATCAGAAAAATCAATACCAATATTATTTTTTTGTTTCAGTTGTGGATGATTTGATGCATTTTTAATTACTACGCTATCTAGTATCAAACAACCAATAAATGTGCATTATTTTCACCTCGTTACAAAAACATAAAAAAAAAATAATAATACAAGAAAAGTTTTAATGTAAGTAAACTAAAAATGTATATAAGCTTATATTATATAAAAGTTGACATGGATTGAATTTTAAACAAATGTCCGCTGTTGTAATGACGTCATTGTTGCTTGATCTGAAATTGAAGACGGGAAAAAGACTATTAAGATAAAATGTTTCACTTTAGCAAAGACTAGTGTAGATATTGCCTTTCCCAAAGTAATTATTATATTAATGAGTTAATTGATTTGATAATTATATTCACATTAGCATTGTCTTACATTAATTATTTAGTATCCCTTATTAAAATTGTATAGGTCAGTGCACCCAATATATGTTGGGAAATCTTTTATAAAAAAGATTAAGTTTTTGTTGGACTTCTGCTATAAGCCCCAAGTCAGATGGGTGCTGATTTAATATCTACGTTGTAAAATTGTTTAATTAAAGTATATCATATGTGCCTACAATTCCTACATTTTGATTCTGAGAAGAATACATATATCTGTGTTTTATGTATTGAAAATAAATTTGAAGTAATTGAAACAAATATTGTTACTTCGTCATTACAAGTTTATGAGTGGTGATCAAACTCAAGTTTCAGAGCTTGGCTGGATAATAATATATTATAATAAAACTGAAGAAAAATGTTTAGCTGCCCATAGGCTACCACGCTACCATAATAATAATAAACTATGATAATTATGGGCACTAACAACTAGATTATCATATGATAGACCGCTTGCTTTAATATCTCTGCTATTTGATGACTCGAATGACTTTTTTCGGAATTCCCAATATCCCCTTTTGCACTGTACACTTTCGTTTTATTTAATCGCTATGATTTTCTCAAGGAAAAATTAAAATTAAAATCGAAAGTTGTATAGGCCTACAGCGGAAACTTTAAAGCAAACGTAGGAGCGTAGAAGTAATTTTCGACAGCGTTATTAATGCGCACGGAAAAAGAACATATATAAGCTCTAGAAATAGAGCAAGCGATCCATCTTATTATAGTCTTTGATTTTAGGAAGAAACACACACACAAACATCAGACACTGAAAGTAACTTTTAACGTAACAAAAAAAAAACAAAAAAAAAAAGACGAAAATAAGACGAGGACTCACCGAGGTATGGGCAGCACATGCAAAAATTGCCCATCTGCACTTCTTTGCTGTACGGAGCCGGACACCGGAGCCCTTGCCCGCAGACGGAAGACGCGTGCCTCATGCTGTCAATGTTATGGATCCTGTATAGGTTCTTGCACTTCATCTCGCCATTGCTGAGCATCTCATAGACCTCACGCACAGACCCGCTGCTTGGCCCACCCTGAAACGTCGGTGGCGCTTGATATGCGTACGCTGGCGGGGACGCCTGGCTCGCGTACTGAACGCTGGGCGCAGGCCGGTAATTCATCAGACTGTCGGACAACATCTTTCTTTGCTGGGCCAGAACATGCTGGCTGTGGAGGAAGTACAGCAGCCGTGGGTCTGCATTGCCCACAGCAGGAGTTTGCACAGGCTGGGCTCGCTTGTTGTGCTGAGCCATTCTCTGGAGCTGCAGAATTCTTGCTTTTAGTACGTTGGCTGAATCTGACTGAGGACGAGGCAAGGGTTGATTCGGCGGCTGGAAACTATACGCTGAGACCATTGCCTGCGGCATAGGTGGGTTCGGCGGCTGGTAAGTGTACGCGGGGATCATTGGCTGTGGCATGGGAGGGTTCGGTGGCTGGTAGTTGTACGCCGAGACCATTGGCTGCGGCTTGGGCGTGGTTGGAGCTTCCAGTTCAACGGCCTCGTATTCGGGTCTTTGGCCGTACATCGAGGCACTGGCGCCATAAGCCGGCGAAGGCATCGTCCCAAATTTGGACACTTGTTGAAGTTCCGGCTGTTCATATTCATAAACGGGTTGCGGATGTTGATAAGGCTGTTGGTAAATCTGATGCTGTTGTATTTGCTGTTGCTGTAACTGCTGTTGTTGCAGTTGCTGTTGTTGTAATTGCTGTTGCTGTAGTTGCTGGTGAAGGTTTTGAAGCTGCTGAGCTTCCTGCTGTTTTTGCTGCTGATGCGCCTGAGACTGGTAACTCGAAGCCTGTCCGTCAACGCCCTTCGACTGTACCTGCGGTTGTGGTAGCAGGGACTGTACTCGCTGATTATTGACAAGCGGTGGCTCTCTGTTCCGCTGTTCATTCTGTGGTACACGTGACGTCTGTCCTTGCTGAAACTGAGCACCGGTTGCCTGCCCTTGATTTGGGCTGCCTTGAACGTGTACTTGTAAAGACGAGGCTTGCGGGACTGGGTCCTGGATTCGGGGGGCGGGGTTTAATGAAAGCTTTGGCAACGAGAGGTCAGGTGACGTTGTGTTTGTCAGAGTAGGTACATCGCTAGCTAACGGGGGTGCTGGATCGGGTACCGGGACCAGCTCGTTTCGCACAAGCAATGGAATATTGGGTGGAACAGGCGGTGCCATTGAAACTATCGGAGGAGGAAGAGCGTTTGATAAAGGTTGTACGGGATTCGGTAAAAAGGGCGGGGTATTGGGAAAGAGAGGCGGGACGTAATGACCTGGGGGCTGACCATTCGATGTCTGGGGAACATGAGGGAGTAAAGGAGGAGGAGCGTTCACCAAATCAGGTGGATAGTTCTCAAGGAGGGGTGGGACTTGGTAGGACGGGTTCGACAAGTTAGAATTCGATCCTTGTTGATGCTGTGAAAGGACTCGTACTGTTAAAAAAAAGAAATATGATAAAAATGGTAAGATCGGCCAATGCCTACATATATTTTAAGAATGAAATGAACCAAATATTTGGTTCGCATTTCTTTTGATAAGGCATATTATTATTATTACTACTTTTTTAAAGATAATATAAGCCGGCCAAAAACCACCTGGAAAAGAACACTGGAAAAGAACTGAAAGAAGCCGCAATGCGGTGGCAAGAGATGAAGAGACTGGCACAAGACCAGAAGGAGTGGATAAACATTGTCGAGGCTTTATGTCCAAGTCCAACTAAGGACTTAAAGAAAATTGATTGATTGAAGATAATACAATCTTTCTTCCTTACTTTTTTAAACTGTAATAAGTGTAATAAATTGAAAATATCATTCACACAATGAGCTTATGCAATATAACATTAAAGATAAGCTTGACCATATCAATCCGCCATGACTGGGAGTGAGACAGGCCGAAAAAGTGCAAGGGTCGTGGAGGGACTATTTGTACACTGTCGTGCAAGTAGTAAAAGGTGGGGGTGGGGGGTGGGAGGAGGGGGTTGTGCAAGGTTAAGGGAGTAAATAGCTCAAGATTGCAGGCTACCATTTGTGTAAGGTGGATGGGCAAATAAGGGGTAGAGGGGGGAATAGTGTACGAGGAGAGATAAATATAATCTACGGTAGATAGATACACAGAGAGAGAGAGAGAGAGAAGGAATAGCAGGCAATTTTTTTTATCTAAATACATAGGTCTTGGGCCTATGATTTTTTTAAAAGTATCCTTTCTGTTGTTTTAATATTAAAAATAAAATAACGTAGGCCCTATTCCACGGAAAAAATTTGGTCGACGGGATTAGTTCATTACCATGCAAAATTCACATCTGAATATTGGCTATCCTCTCTCCTATTTTCCCGCTTGGACTATTGTAATTCGCTTTTGGCTGGTCTCCCGGCCTCCTCCCTTCAAGGACTCCAACGTATCCAGAACTGCGCAGCCCGACTAGTTCTCAAGAAGAAGAAGTCAAATGATATCAATCCTCTGCTCCGATCTCTGCACTGGCTACCCATCAACAACCGGATCTCATATAAGCTGGCTTCCCTCTGTTATAGGTGCCTGAATAACTGCGCCCCGGATTATCTTCGCTCTTGTATGGAGCTCTACACCCAGTCCCGCCCACTTCGTTCGGCATCTGACGCGCTTACTCTGCGGATCCCTCGTGTGAGGCTAGTGTCCGCTGGCGAACGTTCATTTTCCTACGCAGGACCGTCCGCTTGGAATCACCTCCCACTACAGCTTCGCCAGAGCCCTAGCTATGACACCTTCAGGAGCCGGCTGAAGACTCACCTATTTCGTCAGCAGAATTAGCGTATTACTATATATTTCGTTGTCTGTCTGTATTCTGTAACTGTCGTCTGCGCATAGAACTGTCACCAACGGGATATGCGCTATATAAGCACCGTTATTATTATTATTATTATTATCCTACTAAAAAATAAGGAGGTAAATAGTAGTACTGTAGATTAATTGATTAATGTGATTAGGCTAGGGCCGGCTAGACCTATTTACACTTTCAATTTCACTTCATAGGCCTACACTTTTAATGTTTCGTAGGCTAAGCTAATGGCTAAGTAGGGATGCCAAGTGATAGTGTTGGTGAATAGGTTATCTAGTCAAGTCACTAATATGACTAATATGCTCACATCGTCTATGATCTATGTCTATGATAATAATAAAATAGCCTATTTTATTTAACAGACATAATACAGCTTAAATCTTAACAAGACTTAAAACACAAAACATCATTTTAAAAAAGGTCGAGCCTTTATGAAACTTTATTAATACAGCGGCCATTGTTACTTGTACACCATTACTCAAAGTAAACAAAAATCACTTTTCAAATGGAAGAGGTCACGTGTTTCCGGTTCTATTTTTATGTTGTTTATTATCTTAGGCATTTCCGTAAACAAAAAATGCATGCTTTTACTGGTGTTTGACAATTGATTTCAACCTCGACGTCGGCCAGTTCTAGTCTTTTAGAAGTATTCAAAGGCTATAATACTAGTTATGAGGAATCCGTTTTAACATCAAAAGTGAGTAGGCGATAATTAATACTCAAACTGTTAGTTGCCTAAAGTTAAATTTATATTTGTTTTATAAAAATAAAAAAGTCAAGAGTTGCGTCCTTGGTTATTAAAAAATCACAAATCGTAGATTCATAAGAATATAAAACAAATATTCTTTTGCATCAAGCAATACGTTTGAGCTTATAAATAGGTGATTTTTCAAAATCCATCGTTTTCTTTTGGCAAAATCTTTTGGAAATGAAATAACATTTAATCTCTTACATCTTTTGGTACAACCAGTAACGTAGGACACAGACATGTTTTTTTTAATTAAGTGATCGAATAAGACCGGACATGTTTTTCTTGTCGACCTTTTATGCAATCGTTAAGACTTGTCAATGTAGACATAAAGGAAAGGAACGTGGCTGGAGGGGGGAGAAATGAAAATATTTAATGGAGCTGTTCGACTGCTTCTTAAAAATTGTATTAATGTTTTATGTTTCACTAGGACGTAATTGTTTCAAATTTACCACCCCTTCCCCATTTTATGTATATAATGAATTACAAAAGAGGGTTAAAATACATTATTAAGACTATAGGGGGCCTATTTAAAAATTGTGCATAATTCATACATGTTGTTGCTTTTGTTTACCAAATGTAAAAGAATCCCCCTTTAAAAATAGCCTTAATAGTCCAGTATTTTTTTTCTGCAATTTTTTTTTTTATTTCAATTAATATTACTTGAAAAAAGGATTGTAAATCTACGAGCAACACCGAGCAATTTAGATTTTCGATAAATAAAAAGACTTACTTATTTTTTTACCCGATTACAATATTTATTTTTAATTACTTTTTTTAAAAGTCTTCAGTAAAAATAAAAAAAAATAAAAAATAAATTATTAGATGTATAGCTTTCTGTTCATTGTAGTTTATAAAATTTTTATCTGCAGCTTATACAGGCCGGTTTTATTTTCCTCAGGGCAACGCTACAAATTGTAGAAACTACAATAAATAGAAAGCTAACATATATTTTTTCAGTGCTATTTTTGTTAAAAAATACTTGCCGCTACTCAGTGATGGATTGCCTAACTTTTAAAGCATTTTCACATTTTATATATTAGATGTCTAATTCTTTTTGCGCGCAATTTTAAAATAATTCAATTTTAACAAATTAATAATATAATAAATTAATAATAAACGTTAAAATACAAGAAAAGTAATAATTTTTTCCCCATATTGAAAAAGGTGCCGGTACGCCGTACCGGTGCGTACCGTCACAAAAAAGCACTGTATTTTTTTTTTAAATAATAATAAATACAGGTTTTTAAACCCTCAAAAAAAAAAAGTATATCAACTCTTATGGGCATATTTAAATCTTACAATGAATAAAAAAAAAGGAAAATTGCGAATTGATAAAATTAAGACAATGGATAGCATTTTACTTACCGTTGGCAACAATAAAAACTTGGAATAGAATTAGGTATGCATATATCTGTTGATTCATTTCTTTTTAAACGGAGATAATAGTAAATTATTTATTTGTATTTACTATGTAAATGTGTGCATAAAGAGTGAAACCGTACACGTCCATCTAAACGCACCAACCGAAGTGTTCATTTATCCTTTATCATGCATTATAAAAAAAATTTTATTAAAAAAAAAAAAAACAGTAGTCCTAACGAGGGTATATAAACACATCTCATTAAGGCTGTTAAAAAAACGAAAGCACACAAGAGGGAATCATTTTTCATACCCATTCTTATTGGTTGCAGAGGAATAATAAAATAAAGAGAAAATTTAAAAAAAAAAATACGCGGGCGGAGATAGGCGAATTTTAAATTACACGTCATTCGTGACCAAAAGCGGAAGTTTTCGAAAAAAAAATGTAATAAGCTTAGACCAAAGCATCAAAATCTGTTTATAATACATGCAATAGTTAAAACCGATTCTATTTGGGATAGAAATACTTGGGTGGAATGGGAGGGGAGGACAAGGGGATAAAGGCCCAGTGTTTCTAGAGTTAACTAAAATTTCGACACCCTAATCACGGAGTTTGCAGTGTAGGCCTATGGGTCCTATAGACTAGCTACGATGACATAATGTGTCATTAACGTGTACAGGCCCAAGGGTGCAATTTTTTTTTTATCTTCTGGATCATCGTTTGTTGGAAAAGCGATCATCACCATCATCATAAGGTGTCATGCCAGTTGGCGTAGGCGATCACGTCATTTCACGGATTCCACGTATCTTTTCTTCTGGCAAACTCTAGCATTTTTGTTATTTTTGCCATGTCATGCAATTCCGTTAAATAATTTCCCTGCATCTCTTTCCCTCCAGCTTTCCAGTTATTAAGATGTCTCTTTTTTTATTTTGCGGCCTACTAACGTTGATTTCCTCTTCATGGTCTTTACAATTCATTCTATATTATTTGCATTTGACATTTTGAACACCTCCTTATTAGATGTTTTCTCTGTCCATGCCACTCGTCGCATTCTTCTATAAAACCACATCTCTGCACTTTCCAAATAAATATGCATTTTTTTTGTTCATTGTCCATGCTTCGCAGCCATATAATAAAATTGGTTCTATGCAGTAGCACTCTAGTACCTTTTATATTGTCACTATCGCTACTGATTTGTTTGTTAATATGTTTTTCATTTTCATGAAGGGACTCTAAGCTTGGGCGATTTTAACTTTGATTTCTGTCTCACAGCGCCAATCTGATGTAATAAGCGTCCCCAAATATTTAAATTTATCTACTTGCTTTAGTTTATCGTTGTTGATTTTTGTGTGTGTGTGTACAGGGATGGTTAGCCTTCTTTGATATAACCACAAAGAGATACAATAGCAAAAAATAATGTCACAACTCGTGACCTGTTGTATTTAAAATGCCGCAAAATGTGCTTTGGAAGGATGTGTATCTTTGATATTAATTTCTCGATCTCCGTGCTGGAAGATGTTTCAGACTTTCTGTTCTTTTTATGTATATAAAAAAAAATAAAATCCAAAAATATGAGAGAACAGACAAGTAGATTAAGGTGAAAATTTGGGGTAGGAGAGGGCATAATAGACCATAGGGCCTTTTGCATACAGCTAGAAGAAAATAATTTATACTTAAAGAAATGCATAATATATGTTTATATGGCTATGTGATTGTCTCACTTCCAAACGAGTAACCAACAATCTTACAGCATCAATCTTATCTACAACACCAACCACAAGAAATGGTTTATTTAAGAATTGTTTACAGCTCATATTATCTATTATAGACGCTCCTTATATACAGAAGATTATTGCGTCCTACGTTCATCCGTGGTCCGAGTCTAGTCTCGCATCTTTATTAATGTTTTAAATGATGTTAAGTTACTGGTTTTCCTGGTTTGCTAAGGCAACCCATTCCATGACCGAATGCCACTCAGGAAGAAATAGTATGCATATGCATTTGTTCTCGCATAAGAGATGAGGTACAGAAATAAACATAGCGATACGTTAATTATACTAGATACATTTGTTTAAAAGTCAGAATTCGAAACAATGAGTTTATTATATGCATTTTACAAACTAGTTGTTCTATTAAATTGTCTTATCTTTGTGTGACAAATAACATTTAGCCGTAGAAGTTGCACATTGTGCCTTTCACCCATTTGTCTTTTTCTTCCCCCTTCCCGATTTGCATTCGGCCACTAAAGGAATCATAAGAAGGCAACAATAAAAAAAATTAAAGCTAAAAAACAACAACAAAATGACATGTAGTAAAGTAGCCCAATCCCGTCGGACCAAATTCATCCACGGGGCTGGGGCAGCGTTCACCAGTTTATGTGGCCACGGCATATACTAGGTGATTGTGTGGCCAGCAATTTGCACAAAATGCTTTACTTTACCCCAAAAAAGGTACCCATCAAAGCTTGGTAGACTCGGGGATACCCTTCAGACCCGGGAAAAAATCATAGCCTTCACCAGGATTCGAACCCGTGCCCTTCGATACGCCAGCCGAACGCGCTGCCCACCGTGTCCCCTAAATTGTCATGTCCAGTACAGTTTAATAACATTCTTCTTAGTAGATAAGCTTGTTAATCAAAGATAAAAACGATGGGATTGTGTGATCAGCACAATATCCAAAGCGACGTTACTAACTGATTTCAGATAGGCCTAGCCTTTAGGACAGAGTTGGACTAAAAAGTACATACAGCAGAACCAAGAAATATAATCTCGCTTGATAACTCTTTTGATAAACATATTTCAATAGAAATCGCAGTCTGTCGTGTGTGTTCTACGATTTTCAAATTTGAGGCCCATTGATTCAATTAAGTGCAGCTTAGACTTCTCCTACAAACACCATTTTTTAAATCTTTTCCCCAACATTTAGGTTGTAAAATCTTGAAGTAAAAAGACATTGAAACAAAAACTCTAGGACACACGTATATTTGTCATAAGCTGTCGGAAATGTCAGGGGACATGATGCGGTTGACGAATGACGGCTTTACGTCATGCTTTCGGTTGCAGTTACAACCTGACGAAAACAGACGCACTGTCGAGTGTATGTATAAACATAAGCTATTAGTGGTTATGCCCGTCAAAATGACGGAGAAACGAAAGATTATCACGTGATCTGTTGAAAGACAAATAAAAAAATAAATAAGACTATTACAATAAAAGCTGTAGTGAGAACGTATCTTTCGGTATTTAGTTTTTTTTTTATTGAACGCATTTCTATATCCATCCATCTATCTATCTATCTATCTATCTATCTATCTATCTATCTATCTATCTATCTATCTATCTATCTATCTATCTATCTATCTATCTATCTATCTATCTATCTATCTATCTATCTATCTATCTATCGATCTATCTATTTATCTCTCTCTCTCTCTCTCTATCTATCTATCTATCTATCTATCTATCTATCTATCTATCTATCTATCTATCTATCTATCTACCTATATATCTATATATCTATATAGATATATAGAGATATATATACACACACACTTATATGTCTATTCGAACATGTATATGTCCACAGTTGAGTCTCGAGCTTCGTTTTCTTCGTTCTCAAGTGTATGTTGCAGCGGTACAGGTGGGCAGGTTTTAAGGACAGGGGCATATTTAACTTTGTTTTTCCAATTTGTAGTTTCTGGAACATGTGTTGCATCAGCCTGTAATGACCTGTCCTTTTAAATATTTCTTTGATTTCTTCTGCGTATAGAGGTGGGTCTGTCTGTTTTTGCCTGCCTCGAACTAATTGGCTACATAGTACCGATGAATGTTAGAAATGGCACTTATAATATAAGGTCCTTTTAAAAAAAAAAGGGAATCCTAGTTTCGCTGGACCATTAGCAGTTTTGCGACATGTTGGACTAGCGAATTATGGCAAATCCCCTTTATGGAAGTGTCTGTAGTCTTCTGGACCCCCTGAGCACGTACTGAATTAGCTTTAACTTAATTTTAATGTTAAAACGGTTTCGTCGTAGCTCATAACTAATATTTTATCCTTAGTATATTTCTAAAAAAAAGCAGAACTGGAAGACGAGGCAAAGACGCATGGAATGGGTTGCCCGAACAGACCTGGTAAATTAGTAATTTAACATCATTTAAAGTTTAAAACATTAATAAAGATGCTAGACTAGACTTGGACCATGGATGAACGTAGGACGCAATAATATTCTTTATATGTTATATAATATAATATTCATTGTAAAATTGTACATGTTTTATTAACAGGTTATATTTTATATAATATAATATTCTTTGTAAAATTGTACATGGTTTATAAACAGGTGGTTTGATTGCTCGCACTGAACTATACAAAATATCTAGAGTACTCATTGACGTAAGAGAGTTTAGTAAAATGAGTCAATGAGCTTGTATAGATCACTTGTGCTCACTTCCGCGTGCCATTGAAAATCGCTCTACCTGCCAGCCTGGCACGAGCTTCGTTGGTTTACGATCCCTAGATTAGATAATTCTAGAGTTTTTTTGTCTTATTCAGTATTGAATACAACGTGCTCGCAAATACACAGTCATGCGTCTGAAACTGTAGATTCACCATAAGAATCCTGGTAAATATGTAATAGTATATGACGAAATTCACCTCATTAGTTAACACACCTGGCAGTTTCAAGATTTTAAAAGAGAAGCGCATAAATAAATGACTAATATATTCTTGTTACAAAAAGAAGAAAGCGGAGCTTGGATTTAAGGTTTGCACCAGGCTTAAGAATCACAGACAGAAGACGGGAACCCCACATTTCATTGATTCTTATGGGGACTTTGTCGCTCCAGTTTCAAGCGCAGCGATAACTTCCAGGGCTCTAAAGGATGAATATCACAAGGCCTCCGTATGACAAGCGTTCTCGCCTGGCATTTCCGGGATTAATCAAATAAAAGGTATTAAAAATTATTCACAAATGACAAATCTTACGATATTTATAGTTTTCATCAAAAGACTTTAGCTGAACAGGAAGCCACGCTTGAAGGACAAGAAAATCGCTTGCTTAGCACCAGATGACCAATTTTTATTTTTGTGGTTCCTTTTTGCGAGAAGATTTGTGAATGTCGACGTTAATACATTTAACAGACGTCGCATCTAATTTCGCAAATCAGAAGATCAAGAGCAAGGTCGTTTTATTTAGTGGTCACGAACCAAGTAGTCTAACCGACATCACTGTTCACTTCATCACTTTCTTCACCTTCACCTATCCCATAACTCGAGTGAGGGTCGTTGGGGCCACCAGTTTTTGACAGTTGGAAAATTTGTATGCCATTCGTCTCGGTCCTGCGCCGCCCTCTGAGAATCAGTAAGAGACAATTCAGTCCACTCTTTCTTATCATATACATTACAGACGTTCCTTCTATAATTTATAATGAATCATGATAATTGAAACGAGAAGGTAAAAGGTTGCTATTTTTTAGTTGTTGCAAGTTTCTATTGGATACTTTCTATTGTATAGTTTTTGTATTGTTTCTATTGGATAGTTTCTATCGGACCCTTTCTATTGGCTTGTTTATGTTGAAGTTTCTACTGACCTTATTTACTGGGCGATTTCCACCGTAACGATTCAATTGGGCAGTTTCTATTGGACAGTTTCTACTCAAAGTTTCGTTAAGCGATTTCTATTGGACCATTTCTATGAGACCGTTTCTATTGACATTTACTATTAGACAATTTTATTTAGACAGTTTCAATTTGACTTTAAACTCTAATGAAAAAAAAAGTTATATTGGTCACCGATCCATTGTCAGACTTGAACTCCACGTCTCGACGAGAATGCGCGTCAAGATTACTCTCTTAGGGCTCGGAGAACGAACTTTGCCGTATCACGCAACTGTGACACATTCCCATAAAGAGTCGGCGAAAACGGTTGGACGTTCCCATCCACTCTAAATTCCTGCAGGGCGGGGAACTTTGCAAGCACATGATCAGCAGTCTCTACCGCCTCCCGGCAGTTTCTACACCGCGAATCCTCTTGGGGTCTAGGTCGGTCAAAGTAGGCCCCTATCGGACAGTACGGAACTGGGCTGTTGTAGAAGCGGAGCGTCCGCCACGGGTTAGGCCGCTTCATATGTTGCCACACACCTTGGCCCTTGTCAGATTTGTCCCAGCTACTGTACCACTGTTCCGTTTACCATTCACGGATTAGGTTGAACTTTTAGTTTCTGCCAGAATATATATATATCACCTGGATATATCTACATAATCTAAAGAAAATTGACATCACGTCAAGTTTATACTAAATCATAGACTCGTGTCCATCGTCTAATAACAGTAGGCACTCGTCGTATGTAATACTAGATAATAAAATATTCTAAAAGTATGTAGGCAGTAGCCAATATGTAAAATTTTCTGTCGAAATGTAAAAACAAAAAAGCGTTTTATATAGACATTTATGCAAACGTAAAATAATATAGGCTATATATACCATATCAGAATATATTATGCTATAATATAATAAAATGTAGGCCTATTAAAACGTAATATTATGGGCTATAAAATAGCCCTAATAAAATGTCTCTTCTTGAAAAATAAATCTCAAAAGAAATCGTCAGTCTTGTATGACACGTGATGCTAACGCTTATATAATTTGATACATAACACAATTTAAAAAAAAAAAAAGTACAGTTCTAAAAAAAAAAGCAGATAATAATTTCTATTTGGAGATATTTATTGTGACACTAACGCACTTGTGTATGTCTTCTGCAGACTGTAACGAAAGACAACGCCGTATATTGACAATTTTTTGCAAGCGACAAAACCTTCAATGTCATGAAGGACAGACGCGGATCTAATCCCATCAGCCTGGCATTTAGCGTACATAAATTGTTCCCGTACCCTCCGCCCACTCCCCACCATAGAAGGAACAAAATATTGCTGGCGTGCTCTAGAATCAAGGAAGTAGGTCAGTCAGGTAATGACTTCGTATAATAAGCTCGTGTGGATTGGTTACGTCTGCACGATCATTTTAATAGCAGACTCATAAGAAATATCTCAACATGCAGGCTAGGATTTTTTTCCGGGTACTTGACGGTGTCCCTGAGTCTACCCTTCCTCTGATGGGAACCTGATACTAGTCGGGGTAAAGTAAAGGCGGCTGGGCATTGTGCTGGCCGCACATCCCCACGCATGCCGTGGTCATAGAAACTGGTGAACGCTGCTTCACCAGCCCTATGATCAGTTTTGTCCGAAGGGTACTTTACTCACTTTAATAATATATTATTGTTAGAGAACTTTGCGCCATAATACGTCTTTAGTTATACCCCAGTGGGCACTCCACGTCGCATCGACGGGGAAAAAACTTGGAAACCACACACAAAATGTGTAAACCACGCCAATGCGACGTGGAGTGTCCGCTGAGACATGTGGTAATTGAAAACACCGAGAAGAGAAAGTATCAGCGAGTTATCCACCCTATTAATTGAAGTTGTTTCTGTTTCAATGATTTGAAATAACGAAATGTTAGTTTATTCTAAATGTCAGTTAAATATTGCATTAATAGATTACAGTAGGATTGCTGGTTTTGTAGAATGCTCGGTTAGTTCCCGGATCCGGCAAATAGTATGTCCCGGCGCTCAGAATCAGTACCTTCTTCTTCTTCTTCATGTTTTTGTGGATGCCCCGTTGTACTCGAGGAAAGAGTCCACAATTTGGGATGTGATTTTGTTGAGGTCTTCTAGTGTTTTCTGGAGTGTTTATAAACAGTGGGAATACGGGTATAGAAAGTCGGAATTATTGGTGGTCATAAAGGTCATTGTAGCTCCACTCCTTCAGAGTAGACTTAAAAGAGGAGACGGAGGGGGCGTAGATAGAGTTTTGTTCCAACGAGTTCCACATTCCAATGGCCGAAGGAAAAAAAGAATATTTGTTGGTGTTTGTACGTCCGTGTGGGACATGCAATTTGAGTTGGTGCCCTCGGGAACAGCGGGACACTTTCTGGATTCTACTTGTTTGGGTCGAAAGGTCACGTGGTCGTTGATAATTTTTATAAATCATGTACACTTTGTCAATTGCTCTTCGTTGTTGTAGGGATTCTAGGTGGAGTTTTGCTACTAAGGCAGAGGCGCTTGATTTGGTAAAAATTGTAAAAATTGAGTACCTTACTCGATTAGACAATTATAAAGACCTTTAGAGGCCAAAAGCACTTTTAGGCTCAGGTGCCTCATCCCATTACATAAGTCTATGTAATTTAAAAACAAAAAGTTTATTCAAATAGGGTATTAAAAATAGAATATGCTGTTAGAAGTATTCTTCAGAAATCAAAACAGGGTCATATTATGTCATATTATGCATAAACACAAGGACAGTTTAGATCCCGACTTTTATTCAACACGGATCCTGGTTCAAATTCGCCAGTGACAGTGCTACACCTTATGGGCCAAGGTCAATGGACGGATTCCTGGTATGGAAAATTTCTGTGCTTCCCCTATCACTTCATGCCATAACGCTCGTGCTAATGCTGCTTGATTAACGCGGTTAATCTACCATAGACAGATGTATAGGTAGGTTTCACTAAAGCCCTCTCTGTGTCTAGGCCAAAGCCTTCCTTCTGTTGCCAAATGATATTTTAGCAAGACGTGTTTCGTAATTATTGCATGGGAAGGACACTTTGAAAGTAGCCTACGGTGACGTTCAACTGACGTTCCGAAGGTTCTGGGTTCGAATCCTGGTGAAGGCTAGGATTTGTTTACAGGCAAGTGGTCCATCTTATTATAGTCTTTGCATGTATTTTATGATAAATAGAGTGGCAAGCAAAACAATGTACATAATTACAAAAATAATAGAACGCGTGTGAATTGTGACGTATGAATGCAAGGGGAAGTTACTAGGGAGATTATACAAAAACAGTCACCAGAATCGTGGGCAATAAGGAAGAAACATCGTAGATAGGTTGCTAGTCAGTTGGAGGATAGAATATCAATCTTCTGTCGTGACTGTGGCGTTCTGGCTGATATGATTTACAGTGAACCCTCGTTTATCGCGGTAGATAGGTTCCGAGATCGGCCGCGATAGCTGAAAATCCGCGAAGTAAGGACACCATATTTACAGTATTTATTTAACGTGTATACGGACTTTTACCCCCCCCCCCCCCCATTTACGTACTGTTAACAAACCACCCTTTACAGTAATGTACATATATCTACAGTATGTACTTAGAGTACACAGGCACAAATGTTTAGCAATAAAACAGTAGGTGTACACACAAAAAAGAAAGAGTGTTACGGTACTGAACAATCGTACAGTATTTTACTCACCACGAAAGAAGTTAAAAGTTAATAAAAACCCTCCCCGTACGTACTGTTAACAAACCACCCTTTAATATAATGTGAAATTAACGAAATATTTTTGGTCTTCATTATATCGCGACTATTTTCGAAATTTCCGGAAAATCCGCAATATATTTTCTCATCTAATATAAGGACAAAAAATACGCGAAGTCATGAATCCGCGAATGTCAATCCGCGAAGTAGCAAGTGTTAACTGAATACCTTTTTTTTTCCAAGCACTCAGATGCATCTAAATATAAGCTGTTTATTAAATTGATTAAAATCAATTCTGAGTCGAGACATTACTTCACGCTACGGATGTCTGAGAGATAGTCTTGAGCTGGAGGAATGAAAAAACAACACCTGAGAAATAGCGAATCAAATAGAAATGAGTCGTGACACCAGGTAAAAAACCCATCGTATGGCTTGGAAAAAGAAGGCGACAAATCATGAATCTCACCATTAAGAAGAAAGCAATTACATGAAGCCGTCTACGCGAGCACGTTACAAATTATGAAGCTTTTTAAATGAATGAACCATGTGTGATAAATCCGCTAATGCTAAATTATGTACGGCTAAAATATCATGCCCCGAAGTCCCCTTGAAGAAAAAATTACGACATGACATTGTTTTGCTAAAGGTCATGGTGACATTTACTTTCCGTATTCATTAATCATAAATAAAACCAACCGGTGTCCGCCCACAAAAACGGCGGCTTTGATCTTTAAGTTAAGAGTTCGCTGATCTAACAAGCAAGACCATCTAAATTCCAAAGCTTTTCTTCGGCCCTAGTGTTCGCAACTGTGAGTTACCGGTGATGTTTTTTCAAAATATGTCATTGAAGAGTCTCGCACTACACAACACCCCCAACCTTTCTATTAGCTTTTAGATTTTACGTAAGTCTTAAAACCTTAAAACTTTAAACTTTAAACCTTAAAAAAATTAAAATACGCATTCACCGTAGGTCCTAGATAGACAGGGCCGGCTCTATGTTTGCTTGAGCCCGGGGAGAACCGATGGGACATCAGCGCCCGCGGGATATCATCAGTGGCTCCTAGGTGAGAGTGTGATAAGCTTTTGCAAAGATAAAATTAAACTCTCACTGAAAATAAATCAACTCTCATTACAACTGTCATTGACCTAAACAAAATATAACTTTCATTGACATGAACAAATTATAACTGTTTTGGGCATAACCAGAATACATCTTTCTTTGACAAAGACAAAATACAACTCTGGTTGACAAAGACAACATCCAAGTCTGATAGACAAGTTACAACTCTTCCAGACAAAAACAAACTTTAAAGCTCCCAAACATGAGGTATTAAAAAAAAATACCCGGCCAATTTGTTCTAAAAATAAATCAAAAACATATTTTTCATGCCTCAGAGTAGAGAAGAGTTCTCGGTTGCTACGTACCAGGACGAGACAAAAGAGATATACATGTGTCAGTGCTACAGGTCTATTACAACAATTTTTTACTATATAAATGTCAGGGACAACAAGATGTCGCAGAAGTGAAATAATATGGCTGAAGTTTATTGTCGTAATGAGTTATGACATATTTTAACAGAGCGTTGAAAGTGAAAGTGATTTACAAAATAACAACTTCCTTGTTCTAACCGAAGAGAAAAAAAAATAGAAGCAATTCGATGAAGAAATAAGGTTATGTGCGAAGCAGAGAGCGGAGGAGGATGGGGGGCAGGTGATTAAAAGGGGGCGGGGGAGTAAATGTGACGACATATGTTATGTGAATCTTTTTGCAGGGGTGTTTCCCCCTAGGTGGGTGTACGGAGGAATAGTTATGCAGAGGCGTATCATGAGTTATGTTATTAGAGGTGTGAGCATTGTAACATTGTTTTTGTGTTGTATTTCTAAATAAGAGTTTAATTTATACTTTACTCTTTGCCCTACTGTCCTCTAGTGTTTCTAGGTTTAGTGATTTGACTATTGGTGTTACCCTTGTCAGTGGTGAATATTCGCTAGTAATGAACCTTGCAGCTCTTTTCTGAATTTGTTCTAATTTTTACAAATGTTTTCTTTATAGTTGAAAGGTCCCATAAATACCTAGTCAAGAGTTTTCAAAAGATGTTTATCACTCAGCGAGGAATTAACTTATTTTTTTCATTTTATCCGCCCTATTTTGAACCAGTCTAAAAAAATCATTTTTTTTTTTGCAAAATTGTTATTTATCAGGGCTAGACTTTATTTCAGGGATCTCAGAATTGAATGAAGGCATGTGACCATTTTATCACTTTAGAGATGTATCAAGGGTCGCACCCCCCAACAACCCGACCCTAGTTTTATTACATACCAAATTATACCACTATCTTTTTATTCTTATTATACGTATCAAGTATGTTACGTACATAAAATTAATAATAAGATATGATGTGTATCAGTAGCCTACTAGCTGTCTGAATTTCACGAATAGTACATTTTTGTACGCTTTCTGGCGAGCCACGTAAATCCACTTGGTGGACCGCATGCGGTCCGCTTGCCGCGTGTTTAAGACCCCAGCGAGTCTATTTTTTTACAGTAACATACTCTTCATCAAATATTAATTTGTTTTGTAAAAATGCTTACGTCATAAAGTCGTAAATTTCAATGTTTTGCTTTTATATTGCTTCCGGTTACTATAAAGAAGAAAATTTTTAAAAACAATGTTTGTTTTTTCTACAGTGAAAAATGTTTTATGATTTGTGGTTAGTTTATTTATGGATCTTTCTAGTGAAGTCTATCTTTATATATGCATCTTTCTTATGACAAGAGTCTGTTTCTGTCTCCAGACTGTCTATGTATCTTTGTAATTCTGGCAATCCGTCTAGATAGAGTCTGTATTAGTATACTATTACTACTATTATTGTTTGTTGACTATGCGACTATGTAACTTTATCGTTCTATCTGCTAAAGTCTATGTATCTACCGGTATATACTGCAGTCTCTTTAAGCATGTGTCTTTATTCCTAATACAGACTATATAAGTACTATTTCTTCCCGAGTGGTATTCGGGCATGGAATGGGTTGCCTGAACAAACCAGGAAAACCAATAATTTAACATCATTTAAAACATTAATAAAGATGCGAGTCGGACCACGGATGAGCGTAGGACACAATAAGCTTATTTTTATCTTATGTTATAAATTTACAGATACAAAACTCTTACGTCCACTAGGCCCACAACTCCTTCAGGGCGGCAGGTATCGGTCGGCGGCAGGATTAGAACCCCGACGTGTCGCTTGACAGTCCGGTGAACTAACCACATGACCTGCCGGCCTGTAGCATCTGTAGTATATAAGATATATCTGATATGTATTTATCTTTATATCTACAACTGTCTGTGTATCTGATAAGTATTTATCTTTATACCTAATGCAGTGTCTGGCTATGCATGTATCATTTATTTTATCATCAACACGCCATGATAGTCCGTCAATACTGCAAGTGATTCCTACACTCAAGGTATGAAACCCTCATGGAACAAACTCCTGCTTCTGGTGATGGCCGTCGTGTTTTTCCAGTCAAGTAGGCAATAGATTAGACATTTAGGCCTTATATACAACTACATGTTAACTTTTATGCAACTTTGACTCGTGTGTATAAAGATGGATGCAATTAAAGCGACACTAGATGCATGGGAGGGGAATAGCGTAATAAGATGGGGTTGGGCTGGACGGGCGGCCGATCCAGGTGCCAAATATTGGACAGGCGCACAACTGGCACTTTCTGATGATTATCTTCTAGTTCAGGGGTCGGCAGCCTCTTGATAAATAGCGTGCCGAGCATTTTAAAGTTTATCATTGTGCCAACAGAGTCAAGTAATATTGCACTTTTCTTCATGAGACTTAAATTGCGTTTTTTTTGGTTATCTTCGCGTGCCCTTGAAAATCACTATGCGTGCGAAGTCTGGAACGCGTGCTGGAGGTTGCCGACACTTGCTATAGTTTAACTTATGAATAAATAAAAACTAGACATTCTTAAGAGGAGCCTATTTCGACCCCTCCCCCTCCCCAGGCTGTACTGCATGGATGCACTATATTTTAGTTCAGAAGGCTCTATAGATAGATTATATTATGTCTGTAATCTACTGTGGTTTCGCTTTGGAAACCTGATTTTTCCTTTTAATCTTAGTATATAGAATCTATTTGCGTTTCCATTTTATCGTGACCCGTGCAACTCTTGTTTGAGTTTCTTCTAGATTTCAGTTCTAGTTGATGTGTCCCATACAGAACATGCTTGAGTAGGTGACGATAACACAACTGGCTTGGTTGCCGTCTTTCGTTTCTTTATGGATAGGAAACTTGGATAATTATCTCGAGCTCTTCCATTCCATAGTGCCAAATCATTCATCCATTACTACAGTCTATATACTAACAGTGGCAGCGCGTTCGGCTGGCGATCCGAAGGTTCTGGGTTCGAGACCTGGTGCAGGCTAGTATTTTTTTCCCGGGACTTGAGGAGTGCCCATGAGTCTACATGGTCTAATGGGAACCTGACACTAGTTCGGGTAAAGTAAAGGCGGGTGGGCATTGTGCTGGCCACACATACCCTCGTATGCCTTGGCGACAGAAACTGGTGAACTATGCTTTACCAGCCCTATGATCAGTTTGGTCCGAAGGGTACTTTACTTCATATACTAACATATTATAATAACTAATCTATTACACTATCCTTGATACATCAAAGACGATAATAAGATAGACCGCATGCTATATTTTTAGAGCTCAATAGTTATTTTGCGCATTCGCGGCCTAAGCTTTACACACAAGTGTTCCTGTGTAAACAAAAAGGAAATTTGTAAACTGTATCGCAAGGTGCTGTCCATACGGACACTATACGCTTGAAACCTAAAAATAATGTATATTGTCTATACACTTTTAATAAATTCAAGCTTTAATTAGTGCTACTGTTTGTAATTCAAAACTTTAGTCAATGGTAATGTTTGTAATTAAAAACTTTACCCTTTCATTTTAACAAAGACTATAATAAGATGCACAGCTGGCTCTATTTTTGGAGCTCATGTTTTTTTTTTTCGTGCGCAGTCAATAAAGCTGTACTGAGTTTCATTTGCAAAAAGTCCTTGCGATTTAAATAAAACGGAAGTATACAGTGCAAACGATAATCGGGAATTCCGAAAAGAAGTCATTCTAGTCATCGAAGAGCAGAAATATTAAAGCAAGCGGTCGATCTTATTGAAAGTCTTTGGATACACCAACATGATCAGTCCAATCAAGTAACCCCGCATACACAAAGAGTCATCAACATGGTCTTGTCATTCGATGCAGTGTTTACTTTATGCCACATCTCTCCCTTTCCCCCCACCTGCCACCTAAACCGTAACCCTAAGTCGTCAACAATAAAAAATGTGATGTTGAACTGTGTACTGTTATTTTCTCCACATGTCACACAAGAGAAATTTGCACTGGGCAACTTTGACTATGGCGATGAGCTCATGATTGAACTGGGCAAGGGCAATTGTTTTTTCAAGGACATTCTTCAGAAGGTGAGACCATCTAATGAATGCAATGCGGAAATGAATTTTTCTTTGAGTTCAGCCATCCACACACCCCTATGGCGCTACAGCACATGTAGGGATTTGGCCTGCTCCACCCACCTCCTTCCGTTCGGGGCCTGTCCTTGGCTTTCCTCCGCCATGCTCCGCACACCCAAGCTTTTTGCCAGATCCGACTCTCTATAGCAGGAGTGTGCAACATTTTTCTGCTTTGGGCCGAACATGCAATTTTGTGCACAACAAGACGGGCCACACTGTCTGAAAATTTATGTGCCTTATCAATACAACGAATTAAAAAAAAATGCCGTTTGAAGCTCTTCGAGTGCCACACTAAACGGCTTGGCGGGCCGTTTTGTGGCCCGCGGGCCGCCTGTTGCACACCCCTGCTGTATAGCTTCGATCCATCTTTGTCTCGGCCTGCCCCTATGCCTCATTCCTCATGGTCTCTGGACACGTGACTGTTCTGGCTGCTCCGCCTTCTGCTTTACTGTGACTTCCGTTTGACATATCATGGCCAGGAGTTCAAGATGAGAGTAGGATGAGGAGAGGTGAACAAAGAGTATACATTGATTTGGGGAAAAAAAGGGCGGTGGTTGTATGGAGTGGGGAAATATATTCAGTTTGTATGTGGAGTTATGGCAACAGGGAAATAGTCTAATTCTGAACTGGTGCACTAATCCCCCCCCAAAAAAAATATAATTAAGAAAAAAACTACTTTATCTAATTATCAATAGTTGAAACGTATAATTCAGGTTGATTAAATAGATCTTATAGTTCTCAATTAAAAAGATGTTGTTTTTTTTTTAATTCTCAATTTCAAAAAGAAAATTATGTTTTTTTTTTGAGGCAAGCATTGCATAATTATCAGTGGCTTCTGGTGGCAAATAGTGCAAGGCAAAGAAGATATAGAGTATAGAGGCGATGATGGCAGCTAGCAGGAAGGTTGTGGGCGGGGGCAATAGTGCAGTGAGGAAAATAATCCACGAAGGAGAGGAGGAGAGGGAGAATGCAAAGCTTATTTTAAACTGGTACACAACTCAAAAGAGCTATAAAAAATTAAAAAGCAAATTACAATTTTTCTAAATATCAATTGTTAAATATTTTAAAGAAAAATTTAAAAAAAAGATAATTTTCGGTTTGGAAAACTAAGAATGCAAGTCGTGGGAGGGGGAAGTGGGGAGATGCGGAGGCACGCACACCAACTTATGGCTATATAGTTACGCCTATGATGAGCAACCCTACCTATTAGCCTAACTAGAGAGGGAGGGCGTGGAGGGGGGAGGCTGCTCCATGCGCCACATATTGTTTAGGCGCCAGAATGACACTTAAAAACAAATTTATAAAACAAACACACACACACACACACAAAACAGCTTCATTTGCTAATCTGCTAAATTAGTTGAACAATTAAATTATCTAAATTTACTGAATACTTAAATTAGAGTCTATCTAAATTTGCTGAACAATTAAATTATCTAAATTTGGCGAACAATTAAATTATCTAAATTTACTGAATACTTAAATTAGAGTCTATCTAAATTTGCAGAACAATTAAATTATCTAAATTAGTTGAACAATTAAATTATCTAAATTTATTGAATACTTAAATTAGAGTCTATCTAAATTTGCTGAACAATAAATTATCTAAATTTGCTGAACAATTAAATTATCTAAATTTGCTGAACAATTAAATTATCTAAATTTACTGAATACTTAAATTAGAGTCTATCTAAATTTGCTGAACAATTAAATTATCGAAATTAACTGAACAATTAAATTATATAAATTAGATAAACAATTATTTATCTAAATTAACTGAACAATTAAATTATCCAAATAAACTGAACAATTAAATTATCGAAATTGTTCAAAATTAGATGAACAATTGTTTATCTAAATTAGCTGAACAATTAAATTATCTAAATTAGATGAACAATTATTTATCTAAATTAACTGAACAATTAAATTATCTAAATTAGCTGATCAATTATTTATCTAAATTAACTGAACAATTAAATTATCTAAATTAGCGGAACAATTATTTATCTAAGATGACGAAAATGTGTTGATTTGTTTTCAAGTAAAATTTCTATTTTAGTTGATAAAAAACAACAACAACGTTTCAACACATTATCAAAGTTAACTAACTAAATAACCAACCTATCCAACCACTTTTCAATCCAATCATCCATCTATCCATTCATCCAGCCAATGTATTACTTACTTCCATCCATAAATGCATGAGAAAAAAACTTCGAATCTCCTACGTAGAACACATGAGCAATGCGTATGTGTGGCACAGAATATCATCAATTGCGAGCCCTTAAGAAAACATTATGGCTACAAGCGAACGGCGCAAGCTGACATGGTTCGGTCATATGTTGCGGCATAATAACCTGCGAAAAAAAAACATCCTCCAAGGCACTGTATAAAGTGGACGTCGGAGATGCCGTCAGCGGCGATGCTGGTTCGACAATATAGAATATTGGACAGGGCTGTAGTTCACTCGACTATTGACAACTGCTCAAGATAGGCATAAGTAGACAAGGTTGACTGCTTAGGTGTCCATTCACTCTCTCCAACGGCAACAACGATCAAGGGATTGATGATGATGATGATGATGATGATGATGATGATGATGATGATGATCCATCTAGACACCCATTTATCTAACTCTCTATCGATCCATCTATTCACTCACCCAGCAACCTATTCATCTACTCATTCATCCATATATATATATATATTTATTTATATATCCATGTATCCATGTATCCATCTATCAACTTATCTACGAAACCGCCCAGGTGTACGGCGGCCTACTCATCGACTCTACCAACGTCAGCAACATGGCCAGCTACACGTTCCAAGAATTTCAGGTGGTCGAGATGCAGTGTGCCGTAGCCGTGAGTTACTGTGGCAGTAATAATCCCACCGGGCACACCACGTCGTATCGAAGAGGGAAAACAGGTGGAAACCACGAAAACACGTGGAAACAACGTTTTTTTTCCACGTTGATACGACGTGTTTGTGCCCGATGGGATAGTATTACGTTTTTATTCCGAAGGTCCCGGGTTCGAATCCCTGGTGAAGGGTTTGTTCTCGGGTTGGTCTTGAGGGTGGTAATCCCCGAGTCTACCCCCCCCCCCCTTTCCAGCTCCGATGGGTACCTGACCTTTAGTTAAGGGTAATGTAAAGCCGGCTGGGCGTTGTGCTGACCACACAATCACCTAGTATGCCGCGGTCACAGACACCGGTTAACGCTGCTACACCGGCCCTCATAAATCAATTTGGTACGATATGAGTGAGACTTTTCACTATTTGTAGTATACAGACAGTGCGGCACCGGGGGGGTGTGGAGAGGGGTGGGTGGGTATACACTAGTGATGACCTAATAACACTGGAAGCGTCCATTAATTACGTCAACAATCTTAGGCTTATTTCTTACCTTCCCACTTTCCCCCCTGTCAACAATCGACTAACTTTAAGAGTGGACCCCCCCCCCCTATTTTTTAAATATAAAATTATGAAGATTACACAGAAAGTTTATGGCGCGGTTCAGATCTAGTTGTGCATATTAATTATGGATTTGACTTACATCGACTTAACCCTTGGTGATCCACTTCGTAGACAAAAGGGCCGTAATTACACCTGTCCATCAATCTTAAACTAGGACGGGTTCTTCTCCCCCTGGCTGGATCCACGTGTTGCCAGCAGCTTTGGTATTCCCACTTTTCGCGTTTCGCTGGGGATAAGGGTTTTTAAAAGACGTTAACCTGTCGATTGTCGGAATATATTTTTTAGACCTTTTATGCCACGCCAGAACGCTGCACAGGAAGAAAAGTAGTTAAAATATATAATACTATTATGTGTTATTTCTTGAATATTGAATAGGAAAATCGCTCTTTTCTCTTTGAGTTTCTGAATATTTAAATATTGTATTGTACTTCGAATTTCTAATCATTATGGGTTTATGTATTAACTAGTGGTTATACCCGGCAAAAGGAAGGAGAAACGAATTATTACAATGTGTTTTGTTAAAAGAGAAAGAAAAAATATAAAATAAAACAAAACAATATTACAATAAAAACTTTAGTCAGCAGGGATGTCGAACCGGTTTTTTCTTAAAACCGGTTTTCGGTTTTATAAAACCGGTTTAAAACCGGATTTGGGTCCCCCCCCCCGCACAATTTTACAAGTCACAGGCAGGAAAAGCCAAAATGTGCGTAGTTTGTTGGTATATTTGAAAAGGAGACGATGTTAACCCAGGATGCTTCGTACGCATTTGCGTATGCAATACAGTGGTACTACCACCGCTCCGGCTTATCGGTTGGGAACATAGTTTACAACGAGCCATCGTTTTTTTTTCTAAATTTTCCCACACAATGGATTGATTTATTCTACTAGCCATATCGAAACTGTTTTTCTATAAACTTAGACAAATATAATGTATCGTAAAATAAATATGAGAGAAATGACAGTTTCAAAAGGAATAGTTACCAACAGCACACCATGGACTTGTAAAATAATGTATTGAAAGGTTTCGCGTAGCGCCAATCAAAAGAATGTGTATTTAATAGTGCCGTTAATAATAAAGCACAGACGCGGCGTCTAGCCGAATTGTTCAGGGTCACGGGAAGGAAAGAAAAGCACACAATATCTAAGACTAATTAAATAGATAGTGGTAATAAGGAATATCAAGAATTGTTTTATGCGAATCCAACATTATTTATTAAAATATTTCCACGAGAACCAAGAAAAATGGTGTGCTAGTTGAAATAATGATTACCTTCCAACCAACAAACCGAAATCAGGTTTGAAAATCAAAACCGGTTTTCGGTTTCAAAACCGGAATCCTGTTTTACGCTTTTGGTTTAACATCCCTAGTAGTGAGAGTATTTAGTTTTTGTTCTTGTTAAATTGTTCACGGTCTTCTGGTCCTGGAACATGCATAAAAATTATTGTGGTCATGTTTGTGGTATCAAAATGTAGCGAACGGTGACTTCTTATTAATTATATTTTTAAACAAACAATAATAGGCCTACTATCAAAAGGAAAAAAACAAACTCAAATACCAAACAGTAAAAAAAAGTGTATGATATAATAAGTAAACAATAATATTTCGCAGTGCGGGGAAACCCAGTCTCGAAAAACACCATAATAAGTGTATATTAATAGTCTACTACTTTGCTTTTCAATAGTGTAACATGGTTGAGCTATTTAACCAGGTATTCCTAGTATTATTTGTTTTCACTTATTAAATATTTACTTCCAATTTTTTATGTGCATTGCTTGTAACTATAAACTATAAACGACACCAAACATACTGCTGTTAATTAACCTTCCAGCGCCTGCAAACGGACGAAATCGTGTTCCGCTGGGTGCAGGACTGCCCGTCGGGCGAGATCGCTCAGCCTCACTTTGTGCTGTCGAACCCATGGGTTAACAAGACGACCGTGTACCAGTCATCCGCCTGTCGTGTGTACGAACAAAGCAGCACACTGATCCGTATGATGAACAAAACCTGGAATCAATGCAACATCACTTGCCACATAGGTTAGTGTGAAAAAAAAAATTATACTAGGGAAGAAATTCATGAATTATTTTGTAAAAAAATAAACTACATTGTTAATTCCCTTTAATGAAATTTATTTTGGTCGAGCTTCGTTTTAATGGCGCGCTGTGGTCTTGCGAAAGTGCGCGTGGATTATTGTTTCAAGGTTCCAGGGATCGAAACCAAAATAAATCCCAGTTATAAGAGGTGTCCTTGAATCAGTTGTGGAGAAGATAAGACGGGTGGGCATTGTGTGGTGACACAATTTTCCCTTGTGTGCGCGGCGGCTCCCACTGGGCGCCTGATTCAAAACGATGCTACGGGCCCGTGTCTTCAAAGAACCGCCGGGGCAACTGCCTTTAGAACTTTGTTTCAAACGATCTACCGGGCCCCTGCCTTGAAGACTCACTCGGGCCCATGTCTTTAAGAACCACTTGGTCCACGGACTTTGAGACTCCACTGGCCCACTCTTGATTACCCATTGAGTCATCGGCTTAAAGAACCACTGGACGCCACTCTTACAAATGCTCAGGGCCCCTGTTTTTAAATCCCAATGTACTCCTGTCTTAAGAACCCATTAATTTCCTGTTATATTGAAGATCCACTGGCACCAGTTTTGTAGGTCACACTAGGTTTCATTGTCTTAAAGACCCACCTGGGCCCGTATCCTAAGTCTCAAAACAATGTCCAGCTACATGGCTTGCCGGAATCTCTCTCTCTCTCTCTCTTTCAA
This sequence comes from Anisus vortex, assembly GCA_949126835.1. Classification (NCBI taxonomy): domain Eukaryota; kingdom Metazoa; phylum Mollusca; class Gastropoda; family Planorbidae; genus Anisus; species Anisus vortex. Next base: position 38,369,020 of record OX421503.1, read on the forward strand.
TCTCTCTCTCTATCAAAATGAATATGTAAATATCCAAACTGTTATAGAGGCGAGACAGACAGACCCCCCCCCTCCCTTCCCGTTTCAGTATTTAAAAAAACTTGGATTCTTTAAGTCTGACAGGGCCCAGTCAGTCCAGTTGTATGTGCACTTATATCCTCACAAAAAATAAAATAAAACCACACTCAAGTGTCCCACTATCCATAGGCTAAATACTAAATCCCCAATTTCTTACATCCCACTGGTCGACCCGCGGACACATTACGTCCATACAAAAGATGACCATATTTAAAGTAAAAAAAAACAACAAATATAAAAATTTGGCAAAAAAAAAAAAAAAAAAAAAAAAAAAAAATTAAAAAAACAAAAAAATAATAATAATTAAAGACACATTTAAGTACTATATTATAAAATGATTAAAGCAACAGACTTTGCAGTGATACACACAAGGAAGATAAACCTCAAAGGCAAAGTGAAGATGAATAACTCTAGATTAATTAAGTTAGCAGACGCCGTTTATTGTTATAATTTTTATAACCATGTATATGTGCAGCACTGCAGACGATAAGTTAAATGGAATCAACAAAACTTCAACAATGTAGACGATAAACACAAAATGTGTGGCACATACTGGGTAAACCCAGTCAATTTACATCCCCGTCGGACCCAATTGATCCATAGGGCGTTCACCAGTTTCTTTGGCCGCGGCATACTAGGTGATTGTGTGGCGAACACTACGCACAGCCGCCTTTACTTTACCCTAACTAAAGGTCAGGTGCCCATCAGAGCTGGGTAGACTCAGAGACACCCTCCGATCCCGGGAAAAAAAATCCTAGCTTTCGCCAGAACTCAGGACCTTCGGTACGCCAGCTGAACGCGCTGCCGATCGGCTACCGTGCACCCCAGTCAATGTACATACCGAAAGGTAAAATGAATTGGTAGTCTAGCTCGAAATAAAAAAACAACATCGTACAAACTCATACCAAAGCACGCACCATCACAGGCATCGCGCTCCACATCACAGTCACTCCTGAAAGTTCCCAGCAAGGATGGACTCCGAAAAAGAAGTCCTTTGGAGTGCGCTCGTGTGTATCTGTGGCGCCTTGTGCACCGAGGAATGCTGGGTAATTGTCAAAAAGGAAAAAAAAAAGGGGGGGGGGGATCTAGTTGACGATTGAGACTTCGAGACTAAATTTCACATTAGGACAATACGGTGTAAAATTTTAAGTCAAAGTTTGTTTGGTAGACCAGGTTTTGGCAACCTATAGCATGCGTGCAAGACTTGGCACGCAGAGTAATCTACAGTAGCACGCAGAGGGCTCCCGAAAATGGCAATTCAAGTTTTATTCTACAAGAAAGTGAATGCTAAAGCAAAGTGAAGTTTTAGGCTTTTGGCACGCTGAATGAATTAGAAATCCTACTTTGGCACACCATTATGAAAAGGTTGCCGACCCCTGTGGTAGACCGTTCTACATAACACTATATAGTTACAATACAATAATAATTTGTTGTTGCTTTTGTTGTTGTTGCAGACGTGAAGAATAAACTGGAAACCCAAAAGCTGAACATCTCCTATTCCATACTGTTGAAGGTTCTCCGTAAGTTTGTAGATGTTTTACATCTGTTGATAAAAATCAGGGATAAAGTCTGTTCATAAAAGTCCTAAATATAGTTCTGGGAAATTTTCATTGACAATCTCGACAGTTCCGCGAGACAATGAGCTCTGGCATTAATTACTTGTCAGTTTCCAGGGCTTAGTCAACTGGTATTTGTCTGTGTAAAGTTGAAGTTTCGGAGCTACTGATTCGACTAAAATTGTCTGGATTGGAGCTGAAAAGCCGAAAACAAAAATGCCTCAATGTGTAATAACTCTATTAGTGTGAACTATGATTCCCAGTAATGACTGCAGTTAAGTCTCTAACATGCTCAAAATATATCTGATGGTTGACCATGAAATGTTTTTATAACTCAAATCTAACATTAAAAGATGTTCATTTAATTAATGCTTAAGCATTTCGTTATTTATTTGCTCTATTTTTAATTGGCGGGGTTCCGTCGAAAAAAATATGTTTAGGGCTCCGTGGAGACTTGAAAAATATTATAGGTATACCGATGTACATATTTCTGGGCCTCAAAACTGGAGAAGTGCGTAAACCACCGATACGCTTCCATTAAGACTACACCGGTGGACTTAACGCATGGGAACAGACCCTGTTGCGCGTCCGAGATTTCATAATGCATAGGCGAGAGTCAACCGAGACTCGGTGGGAGAGGAAGAAATATGTGCATCAGATCATATATAATATAAATATATATATATTACTTCAGGCTTATTATTATTGTTAAAAAAAGTATCTATGTCAATCTCCTTTTTTTATACTGCAGCCACCCACATCCCACACGACGTCCACATCCTACAAGCCCTCGGCTGCGCATACTACTTCCGCTTTATTGAGATTCTCTTCACAGTTGGCGCCGTGTCCTTGATCGTCTTCTATCTCGTCTGGTTCAAACTCTGTTACAAATGCCGTAAATCAAGTAAGTAACCCGTTTCTTTTTTTATTTTTCAGAAATCTCGTATTATTTTTACTTTTTTTTTCAAAAATTAAACAATCCTAAAAACAAAGTTTTGTGTAAATCTTTTACATGCATTTGTTATCTGCCCTTCAGAAGATCTTGGCCTTTACTTATTTTATCTTATATATTACAGTCGCTCCTTCTATAAAGAAGATTATTGCGTCCTACGCTCATCCGTGGGTCGAGTCCAGTCTTTCATCTTTATTAATGTTTTAAATGATGTTAGTTACTGGTTTTCCTGGTTTGTTCAGGCAACCCATTCCATGCCCGAATGCCAATCGGGAAGAAAAAGAGTACTTATATACACTTCTTCTCGCATAAGAGATAAGGAAAGTGTTTTTTTTTATATCTGAGCGTTGCAACAAGTTGTTATTGGGTTGTATTTCTAAATTAGAGTTTAATGCCTTATGTATTATTACTACTTTACTCTTTGTCCTTCTGTCTTCTAGTGTTTCTAGGTTTAGTAGTACTGTGTGAAGTGACTATAGACCTAATAAAGTCGCTTTTAAATTACTTTGCATACTTTTACCTATCATCTATCAATCAATCTATCAATCTATCTATCTATCTATCTATCTATCTATCTATCTATCTATCTATCTATCTATCTATCTATCTATCTATCAATCTATCAATCTATCAATCTATCAATCTATCTATCTATCTATCTATCTATCTATCTATCTATCTATCTATCTACCTATCTATCAATCTATCTATCTATCTATCTATCTATCTATCTATCTATCTATCTATCAATCTATCTATCTATCTATATTTCTATCAATCTATCTATCTATCTATCAATCAATCTATCTATCTATCTATCTATCTATCAATCTATCTATCTATCTATCTATCTATCTATCAATCTATCTATCTATCAATCTATCTATCTATCAATCTATCTATCAATCTATCTATCTATCTATCTATCTATCAATCTATCTATCTATCTATCTATCTATCTATCTATCTATCTATCTATATCTCTCTCTCTCTTTCTCTTTCTATGCGACACAGTGGCCGAGCGGCAGCGCGTTCGACTGGCGATCCGAAGGTTCTGGGTTATAAACTATATAGTTGTTCGATTCCGTGGTGGAGGCTAGGATTTTCCTTTCCCGGGATTTAATTTTGTCCCTGAGTTTGACCAGCTGTGGTGACATTAGTTGGGTGAAAGTAAAGGTGGCTGGGCATTGTGCTGGCCACACATCTCCTTGTATGCCGTGGCCACAGAAACTGGTGAACGCTGCTTCGCCAGCCCTATGATCAGTTTGGTCCGAAGGGTACTTTACTTTACTATCTATATATGAATCTATCTATTTATATATACCTTATACCTCTCTCTCTACACACACACACACATTGTCTGCATAAATATATATATATATGCGTAGGACGCATATTAATTTTTCATTCTATATATTCTAACGATTAATCAATATATATATTTTTGTACATGTAATTATTTATGTGTAAACATGTTTTTTTCTTCCCTTAGATGTTCCCGTAGACATTTCTGAAAGAAAGGCCTCAGTTATATTGCCTTATCCTCCAGATCAACTATTTTAAGTATCATGTATATACAATCGAGTGTATTGTGTATCAAGTGTATTAGTATCAATTGTGTTGAGTATCAAGTATTTTTAGTATCGAGTGTATTGAGTATCAAGTATTTTTAGTATCGAGTGTAATGAGTATCAAGTGTTTTTAGTATCGAGTGTATTGAGTATCAAGTATTTTTAGTATCGAGTGTATTGAGTATCAAGTATTTTTAGTATCGAGTGTATTGAGTATCAAGTATTTTTAGTATCGAGTGTATTGAGTATCAAGTATTTTTAGTATCGAGTGTATTGAGTATCAAGTGTTTTTAGTATCGAGTGTATTGTGTATCAAGTGTTTTTAGTATCGAGTGTATTGAGTATCAAGTATTTTTAGTATCGAGTGTATTGAGTATCAAGTATTTTTAGTATCGAGTGTATTGAGTATCAAGTATTTTTAGTATCGAGTGTATTGAGTATCAGAGTGTTTTTAGTATCGAGTATATTGTGTATCAAGTATTTTTGGTATCGAGTGCATTGAGTATCAAGTATTTTTAGTATCGAGTGCATTGAGTATCAACTGTTTTTAGTATAAAGTGTATTGTGTATCAAGTGTTTTTAGTATCGAGTGTATTGTGTATCAAGTGTTTTTAGTATCGAGTGTATTGAGTATCAAGTGTATTAGTATCGAGTGTATTAAGCGTGGCCATTATTATACAACTTTGGTAACCTAAAAAATAGAACATAAAATAAACAGTTTATAAATATAGTTTTTTTTTTTTAAAAAGCTAGATTTTTAAATTATAAATTTATCCTTGGTATACCTGAGCAGCATAAAAATATATTGGTTCAATAAACATTAAATATTTTATTATACACTTCAAATACAACGTATTCATTTCCATCTTGTCTGTCAGTTATTTTATAACAAGAAGTCATCTTTTAAAATAATTATATGTAATAAGTCAGTGTTATAATGAGTTTATACAATATTAAAGTAGTCTTTACTATTATACAAGCGCAGCAAATCCATGTAAACAAATAACTTGTGTCTACCACTGAATACGTGTCCTAACAGTCTCGATGCATATATATATTATATATGATGTTTTTGATCCTATAGATAATATCATAGGTTTGATATCATATTACAACTTTTTCTTATTATTTATATTTTTTTTTAAATACACTTTACATATTATATCGAACAAAAATAGACACTAAATATACATATATTTGTGTGATGTTCGGTTATATAAATTTCAATAAGAAAATCAGAAATCAGTTGGCAAGCCCTTTTATATCAATAACGTACATTGTATGCATGTATGCAGCTGTTGTCGTAACTATAGAGCTTTACAAATAACAGTTTTAACTAGGAAAATTACTTGCAAGTATACTGTAAGTTATTCAAGTCTGATATCGTAAATGTAATGAAAATGTATATCTATTATATATACTTTTCAGTTACAAAATTTAATGGAATTAGAATTTTAAAACTTCTATTAACTTTGGCATTATTTAAAAGAAATGTGTAGTATTTTTTTTTTGGCAAAAAATAACTTTTATTGATTTTTAAAATGTCAGAGGTTTGGTGTTAAATGATTAAAATCTTTATGGATATTCAATATTTTATTTATCAAGTATACATAAATAGGCTTCAATACGTATTAATTTTTTTTTAAATAATTATTAATGGTCTTATGTTTAATATACGCGAGAATGTCAGGAGTCTTATGGAAATACAAGAAGTCATACAAAATGTTGAAGCCTGAAAATCAGTATATTTTATTATGTTCTTCAAAATGAATAGAACTTAATAGAAGATACATTTACTAATTCGTTTAATATGTGCATGTGTTGATGTGTATGTATGTATGTATATATGTGTGTATGTGTGTTTACTATAATGTACTTGTTTGGTTCTAAACCTAAGTCTGCAATTTAGTCAAACAATGTAATCTTAGACGGTGCAGACGCGCCTTGTAAACAACATTTTTTTTTTGCGCCCCACGCTTATCTATTTTTTGAATCTAGATTTAAATTATGATTCATATTTTAAAGCATGTCAATTTAATAATTTTACCGGTTTGTTCATTCCCTGCCAATATTGCCATTTTGGAAGTAAGATTGTAAGTATACAGACTATATGTTTGTTCTTGCATGTGGAATGAGAAATGTTTTTTTTTTTTGTCTATATGAGCGCATGGGATGCACCACCTGACACATATATCTTCCCTCCATTAGTGAAATATTTAGTAAATCAAAGACTAGAGTCTATAATATGATAGACTGCTTGCTTTAATATTTCTGCTATTTGATGAATTGAATGACTTTCTTTTGTAATTCACAATTCCCTTTTGTATTGTACACTTCGCTATGATTTTCTCAAAGAAAAATTTAAATCGAAAGTTGTATAAAGCGGAAAACTTTAGGCAATGGTACGTAGGTAGAAGTAATTTAAGACTTATTGGCTGCGCACGGAAAAAAAGAACATATAAGCTCTAAATATAGAGCAAGTGGTTCATTTAATTATAGTCTTTGAATAGATCTATTAATATTCGCTGTGGTTTCTTTCTTTGTTTCTTTCTTTGTGGACGGCAAAAGGGGAAGAAATTAAAATTTTCGTAAGGTATAGGGTAAGGTTTTATACAAGAAATGTAGTTTTTAAAGGTTATGCTATTTAGTTTCACTGGCATATATTATAGTTAAACAAATTTTTAATGTTAAATACTTTGAATAGTGTTTTGAAATGCTTTATTTTTGTCAGCCAAAAAAAAAAATATAATAACGAGAATAAACAAAAAAACACCAAACATTTTTAGAAATAAATAATACTTTTTTTATATATTTTTTATTGGAACTATTGATTTACAAAGGGAACATTTATTGGCAGGTAAAGTGGAGTTATGAAACTCCATGACAAGCAAATAAAACAAAATCCAATATGATAAAAATAAATAATTTGTTTTATATGGCATTGCCAACAAACATAAGTTAGCCTAAACTCACAGCGCATTTAACACCGAGCTACAAAAAACACACAAGAATACGGACGCAACCCCCCTCACCCCCCCCCCCCCCGGACAAAAAGAGGACATAGAGCCCTCCGACAATCCCAAATCCCACGAAAAAAAACAACACCAATGACTAACGAATGCGAATCCCAAAACAACGTGTCTCCAAGATCCTTCCAAATGTAACGACAGAACCTATCTGGCCGAGTCGGACGGGGCAGCAGATTCCACACAATCGTGTCTGATACAGAGACGACGCATCGAGGAGCCAACATCCGCGGAACATAAAGAGTTTGACTAGTTCCTTGAGAGAAGACGGCATCTCATTATTATGTAGCCACTGACGGCAAAGTATTGCCACCCTGTATCCAACTCTGGCTCTCACAGGTGGGGAGAGGTAGATGATGGACGCTGGGATCCCGTGTCACGAACCACACACGAGGTGCCCGAATGCCTGTACCTATAGGATTTGTGTTACCGGGAAACTTGCAGGTATACGGGCGAGCCACCAGGTTAATGACTATAGAGGAATACGCAGTTGACTTATAAGCTGGACTGCTGAAACCTTAAAGTGTTACACGGCACGTCACGCCTTCAGCGTGCCGTGGGGTGGCTGGAGCCAAGTGACACCATGTTCATCTATAGTAGTGAAGTAGCTTTCTACGAGTTACGGCTCACGGACAACGACAGGCAGCTAACAGGAGCCGTTATACTTGAGTCATATTATGTAAATTTAAGAAAAGAGTTGTAGCCCTTGTGCGAGGAAACTTCCGTATTCGACTAGGAGGTGGAAAAAAATTATTTTTTTCATTAATATATCGTCTCACTTTTTCTGATCCTCAAAAAAACAACAACAAAAACACAACAAAACAACAAAAAACTTATAAATAAGAACTATTTGGTGTAACGTGGTTGAACGAATGGAAATTCATCGCAGTACTCATTGAACTGAGTTTTATAAACAAGTGCCTGTATCCAATAAAATTTTTACACTAGTCATATTATTCTGCAATTACGATTCTCAGTGTGTATTATTATATGCTCATCTTGTATTGTCTGATTTGTATATTGTATTTTTTTTTATTCCTCCGAAGGAATTCCACATTTCACCAGTAAATGTGAATTTAATGTCACTTTTGTGGACGCCTAACTCAAAATATCTTTTCAATTTCCAATCGAAAAAATTTCCTTCTTCTTTCAAACCAAATCTTACCGTTTTCACCCCAGTGATACAAGTTCGTTACCGAATTATTATTTTAGCCCAGGGGTTTGCAATCTATGTCATGCGTGGAAAAAAACTTGGCACGCAATGTAATTTTCAATGACACGCGGAAGACCCACACAAGTGCATTTCAGAGTTTCTTGGACAAGAAAGTGATTAGCGGCGCGACTTTTTAGCCTGTTTGGCACTCAGAATGAATTAGAAATCCTATTCTTTAGTACACAATTTAATCAAAAGGTCGCAGACCTCTGATTTAGTTCCGTCTCTTTCTTCCCTTGAAAGCAGCACATGAACCAGGAGACAAGTCCGCTCTCAAACTTGGCTTCGATTCGATCTGGCTCTGTGGTGGCGGTGGTGGTGGCGGCGATCGTGGGGCTGAGACTCCCCGGGGCTGCCGTGCTGCTTTTTTGCCCAAATTTAAATGTTTGCTTGCCTTTGACTTGCCGGTTGAATGTCGGGAACCTGGTTGGCATGTTGAAAAAGGGCACCACCTTACCGGAAGTGGTTTTCTCACCGTAGATTGGATCAGCGCATGGGCCAATCAGAACAGGAACCTGTAGACAAAATAATGAGTTGTAATTAAAATATACAATCATTGATATGAATTGAAAAAATAGTTTTCAAAAAGCGTAGGAAGAAGTAGTGCACTTGGTCAAAATTAGCCAGCTCAGATCCCTCGGTATTTTCTGCCTTCCCACCCCTACAATCTCGAAACCCTTGTCCCGTTGCGATGTCGGCTAAGCGCTAATAATAAATATATCATAAATCTATCTATCAATCTACTTATCTAACAATTGGTTTATCGTGTTTCTATATATTTATAAAGCCTGAATGAACAAAATATTTTATTTTTCGTAAGCAAAAAAAAAAGTAATAAATTGCAAAAATGGCTACAAAATAAATAAACCACCTTGTAATCTAAGTCTAATTGATTGTTTTTAATATCCTGATTTTTCTCAAGAGTGCAGCATTTCTCAAGGCAGGGTATGACTGTTAAGAAACCCAAAAAAAAAGAACAGAAAGTTTACCTTGAATGTCAGTTTGCCTTTCGTGGGGGTGAAGGTCAGTTTGATGGACAGCAGGTAGCTGACCTTCACCTGACTGGCACCGAGGCTGAACTGGGACACCAGATCCATGCTTGTAGGGAGGTTGAAGGAGAAAACTGAGGCCCCGCCGCTGTTGCTCGGTGATGTCTTCCCGTCCTCGTCGGTGTTCGCCCCTGACAGAGTTATCGTTACTGGTTCCTGTTTGTGTCCCAGAGTTATCTGTTCTTGAAATAAACAAGTAATTTTCTGGGGAAAAAGAAAATGTTGTACAATTAGTTTTTGTTGAAAGTTTTGTCCTCCATTTGACATCCATTTGTTATCTTTTTAACTTTTATTTGTCCTCCATTTGTCCTTCATTTGTCATTCATAGACTGCGTGGGTGTTCTATGGATGCCTTAAATACAGTTTGCCACAAGCGTGACTAATCGAGTCCGCCAGCAGATCAAAATACTTTGTTATTTATGTAACTAACAAAAAAATTGCATAAGGTGGTAGCCCCAAAGAGAGATTGTCCATCAGCACGGAAGATGTCAGCACGGGGAGGGGGCGAGAGGGAGTTAGAGATATGTATAGAGTGTTAGAATAGATGATGTGATTCAGAGAATGTGAAGTGAGATAAGATTAATGTATATCCAGGTATGTGTGTAGGCCTTCTAAGTGTATTGTCAATGAATAATAAACTGCTTGCTGTAAACCCGACTTGATAGAATTATTGTTTCGGAAGAGAGTATGACAGATGTCACATCGGTCACGACAACAACAAAAATAGTGGCAGTGACACTTTAATTTTCTAAAATATTTGTTCCCTGTTGACATATTTGGCGGACTCACTGGCTGTGACGACACATAATTTCATTTGGATTTGAGGATAATAACCAAGGATGCCTGGCATGATGCTGGCTGTCAGCTCCATTAATACTTTAAAATGGACATGTAACGATTTTATTTTTTAATACTTTATTTATGAAGGGGCACACTGACCAGGTGGCATCAAGTTTGGGCAGCCATTAAGAAGGCCAAGGTTCGAAACTTTGTATATATGGGTACCTCACATTAAGGGCACGTTGCCCGAGTGGCACTCATCCCATACTATCCCCACTCTCTCCTCTCACTCCTTACACCATAAGTAAAAATAAAGTATGTAAAGTATCCACAAGGACCAAACTGACCCATGGGGCCGGTGAAGCAGGGTTCACCAGTTTCTGTGGCCGCGGATTACAAGGGGATTGTGTGGCCAGCACAGTGTCCATCAGCCTTTAACTTTACTCCAAATGATGGTATGTTACCCATCAGAGCTGGATAGACTCAGGGACACCCACAGGTCCCAGAAACATCTCCTGGACATCAAGTTTTTCCTGTATCAGTAATATCCATCAATGAAGACAAGAGACAAATTACCTTGACACTGTGACGGTTGGGTAGGCTCACGTTCACCTGAAACCTGACTTCGTCTCCGGCCAGGTAGACTGAGCGCTCCAGGTGGACTGTCACCACGGCCGTCTCCTTGTGACATCGTGACAGATTCAGCTGTCAAGAATAGAAAGATATAAATATATGCATAAATGTTACATGGAAACAACAGAAATGAAATAAACAGGAGTATAAGCACATTCCCGTTTCATAATTGCTTACACAAAAAGATGCATACTTAGAGATGGGGAGGACTTTTTGCTTGAATCGTTGCATTTTATAAAGGTATAGATCAATTAGGTTGACTGCAAACGACGTAATAATTTAAAACAAAAAGGTGAAAGGACAATAGAGCGTTCTCAATGGGCGTGGCTTAGCTTTTTAGTGACGTATTTGTGTAAATAGAAGCCACTATTGGTGTACAAAAATGGTGAAGTACTTCTTTATCATGCAAAATTCACATCTGAATATTGGCTATCCTACTAAAAAATAAGGAGGTAAATAGTAGTACTGTAGATTAATTGATTAATGTGATTAGGCTAGGGCCGGCTAGACCTATTTACACTTTCAATTTCACTTTATAGGCCTACACTTTTAATGTTTCGTAGACTCGGTTTCGTAGACTAATGGCTAAGTAGGGCAGCTACGATTTCAAGTGATAGTGTTGGTGAATAGGCTATCTAGTCAAGTCACTAATAGGCTCACATCGTCTATGATAATAATAAAATAGCCTATTTTATTTGACAGACATAATACAGCTTAAATCTTAATAAGACTTAAAACACAACACATCATTAAAAAAAATGCTCGAGCCTATATGAAACTTTATTAATACAGCAGCCATTGTTACTTGTACACCATTACTCAAAGTAAACAAAAATCACGTGCTTTTTGTCACGTGATTGCAAACGCCCTATAGATAATACCTCGAATATCCCTGCTTCAGTTGTTTTGTTTTAAATTTAACTACTTTAAGTATCCTTCTTCGAAACTGCAGGTAATTCAATGACACTCCAAAAGAAGCCTGTCTCGGACAGGGTGCCGTCTACCACAATTGTATTGGTTAGAGGCTAAATAAAAGCTTGGCCTCGACCGGAAATATGTCCACAATTAATTCTCTTCCGCGACTTCACAAATAACGTATGTGAGCTGATGCAAGAAAGGTTGAACCCAATGCAACGACAACCTATGGATCGCCTGTTATCGGTGGCACGACGATTCATTCATCGGCATACTTAACTTAAAATTTTTTTTAAATATATTTTTACAGATTGTATAATTAGAAAACACTTAAATTATTATTTTTTTTATTCAAATAATATTACTTTGCACGACATTAAATTAGTCCACCACTCAGCAACCCAGCGACGTAGTGTCCCCGCTAGGGAATAAACCGTTGTAAAGTAATAGTACATTGACATTGTTATTCTAGTTAAGGAGAATACATAGATATAAAAATGTGTATTTGGCCCAAAATAATTATAACAAACAAATTCAGATTAACTAAATCTCTGTGCACGACAGTGTATTCGTAGTAAGCTGATAATTTTACACTGGACACAAACATATTAATAAGCACCAAAAACAAATGGAAACACGCCAGGCTATTTGTTGTCCGTGCAAACTCAGCGAACGACACATCGTATCGACGATGTTCTCGTGGTTTCAACGTTGTTTCCCCGTCGATACGACGTGGTGTGCCCGCTGAGTAAACAATTGGTCGGAAAAAAAATGTATGGATTAGTTGCTAATATTTGTGTGTTGTATGGTCCAATATATAACTTACCTGTTCAGTGTGTATAACAGGTGTTCTACAGGCAGACAGACTTGAGATGTCGAAACTTCTCTGGACATTAAAATGTATCTAGGAAGGTTTTAAAACGAAACGCACGTTATAAAAGTTACAACATCAAACATATAAATATTAAACACATTATGGAGTTTAAAATCCTTATTCAGATCCCGTTTGTCCATCGGTCTAGTGAACCGTGTGTCAAAAAGTTCCGTGGTATACTATTCGATTGCTTGGCCGGCACAATGCCCAACACATTTTAAATTACATTATTAATGTCAGTGGTGGGTAGACTAAAAGAAAGCATGGCATATTAGTGGATCGTGTGGCCAGCACAACGCCCAGACGCCTTTACTGTTCCCCGATTAATGTCAGGTAGCCATCAAAGCTGGATAGACTCAGGGGCGCCCGCCTAAGTTATAATCCAGGGCATAACATTGGTAGGGGTGAACCAGAGGGGGGAACACCAATGTTCTGTCCGGGCTCCAGCCACCCCACGGCACGCTGAAATCGTGGCGTGCCGTGTAACAGGGTACGGTTTCCGCAGTCCAGCTTATAAGTCAACTGTCGGATTCCTCTAGGATCATTATCGTGAATAGCCCGAATTCCTGCAATATCACCCGGTAGCACAAATCATATGCTGTAGGTACGGGCATCCGGCACACGGGTGGTACGCGAGACCGTATTGGTAAGTCCATTGCTTCCCACCGAGGCTCGGGGGACTCTGGGCAGTACAGTGGGCCTCGGACCCACAGCGGGAGATGTCCCCCATGCGCTCGCCCGCCGGTGTAATCTTAAAGGTGATCGTATCGGCGGTTTGCACACTTCAACAGTCCTTGAGACCCATGGGTACAGAAGTGCAGGGGCACCTTCCAGACCCGCTATGCCACTGTGGTATTAGCTCAACGCAAATTTCAGAGCTCAGATAGGCCGCATCGGCCATCTCCGACATCACATCCAGAGACCCGGATGGCATTGGATGGTCTCCATCGATCCCCGATGGACGAACAACATCCAACATACTATGCACAAAATTAAGCTTATGTTTTGGGTTCCCAGAATTCTCAGCATGTGTTGGGGGGGGGGGGGGGGGAGAGAAAATACAAGTTTTTAATCATTATTATTATTATATTCGTATAGCGCTGGCAACGAACATACTGTCAGCTCAGAGCGCATTTAACATTAGGCAATAGACAAGCAGGCATTAAAAGTAAAGTACCTTTCGGACCAAATTGATCGTAGGGCCGGTGAAGCAGCGTTCACCAGTTTCTGTAACCACGGCATACTAGGTGATTGTGTGGCCAGCACAAAGCCCAGCCGCCTTTACTTTACCCCCAACTAAAGTCAGGTACCCATCAGAGCAGGGTAGACTCAGGGACACCCTCGAGTCCAGGGGAAAATCCTAGTCTTCACCAGGATTCGAACCCATGACCTTCGGTACGCCAGTCGAACGCGATGCCACTCGACCTCCGTGGCCCCCTTAAACAAGCAAGAACACATATATAATTATCTAGGCTGAAAAGTATATTTAATATAACTTTACAAACATAGGACAATTCAAACAAATGTAGTTATAATGACTTAAATTCATATACAAGTAAAATAGTGAAGGTCTGGGGGGAAACATCAATAAATAAAAGAGTTCGAACAAGTTCGATCACCGTTGACCCTATGGGTCGATCAGGGTTAAAATAAATGTCATAAGAGTAAAAATGGGCATCAGCTCTAATCAAGCACCTGTTTGAAAATCACAACCCTGTGCAACGGATGACGGGTGGTTCCTTTCACGTGGCCGGAGCTGTCACAGATCCTCGCTTGTATGGAGTAGCTGATGGCGCAGGTCACTCCGCTGTACTCATCCTCGTAATGGAGAGTGGAAGGCAGATCCTTCGGTAAAGGAATTCTGTGGAGAACGGGTAGCGAGAGTCGCAGGTAAAACTGGGATTAACTTAAATTGGATTAACTGTTTTTTTTTAATTAATTAAAACGCAAGTGCTTAGCCATAACGATTGTTCTATTTTTGGCTTTTAAAATGAAAAGACATGTTGTAATCGTTATGGCTTTTGTTGTGTTGTTTCCCTTGTGTGAACTGTGGGAGTGCTTCCCCCTGTGTTGTTGGCCCAGAATTCCCTAGTGTGTTAGTTGTGTCTTTGTCTACTACTTGATGTGTGCGCCATGTTAAGGTTTAGTCAGAATAAAACCTTGTGTTGACTACTTAAGATGTTTTGACATATATTACTATTAGTAGTATTACGTTTCAATATATTACAAGAAAGATAAATTATCCACCTGAAGCAGGCAAGTTTTTCGTTTTCATACTAAAGGGTTATGTGGCCAGCACAACGTCCACCGGCCTTTACTTTGCTCTAGCTAAAGTGAGGTACCTATCAAATATGGCGTGTTTACTCGTGTTCACCCTCCAACGCACGAGAACCGAGAACTAATCCTAGCTTTCACCAAGATTCGAACTGGAGACTTTCGGTACGCTTGCTGAGCGTAAGTGGAAACCTAAATTATGGCATTTGGTGTTCTAGTTTTTGGTATTATATTAGTTATGGAATCCTTTATTTTGACATAATTTTGCTTGGATTATCGGAAAGCGAATTGACCCACTTACCGTCGTCCTACCAAGCTAAAACATGTTTCCCATGCCCTCACATTCTATCAATATTTAGCCACATCCTTCAATTCAACCCCAGAAAATTGTTTTTATGTGTTTTCTTTTTACACTGAGTAGAAAAGGTAGTAAAAAGTGATTGAGCGAGAAAGAGAGAGAAAAGAGAGAGAGAGAGAGAGAGATAGAAAGAGAGAGAGAGAGACAGAGAGAGAGAGAGAGAGAGTAAGAGCAGGAAACGAAAACAAAAATCGCCATTTCTCAACAAAACAATAAAAAAAATTACCGAAATTTAGTGTCAATGTGACCTCTGGGAAGTAATATATTCCTACCGTTCGTCTTAGATCCGATTAAACATTTCTTCTTGTGCATGTAAGTCTCCTTAAATTTTAATGGGAGTTCATCTCTCGACCTACGAACAGAGTACACACCCTTGCCCTTGACTATCAGCTCCATGAACCGTACACTCGTACTGTTTTTCACGAATATACGAAGATTTCCGGAAATGACCTCGCCGGGTCTGTACTGGTAACTCGACAGTTTGTCCGTTTCTATATCGAAGAGCGAAAAACACGACTCCTTCTGCTGCAGCTCCGGAAATCCGCTCGCTCCACTCCGATATCGCGGCACGGACGAGCTCATGTAAGGCCTTAGGTGCGTCGGGACGCTTGTGGTGTTGCCGAAGGTGTACGGCGTTTTCGCGTGCTCGTGCGATAGGCCCGAAGCGAACGGGGCGTAGAAGGACGGAAACTGCCGAGTGGTGGCGTACTTTTGGAGCGGCCAATGGCCGTTGCTCGTCGTAGCTCCCATGCTTCTGCGACCAACGAAGCTGCGCGCGGAGAACGTTCTGTCGTAAACGAGGTGATTCCCATGCTCGGTCAGCTTGTAGTGGACCTTTTCGGACGCCAAAGAGTCAAGGTCGTAGGAGAGGTACGTGGCGGTGCCGAAGCTGGTGTGTCTGCTGCTGGTGCTGCCGTTCAGGTGTAAGGAGAGATCTTTCTCGTCTGGCTTAGGTACCGCGAGCGCGCCTTTATTTCCAGACAACTCGCCGACTTGCTCCATCAGGGAGTCGACAGATATGCCCAGTTTCTATGAAGAAAAAAAATTCAACATTTTTATTATGAAGTTTTTGTTGGATATTTTTGCATTCGTTTTGTTATCTTATCGTATATATTACAAAAGCTTCTACTATAAAGAAGATTATTGCGTCCTACGCTCATCCGTGGTCTGAGTCTAATACTAATCAACCGAATGACATAATACGTGAGGGTGTAAATGATAAATTAAACGAGCCAATAGATTCAATTTTGGCAAAACAGTAAAAACTTTTTCATCTGTTTTTCCGGACACAGTAACACAGTTACTCTCGTGGCCATGATAGTGTGAATGGGGGGGGGGGGGGTTAATGGTGTAAGCTGGTTGGAGAGGGGGGGGGGGTTATAATGTAAGTTAAAGAGAAAGAAAAAAGTTTGCGTTTTGGGAGGGGGGGGTGCGAAAATGAACACCCTAAATGATTTCCACCCTAATTGCGAGAAAACCGAAAATCGGAATCCGGTTTTCGTTTAACATCACTACATAGAAAACGTAAGCCTAATAAGCCTATGCAGTTGTATATACATGTAGTATGTATAATGTTATTTAAATTATCAATAATAAGAGTAGGCCTAATAGAAGCAGCACTATCGTTGCAGTCTAAAAATTGAAAGTTAAAATAGATATTCGGCAGTTGACCGAAAGTCAATGTCACTTTCGGCCGAAACCGTAAGCAAACCGAAAACTAACTTTTTTTTTCTTCGGCCAAAAACGAAACTACACCGAAAAAGACCATTGGCCCATTTTCGGCGTCGAAACCGAAACCGTAGCCGAATTTCGGTCGGTCTCTATTGTCAAGTAAAAAAATAAACCTAAATGATTTTGAACTATACAGTCTCAAGCTAAAACAAAACTCATTGAAGTCATCCGCCTTATCCGCCTTATTCTCAGCAACAGGCGACTCAGCTGTCAAGGTCATGTACATCGAATGCCACAGTGTCAATACTCACAGGGACATGAATCTATGTCGAAATATTTTTTTATTTAAAACAAAAAAGAGTACAGTCGGAATTTTAGTTGGAAACCCTATATTAGTCACACTAAATGGCAGAAAAAAACAACATACTTTATGTTCAACAGACCTGAACTAAGCACTGAGTTAAAAGAAACAGAAAAAAAAACAAAAACTTCCAACATATTGAATACAATGTTGGGTGTGTCTACAGCTCTAGTATTTTGCTCAATACAAAAGTTCCGATACCGATTAAAATTTTATAAGGAGGATTCTCAAAAAGTTATCATACGGAGCACTACTTTTTTTTTTTTTTCGTAATGTCTTGCTCGCCCGATTCAGAACCAGAATTTTAACTAAGCTCTTGTAGAGTCATTGAATGCTAAGGGGCAGACATGCCTAGTTTTACGAAAAATCCAAAATGTCACGAAATTTTGATATGTTTTCGACCTGCTTCTGAAATTACGAAATTTGTGGGGAAAATACGAATGATTGTGCTATTTTACTAAATAGCTGTGATTACGAATTTTCGCTCCAATTACGTTGTTGTATTTTTCCATGTTATTTCGATTTTGTTTTAAATTATAAGTAGACGTAGGCCGACATAGCTTACTATTTGTGAAAAAAGAATAGACCTACGCCTTATAATCAAAAGAGCAGGAACCAAAAAAAAAAGCTTATGTTTTGAATACACAGAACTCTCAGCACGGCCGTCTTCAATGTATTAGTAAGCTTTTTTGTGTTTGTTTTCCCATGCTCAATCGACACGAATAGATTGAATTAGATTAGATTGAATAGATTGAATTAGAGCGAATCGTTCCAGTGACTTATTTCACACACTCCAATCTGAGAAACGGTGGGGGGAGTCGAGTATAGCGCCAGTTGCATTTTCGATCACAACTTACTGTGATGCCCAACGTTATTTGGTTTCAAACACTGCCCAGTGATTGGTAGATGTAGGCTGTGCGTTGTGATTGGACCAAAGACTATAATAAGATGGGCCGCTTGCTCTATTTTTAGAGATTATAGGCCTATGCTCTTTTATTTCCGTGCGCAACCATCTAATTAGGCTGTCTCGGATGACTTCTACGCTCCTACGATTGCATTAAAGGTTTCCGCTATTTACAACTTTCGATTTTAATGTTAATTTTCCATTGAGGAAATTATAGCGAATTACTAAACTGGAAGTCTAGAGGACTTAGCGCAAGCAGAAATTCCGAAACTAAGTGTTTCAAGTTATCAAATAGCAGATATATCAAAGCAAGCGCTCCATCTTATTATAGTCATTAATTGGATAGATAATATTCAATTTAATCAACTGCTTTACTGGTCTTTGGAACCAACTTAACGTACTTCTAATATTTAAATATAATAATATGCATATTCATTATTAAAAGTCTTGCGGGTTTACCTGAGTCTAGCCAGCCGCACAATCCTTTTAGAAATCTTGTTTACTTTACCTATAAATCACATTTATAATTTCTAATTCTAGATCGTTGAAGAAAATAAATTCCTTCATTGAGTCGACTTAAAACTGGGCGTGAACAATCAAATATTCCAACAGGAATGTCTAGCAGTTATTGGAAACATTTATTTCAATGATGTCATACCCACCTGTTATAATGCACATAATTAAACTGTTCCTTTTTTTAAAAAAATTCCCGAACATAAACGCTACTTTAGCTTTCATTTATATGAAAAATATATAAAAAATCGAATGACTTTTAGGTTTGTTATTTACAAACAGTTTATATAGGCTAAGTCAAGCTGGGTTCAGAACGTGAAGATCATGCATTGATCAGATAGCAACACTCTGTATCATTATAGAACAATTTATTGAATAGCAATCTCCACTCTATGCTACATTTGTGGACTTTGAAAAGACTTTTGATAGTATTAATAGAGAGACAATATGATCAATCATGAGGCACTATGAAATACCTAATAAAATAATAACCATCATCAAAAGTCTCTATGAAAACTTTACCTGCCAAATAGTACATAACGGTAAGATGTCAGATGAATTCCATGTTACAACTGGAGTCAAGCAAGGATGTCTCCTCTCACCACTTCTGTTCCTTCTAGTACTAGACTGGGTCACAAAAGAAGCTTATGCTAACTCAGGAAAAATAATACAATGGACCCTAATGCAAATGTTAGAAGACTTAGAGTTTGCGGATGACCTGGCCATTTTGTTCCACAGATTACAAGATAGGCAAGAAAAGATCACAGCCTTGGGTGATACTGGAAAAAGAGAAGGGCTTAATATAAACCATCAAAAAATAAAATTATTGAAATAAACCACCAACAAGATGGCGACATACAAGTAGCAAACCAAAGCTTAGACAACGTGAATAACTTTGTATACCTTGGAAGTATGGTTAGTGTATCAGGAGGAACAGACGAGGACATCGAACGTCGAATAAATTTGGCGCGATAGGCCTTTGCCGACCTGAAACAAGTCTGGAAATCTACAAACATCTCTGTCAAAACTAAAATAAGTATCTTTAACACAAACGTTATAACGGTCCTAATTTATGGGTCCGAAACATGGCGAACGAAAGAGATAACATAAAATAGACCTTTGTGAACAGATGCCTAAGAAATATACTGAAAATAAAATGGTTCGACAAGGTAGAAAACTCCAAGCTGTGGGAGAGGTGTGGACAAAGAAAAGTAGAACAACAAATCATGGAAAGGAAGTGGAGATGGATTGGACACACCCTCAGGAAAGATAACAACAACAGAGCTAGGCAGGCCTTAGAGTGGAACCCCCAAGGCATCGAGGAAAACCCAAGCGAACATGGAGACGAAGCATATTGGATGAGGCTGGAAGAACTGGAAAGAGCTGGGAAGAATTGAAGCGACTGGCAAGAGACTGTGGAGAGTGGCGTGCTTTGACAGAGGCCATATGTTCCACAAGGAACCCAAGGGACAGATGATGATGAAGTCAGGGGTCAGCAACCTTTTGCTATCATACAGAGTGCCTACAGACTAAAAGTCAACCTGCGCTAGTATACTTTTTAAAAATTTTTGTATAGGACAATTAATTTAACTTCGTAGCAAGACCAATGCCAAAAGCAAAGGAGATTTTTTAAGGCAAATCGTTAAAGCGTTTTATATTTAACACAAAAAAAAAACGTATTTGTGATTATCATCATGTTTGTTTGCATTTACAATACTTTATGACTAAACTTTCACAATTATTGTAATAATATACTGATTAAGCCTACTGTCAACACATTATCAATTGATAATCAAGATGAAAATCAAACACTTTATAATGTATATTATATTTCGGTCTCAGTTTAACCATGGTTTGACTGACAGAACTATATGTAGCTTAGTGGTTTAACTAAGATGTCCTTTAATGTTATTTTATAATAGTAATAACAATATTATGCTAATAAAATTTATCGGTATAGATACTTAGTAGTCATACAAACTAGGTAGTTGTTGTAACGTTTAACATTATACATATAAATTCTTCAGTCATAAAATATTTATATAATTTTCACAATCTGTTCTACAATTTGACCATTTTTAAGTTGTAAATTGTAAGTCATTTACTATTTATAAAAAAAAACACATATTAGAAATATTGGTGCAAATAAAACGGGTTCATTGTCTCCCTTTAATTAAAAAAAAAACAACGTTTCCACATTTGATTAAATAGTGATGCAAAAAAAGGTATGTTTTGTAATATAACAAATATTACTGACTAGGTATTTTATTTAAATCCAACATTAAGGTTTTCATTACAATATTTAAGTATTAGAGAATTTAAATTAATTTACAATAAACATTTGTTAATAAACATTTCCTGCATATATGTTTGTCCTTAAGGAGTTTATTTTGTAAACATTAATAATTACATAAATTACATAACATAGGCTATTAAATAGGTATCTTATATTTATTATATTCATAATTCAAATACATATGTATGAAAAAAAAGATGAGTATAAAACAAATATTTTTTTTATGTAATCAGTCTGTATCAATTAATGAGCGTCTTGTCTTGAATGCTCTTCGCTAATTGTATAATGTCAGATATATATTTAGTCAATTATGAGTGGTCAATTGTAGGTGACATCTTTGTATGCTTAAAACAGTTTTCAAGTGCGATACAATCATATAGGGATGTACAGGAAGGTAAATGTTTTGAAATTGATTTCACGCCAAGATATATCCAGTTTCAATGCAAATTTATTCCAGTGGTCCTTATAAATGCAAGTTCAACTCACTGAAATGTGTCGCTATGTCATTCAGAAACATCGGCTTCAACAGTCAGTTTTCCTCATTCCGAACCGGAAAATGTTGTTGTTTTTTTCCATCAATAAAAAACACATTTTAAGGTCTCTCGCGTGCCATTGAAATCGCTCTGCGTGCCAAGTTTGGAACGTTCGCCTTAGGTTCCCGACCACCTGGGTTAAGTAACATCCTGTTTGTGACAATGTCATATCTTTTTCTACAATTTTTGTAAATATTTTTTTCGTAATGTCTAGAAATGAATGACTTCTCTGGAATCAATGTATAAAATAATGACTGTTTCAACATTGGAACATTTTACTGTTCCTGTCTTTTAATTATGAATTATGAAAATGTAAACAAATATGTTTACGTTGTTGAAAGAAAAAAAAAATAGGAAAGGGGGTCGGGGGGAGAGGGATATGGGAGTGTTCAGCTAATGGAACTCAAAACGCACCTATACGCAATCATCTGTAGGCCAACAGATGAATCGTCTGCAAAGATCTACGTTAAAAGTCTAATGTGCTTGTTTGTGTTCTATATATAACATACTTGTATGCTTATGTTTTAGAAATGTGGGGAGTGAAAACTAGGGCGTGGAATTTCCCTTTTCAAAGTATCCCCACCGCCACCTCCCCCCCCCCTCCATACCATTCATCCGGGACGTCATTTTAGAACAGAAGATGGCAAGGTTGTTGGGTGTGTGCCTGTATATTTATGTGTGTGTGTGTGTGTCTTTGCGTGTGAGTCTATGTGTGTGTATCTGTGTTTGTATGCTTGAATGTGTCTGTTTGTATCTCTAAGTGTGTTTATATGTATATGTCAGTTTGTGTGTGAATATGCGTTTGTGAATGAGTGCGCATATGTCTGTATATGCGTGTGAATGTGTGTGTGTGTGTTGAAAGTTCCCCCTTTGTTCAAAATAAAATATGTTTACTTTATTGAAGACAAAAATTCGGAAATTTATAGCGGACGAAAATCCGGAAACACGTCGAATAAAGAACATATCAGTTTTTCGTTAATTTCAACAAACATTTTAAAATATTGGTTCCACATTTCTTGCTCTAAACTCTAAACATAACAAAACATAATAAAAAAAACAAGTAGTTTTTTTCTATATAATATTTAATGGATCACTTTTGTATGTTCGATTACAAAAATGAACAAGGAAGCCTTTTCGTCGGTAAAGTTACTTATTCGAAGCACATCTAAGCTTGATACATTACTAGCGAATATTCATAACTGACAAGACTAACACCAATAGTCAAATCATTAAACCTAGAAACACTAGTGGACAGAAGGGCAAAGAGTAAAGTAGTAATAATACATAAGGCATTCAACTCCAATTTAGAAATACAACCCAATAACAACCGGTGGCAATGCTAAGATAAACATAAAGACAAAAACACTTTCTTTGTGAGAACAAACCACTGATCTATAAAACTTATTCTTTTTATAGATGAGTGGAACAAACGCATAGGTCATAATAGGGATGCTTTGCTTTGTGCTGCACTAATAAAGTAAATGCATTTCAGATCGTCATGCATGGCCCATGGGTGACCGTGTGGCCTGTAGAATGCTATGCCAAAGACGCCTTTACTTTCCCCATGAGAGCTTTAATGAAGTAGACCCCAAGTACACCCGACAAACCCATCCAACCCCATTAAAATAAATCATGTCGTTTTAGGGCCACGATGCCGGACAATCCCGGTACTTACGAAAGTGACGCTGCCGGCTAGACCCCCCACCCCCTCACCCTCCATGCACCATGTTGCCCATATGATACACAGGTTAAACACCCTAGTCCTTCTTCCATTGATGCCCCTTATAAAGGCCCGATATGGGCACACTAATGTGTCACTTGATATCTTAGCCAAAGTTAGTGCCAATAATTATTAGGCTCAGTATGGTCTGTCGTTAGGTTAGCGGCCATAGACGAGCGTCTTTCGGTTCAGCACTTGTTTAGTTTTTAATCAGCCTATACTATATTTACACCTATTGATTACCCTTAAAATGATTGAGTGATTTTTTATTAAGGTCTTAGGCTGAAAAGTAATTGATAAGTTAATCTAAAAAAAACAACTAAAAATTGTTTCTATAAAATTAATTGGCAAAATTATTTTTGTAGAAAAGCTAGTAGCCTAGTTTTATCTAGATCATAGGCTATTATGATTCAGCGATATATTCTTTCGCTCTCTTGTCCTACATAAAGAACTTTCGACAAGAGAATGCCTGTTAAATTCATTGGATTATTCTAAAAGACTTAGAAGGCTGTCACTGGGTCTACGTAGTTCTGAAATATTAGATCTATATGCCAATTCAACATCGGTTGAAGTAATACGGCACTGCGTTTTATTGGCCGCACAATCTCATTTCAGCAATGTGTCATGACCTTACAAGAGAATCCGCATGATGAGTATAGCTAAAATGAACCGTAGGAACACAAAGAAGTTTGAAATGTTTACATAATTAAGATCCAACAATGGCTTTGAAAACCCTCACGAACAAGGTCGATTCTACAAACTACAAAACCCTCACAAACAAGGTCGATTCTACAAACTACAAAACCCTCACGAACAAGGTCGATTCTACAAACTACAAAACCCTCACGAACAAGGTCGATTCTACAAACTACAAAAACCTCACGAACAAGGTCGATTCTACAAACTACAAAAACACATCGAGAATAAATAAAGCAATATTTACCTTCAAATATTAGTCCATGGATTTAAAAAAAAACTACAAGACACTTTAGTATTAAGGGCCTAGGCCTATGTAATATATGATTATAATCGTATCAGTCACACTTAAAGCATGCGCTTTATAAATTGAATATATAAAAAAAAACTTTAACACACCGGTATATAAAATACTATATAATCAAGTCGACCACACGTAAAACAGGTTGTTCATGTCGTTATGAAATTGATCTATCGAAACTCGTCGAGTGGGGGGGGGGGGGGGGTGGATATGGTTAAGAGAAATCTTTAGTCTATTATTATAATGTCACGAACGTGTTTTTTTCAGTTGGCATGTGGGTGCTCGCATAAAACTTGAACAACTAGTTTGGCAGGTGCCTATTGAATATATCGTGGACGGGTATATGATTAAGCTCAACAGCTTGCAGGGTGAAAGGAAAGGGCTGCGGTGGGTGTTGGTTTACAAAAAAAAAAAAAAAGGTTTTGTTTGGATGTAATGGGGAGAAAAGTGAGGGACGGGGAATTCTGAGGTTCTGAACACCCCCCTTCCTTTTTTTTTATAACCTTTCCTTCGTCTGAGTTTATTAAAAATTAACTAGGACTAAAAGTTCGTGTTACAGGCCAATCGAAAAACATTAGAACGGCTATTTCCTAATGCCGGTATCAGCTTTAACAGCACTTATACAGTGATTCTCAAACTGTACAGTGTGAAGTAAAGTACCCCGTCGGAGCTAATTGATCCTTACGGCTGGTGAAATTAGGTTTATCAGTTTACGTGGTCACAGAATAGGCCACTATGGGATTGTGTGGCCAGCACATTGCCCATGCCTTTACTTTACCACAACTGACGCCTGGTACCC
This sequence comes from Anisus vortex, assembly GCA_949126835.1. Taxonomy (NCBI): domain Eukaryota; kingdom Metazoa; phylum Mollusca; class Gastropoda; family Planorbidae; genus Anisus; species Anisus vortex. Next base: position 38,394,093 of record OX421503.1, read on the forward strand.
ATCAGAGCTGAGTAGACTCAGGGACAACCTCCATTACTTGTACTTCAAACAGTTTAAACAAATCACTTCATCCCTTCTATAATAAAGTCTGTAATGTCTGTCCGTGCTGCAAGGAAAAATATTCGGCCCCACTGTAATAGCTGACATCAGAAAATGTCCTGGGTTCAAATCCCGGTGCAGGCTAGGATTTTTTCCCGGGTCTGGAGGGTGTCCCTGAGCCTACCCAGGGTATCTGACATTATTTGGGGTAAAGTATAAATATATATTTAAGTAGGCCTATAGGTCTAAATATACAATAACATGTGATTGTGTTAAGCCAGGGGTCGTAAACCTTTTTTCTGAGAGAGCCATGTACACCACATATTTTGAAAAGTAATTCTGTGAGAGCCATAGGCCTACGTAACATTATGTTTAAAACTAAAAATTCAAGTAAACGTGTGCATTTTGTGTAATTTCAACACTAAAAGTACAATAATTATGTCTCTGAATTCTTCTGATGCTGAGCTGCAGTAGACTCTAGCTCATTTGTAGAATGAAATATTGATATGCAATTAGTATGTAGAAAAAAAAAGTCGAACAAATTTTTTTTTTAATAATCGAACATTTGTCTGCGTGCCAGATGCAGCCATCAAAAGAGCCACATCTGGCTCGCGAGTCATGGGTTCCCGACCCCTGTGTTAAGCCTTCATGTCAATACATAACAAATAGTCTTGAAATTTAAAAAAAAAAGTTTTTATCTTCACCTGACTTTTCACTTTTTCAAACTCGCTGAAAGTACAATCTTGTCTTACCTTACAGATGCCCCTTCTATAAAGAAGGTTATTGCGTCCTACGCACATTCGTGGTTTAGAGTCTAGTCCTGCATTTCTATTAGTGTGTTAAACGATGTTAAGTCGCAGGTTTTCCTGCTTTTGTTCAGGTAACCCATTCCGTGCCCGGATGCCACTCGGGAAGAAAGAGTACTTATATGTATTCGTTCTCGTATAAGACAAAGTTTAATTTTGTAGATATTTTTCATTGTCATGAAACGGTAATGAAAATGTCTAATTTCTTGCATTCTTGTCCTTTAAGTTTTAATTTCCCAGTTAAGTTTTAATTACCCAGTCTGTTATAAAAAAATAAATACAATCATGCTCTTTCAAAAAAGTAAACTGACGACTAGACCTAAAGTCGTTCAGTAAAATCTTTAAAACTTGCATTTAGACCCTAGTTCATTGACAAATTTTACTGCATTTTGTAATTTAAAGTGTCTACAAATATTGCCTTTATCTTGACATCCGTCGTAGACCAACTACCGAGGGCTCGCTGAATGAACGGGATCGTTTTGCAGACCACCACTTTGAGAAGCACGGCTGTAATGGACCATTATTGGCCCAATATTTGGCCAAGTTTTAATTCTTTACGGAATGTTGGGTCAATGTTGGTAATATATAGGTGTTTTTTTTAGGTCGTCTGCTAGATCGAAGGGGACTGAGCGTTGGACTAGCGTACCGAAGGTCTTGGGTTCGAATCATGGATTTTTTCCCCGGGTCTGTAGGGTGTCCCTGAGTCTGATGGGTACCTGACCTTAGGATGGGTAAAGTAAAGGCGGCTGTGCATTGTGCTGGCCACACAATCATCTAGTATGCCGTGGCCACAGAATCTGGTGAACGTTGCTGCGCCGGACCTATGGATCAATTCGGTACGACGGGTACTTTATATTAGCTTGCACCATACCGGTTGTCTGCCCTTACTATGAACATGTTCTCTTTGCTTGGCTTCAGGCTGCTAATGGAAGAAACATTGCTAAGAACAACATACTTTTTACCACCAGCAAAATAGCACTATATGTTTCAGTGAAGCCTTTTATATATTTGACTAGCTGAATTGACCTGGGTAAAAATTAGCATACATTGTTATAACATAAAAGTACATAAAAAATACTATCCTGAGAAGATCCGAACCCAAATCACCTGGTTGTGAGGTGGGGTTCTAACCACTATAGTGATTACTCACACAAAGCTATATATCTAGATCAGGGGTCGGGAACCTTTTTGTCTGTGAGAGCCATGGATACCACATATTTTGAAAAGTAATTCTGTGAGAGCCATGGACACCACATATTTTGAAAAGTTATTCTGTGAGAGCCATGGATACCACATATTTTGAAAAGTAATTCTGTGAGAGCCATGGATACCACATATTTTGAAAAGTAATTCTGTGAGAGCCATGGACACCACATATTTTCAAAAGTAATTCTGTGAGAGCCATGGATACCACATATTTTGAAAATTAATTCTGTGAGAGCCATGGACACCACATATTTTGAAAAGTAATTCTGTGAGAGCCATGGATACCACATATTTTGAAAAGTAATTCTGTGAGAGCCATGGATACCACATATTTTGAAAAGTAATTCTGTGAGAGCCATACATTATGTCTAAAACTAAAAAAAAAGTAAATGTGTGCACGAGTTATTTCCCTTTAATTACAATGAATGCAGGGTTGCTATTTTTCTGTCTTTTAGGTCAGCGGAGTTATATCTCCTTTACCACTTCTGATGCTCAGCTGCAGTAGACTTTAGCTCATTTGTAGAATGAAATATTGATATGTAATTAATATGTAGATCAAAGGAGCCTAAACATTTTTTTTTATAATCGAACTTGTCTGCGAGCCAGATGCAGCCATCAAAAGAGCCACATCTGGCTCGCGAGCCATAGGTTCCCGACCCCTGATCTAGAGGTTGTATATTACCGTAGGCCTGCCTACCATTATGTAAGCCTTTGTAATAACTGTGTAATATTTGCCTACAGGGCAAAGGGAGTCGATGCAATATTTTTGAGAACAACAAATCACGAAAGGTAGAAATATAGTACATGTAAACTCAAAGATGATGTGTTTAAGGTTTATCTAATGGATAGTCCGAATAATATATATATATATATTGTAAACTTTCTATCTGGTCATGTTTGAGTATAATATATATATAATAGGACGCAATAATAATATCTTCTTTATAGAAGGAGCACCTGTAATGTATAAGATATAAGTGTATTGCTTTTCTTAATAACGAAGGAGTGTTTATTAAATATTAACTTTGTTTTCCTTTCCTAAACGTGTTGGCCTCTTGAAAAAGCATTTAAATTATTAGAATGGCAGATGAGCCATGAAATGAGATGAAAAATTACTCAATACTAAACTATTTTTAAAATATGTATAGACATACTCATAAGCTCCCTTTAATTAAGAGACATAGAAATAAGGGCCCACTACTGGGCTATTAAAAAAGTTAAGGGATTACCTGGTTGGTGAGTCTAGTGTTGTATTTTGATTAGTTTTAAATTATGTAAAAGTTATTCAATGTTGAATGTTGGTTTTCTTGGCTTATTCTGGCAACCCACATAGAGGCCAGATGCCGCTCGGGAAGTAGGAACATTTAAATTATATATGAATTTGTTATGCATTACACGTTATGGGCATTATTTGTCAGGAGCATTGATATCTTAGAGGTGACGTTTTAGATTACAACAATCCCATGAATTATTTGTTTTGTTTTTTGTCCTGAAACTTATTGCCAAACACATGATATTCAGGGGAGTTAAAAGTTAAAACAACCACTTTGTTTTTATATTTGCTAATTATTCCCCTTGAATTTTTTATATCACGAATCTTTTATTTTGAAGAGAAATTTCTCCCGGGTTACGACTTGACTCGTAAAATGGTGGCCATATTGTTTGTATCCAGTTAAAAAATTGAACCGCTTTACTTTAGTGTTTTTTGTTTATTTAACGAGGTCAGTGGATTCAAACATTCTTATCGGGATAGAGATTATCACAAACACTTACTCGGCATCTAGAACATCATAAATAAAGAACATATCTATCGAAAAAAAAGATAGGTAAGCCGAAAAGGGCAAAATTTCACTTGTCCTTTCCTTGCCTTGGCTTGGCCTTGTCAGTCAAGCCTTGTCACTTAATTCTTAATACTTAATAGTAATTAAGTCCAAGTGAAAAGCGCAATCACTGTAATCAGCGTATATTTATTATTTGTATGCTACGGACCTAGTCATGTTAGTATCTAAGTATGTAATATGTATGAACATGGACTATGGTCATGGTCCATTTGGTATTCTGATCTTTCCACTCCTGCACATTGGATGATTGATTCAATTGAGTGCAATGGGCCTAAGCCCTACATGCTTGGATTATTCTAACAGTTAACAGTCTAAGTCAATAAAAGTGAAGTCAATGAGACTCACTGTAAATGTTATTATTAAATAATACATTATATAAATTATATTTGTAATCTCTAAAAGTAGAATTCAATCATGTAACATTTACTTTACTTTATCTAGGCCTACTTATCCATTGTGAAATACTTTTCCTTGCGTAACATTTTGATTTTAAAAGGTTACAATTTCTGGGTTAGGTTATGGAGCACTATGAATATCATCTCCTTGGGTAAACCTTTTGAGTTTCAATAGTTGTGTTTTGTTGTCCTGCTTGTTGTGTTTTTATATTGCCTAACTAGTGTGCTTGAGCTTGAATATTTTCTACTAAATGAATATCTTAAAAACTGTTAGAGCCCTGTGCAAGAGCAAACAATATTGAAATGGATGACAAAATTGTTTGAAAAGGGTATGCAATCCATGAGCTCTTAAGATCATCCTAATTTTTATCAGGACACTTTTTTTTATGGCCTCACAATCTCCTCATAACGATGAGATTCTAAGAAGTTCTTCATCACCTCTGCTATGGATTGATATGTTTATAATTCAGAAATAAATTGTTAAATAAACAATAAAATAATTTTTTTCCTGCGAAGGCTTAAAATGAAAATGTAAATGTGTGATTGTAAGCTTATATAGAGGCCAGGAAAATGTTTAACATTGTTTATCATATAAATATATTTATATAATTACATTGCATATTTGATAACTTCTTAATATTATGCTTTGAATACTTTATCTCACTCCTTTTTTTTTCTTTTTGTACCTAGACGTCACATCCAGCAAAACAACAACTTATTTTTTCTGAAGCGGACAGGAGAAAATAACACAGAATGGCTGACCAAGACCCTGTGGTTGTCCAACCTGGTATGGGTCCCCCCGTTCCCCCTGGTAAATTATTCTTGTCATCTTGGGAAAATATTAAACTTATTAAAGGGGTATTGTTTTATTCCTGAAAAGTTGGCGGCTACTTGTATCTTGTGGGATGTGTCTGATAAAGTTGACCCTGCCAAGCTGTGTGATGGCCACCTTATGTGGTTGCCCTCAGGCTGCTCAATTTTAGATAGGACGGGTCAGGTAGATCCACTTTCCATTGAGCCCTTTTCATACCTACACGTGCAATATCAAGAGTTGATATTGAGGGCTTTAATAAGAGGACTATAATATCCTAGCTCCTAGTTCAATAGGAGTTCTGGTCCGAAGAGCACCTGACGTTCATTCAGCAGAGGGGATGGGGAGGAAGGGGGGAGAGAAAAAAAAGAAGACATTAAGCACCTTCTAGCTTTAAGGCATTTAGAAATAAAAGATTAGTTTAAATAAAATGTGCATTTATATTTTATTTAATTGGGGGCACAGTAGCCGGGCAGCGCGTTCGACTGGCAAGCCGAAGGTCTTGGGTTCGAATCCTGGCGCAGGCTAGGATTTTTTTCCCCGGGACATGAGGGGGCCCCTTGAGTCTACCCAGCTCTGATGGGAGTAACTGACACTAGTTGGGGTAATGTAAAGACGGCTGTGCATTGTGCTGGCCACATCATTCCCTAGTAAGCCGTGGCCACAGAAACTGGTAAATGCTGCTTCACCAGCTCTATGAATCAGTTTTGTCCAAAGGGTACTTTACTTTTTATAGCACTGTTTAACCCCCCCACCCCACCCCCACCAATTCACTCCAATGTACATGGATAGAATTCCCAGGTTATTCACTGTCAGTGGTGAGTGGCCTATACTATAAACATACTTGATCATGTTTTCTATTTTATCATATTGTAAATATAGTGTACGCATATATATAGTGAAGTCGGCTGGCCCAGCGGTTAGTTCTCCGGACTGTAACCAAAAATCAACTGACACGTCGCGGGTTCTATCCCTGCCACCGACGGATCCCTGTCGCCCTGCAGGAGTTTTGGGCTTAGTGGACGTAATAATCTTCTATCTAGAATGAACGTCTGTAAACTTATAAGATATACGATAGTGGCAATTTACTTTTCAGTATTTTTTACAGTTTTTTTTGTATTGTAGAAGCTAAAAAGCCTCATTAATTATTGAAATATGTTTAGCCACTCCTAATGTGTCATATGAGTTTATTGATAGTATTTTGCTCTACAATTGAATCTGACCTAATTGTGTATCTAAGCATCACTAGAAGCTGATTCAGTTTTGTATCTGTGAACGTACGCCCACGGCTTTTTATGTGTTGACACTTTGGTAATGATTGGTTTTTACCATGCTAGAACCCTTGAAGAAACACTTCATTTGTTTGTTTTTAGGCCTTGTTTGCCTTAAAGTCAATGAAGGGATACAGTATATGACTTATGAAGTCAATGAAGGGATACAGTATATGACTTATCCTCTGACCCTTTGCGCAGGTATGGGCCCACCACCAAATATTGTAGTACCCTATGGCCTGCCGGCAAGCATGGCCTACCTGCAGAGCCTGGATGAGATCAGAGTCCACCAAATTCTGGAGCTGGCAGAAGGTAAAGAAAAGTTGTTTTTTTTTTTTAATATAATCTTTTTAAACTCATCATATACACAACTATTGAAGATGATTGGGTGCCATAGTTTTTTCAAGAGGCCGTCTGGTCCTGCGGTCAGTTCACCGGACTGTCAATCGACATGTCATGGGTTCTATTCTTGCCGCCGACCGATCCTTGACGCTCTGCTGGAGTTTTGGGCCTAGTGGACGTAATAATCTTCTATCTAGAAGGAACGTTGGTAAAACTTATAAGAAACATAAATGTATATTCAACATATTCTAGCCACCAAAAGGGTTATAGAAAAGTTGTGAATTCATATGCATCCAACAATTTTTCATTAAAGAATACATAAGGTGCAGTTTATTAAAGTTACAATGTCTGCCCCTTTCATGTCTATCGTAGAATCACTGACAGTTACCCCTAGATACTTTGCTTCCCTTATCAATATATATAATTACCATGAGTTTGTTTATATGTTTATATATATGTAAATATTTATATGTTTGTAAGCTATAGGCTCCTAAGCCGTTTAATTAATCGGGCCAAAAGTTAAATGTATAAATTGGAAACGTCCTTCGAAAGAAATTTTTATTATATGAACAATATTGCTTAATTGGTTAATTTTTTTTTCAAAAATTACTATGTTGAACGCGAGGCCTTATCAAGTTTTCCCCAATAATTCACCTTGCATTCAGTTGTTTATTAACGCAGTAAATCTTCTTAATAAAGGGTACGCGCCAGCAATTTGGCTATTGTAGTCATTCGTTTCTCCGCCATTATGACTGGCAGAACCACTAGTATATAAATAAAATGTCCACGTCATTATGAGTTCTTCTATAATCCAAATAACATGTAAACTTATGGTGTTGAATAGACCAACTGATTTTAAATTTGATACTTGGTCACACTATTGTGAGAAGATGATTTTCTTTTTTTTCCTTTCCAGTTCTGATCGGCTGGGAGAGAAATAATCGCTATGACATTACCAACAGCCTTGGTCAGAAATTCATGTTCGCTCAAGAAGGTAAGATGATTGTGAGTACTCCGTTTAAAGCCAGATAGCTGTGATGTATTCGATTAGTCATCTTTTAAAACAATTTAAAATAATCGTTATAGAAGAGATATAACTGCATATATTTATGTCAGTATTAGGATTCTGATAGCAAACTCTGGTTTTTCATCTTCCACCCTCAACTGTGGTTTTAAATCTTACTTCCACCTGAGAAGATTTTGCATGGAGGACACTGCGACTTTTGATTGTGTCATTGGTGACAAGATTCTCCTTGCTGCAACAATTTGTGAAAGAACTTCCGGCCAAACTAAGCCAGTTTATTGGGGCAATGCAGAGTACTTGGAATAAACTATATATCTCATGGTAGCTCCCAGAGCCGAGTCAAGTGCAAGGGGAAAAAAGAGAATTAAAATTTTTTCATTTTCTATAGACAAATGTTTAAGAAAGAGAGTTCAAAACAAATTTTTAGAATCACCATCAGCAAATCGGAGATCTGCTAAATATATAAAAATACTTTTGGCTTATTCTAATTCTTAGTGGAAATTAATAAATGAAAAAAACAACACAGTTTGATAACAAAGCCCAGGCTGTATATTTTGTCTTTTTGGCTCTGTTTTGTAGACACTAACTGCTTCACGCGTCAAATCTGCGGGGTCCGGAGACCCTTCGTCCTGACCATCAGCGACGTCCAGGGAATCCCGCTGATGACTGTGAACCGGCCCTTCCGCTGCGAGAAATCCCCATGCTGGTGCTGCTTCCTGCAGGAGATGGAGATCCAGTCTCCGCCAGGTGTGTTCCAAGGCACAGTGAAAGAAATGTGAGTATGTGTGTGTGATTGTGCTCATTGATTACATCTTCAACTTCCTGCCATGCACCTGCGTGCCTACTCCATGCCTTATATCTGTTTTTCTCTCCTACCCAGGCCTTTCACTGTCACCAATCAATATCATAACATTAGCCAGTTTTTCCATTATCATACTATTGACATATTGACATACATTATGATCCTATCAACATTTTTTTTGTGTATTATATATTATAAAATTAAAGCTCTTCATTCTTGAGTCTTTTGAAGATTTCCATTCACTTTTGAAAACCTAATAGCCGTTTAGACATCTTTGGTCAATTAAATAAACGTTTGGGACCATTAGTGCTATATTATGAGGTTTGAGTGACTTTAAGACCATCATGTGATTCAAATAATTAAGCTTTTATAATGCAACATAGATAGTTTTACAGAAAAAGAAAAAATGCTGCGGAGGGGGGCTAGGCGAGACTATAATTAGTTATTTGTTGTATTTAAAAGTAGGAGCCTATGCATATGTGTTTTCTTTCATTTATTTCCCCTTCCTTTATTATCAACGATAGTAGTTGTGACTGCTGCGTGTCACATGTCCATGTGTCTTTGTCTGCTCGTATGCTAATCTCCAGATTCAATTGACAAGTCTTAATGAGGTGTGACCTTTTCAAACAGTAGGGATCATGAACTTCGGTGCCATTTCCCAGTCATTTCCATAAACAAAAAAACATGCCTTTCCTGGTGTTTGATTATTGATTTCAACCTCGACGGCCAGTTCTGGTCTTTTAGAAATATACAAAGGCTACAAGATTAGTTATGAGGAAACCATTTTTAACATCAAAAGTGAGTGGGCAATAATTAATTCTCAAAGTGTTGGTTGCGTTAAGTTATATTTAGCTTTGATTATAAAATAAATTAGTCAAGAGTTGCATCCTTGGTTTTTAAAAAAAACTCAATGCGTAGATTCAAAAAAAGAAAAATTCTTTTGCATCAAGCACTTAGTTTGAGATTGCAGTAGGTGATTCATCACGTTTGGTGTCACAGTCCATCGTTTTCTTTCGGCAACATCTTTTGGAAATGAAATAAAATTTAATCCACTGCATCTTTTGTTATTTGCAGTGCAACCAGTGACACAGCACACAGACATGTTTTTTTTTAAGCAAATGAAAAAATGTTGTACACTTTCAATCTTTATGCATGCATATTATTTAAGACTTGTCAATGTTGTCTGTCACATTTAGTAACGAGTATGGTTTCGTGCTTTCTTTTTCTCCTCCACTTCACAGGTGGACGATCTGGATTCCCAAGTACAAGGTCTACGATGCCAAAAACCAGTGCATCTTCACCATCGTGGGAGAGTGCTGCTACTGCAAATGTTGTTCCGATGTGGTGTTCTCGGTAAGTCCCTGGCAGACAGACCATTATTTGTGGACATCTATCAATATAAAAAATACATTAACAAATTTTTAAAAAATCATTATTTTAATTTTTTTAATTATTTAAAAATTATTCTGTCACATGTAGTAGGTTTGAACAATTATTAGAAAATCATTAGACAAATATTTTTAAACCTTTGTAGTGCCAGCCCAATTTTCTCCTCTATATTACACAGGTACCAGCTAATGTTTTACTATCAATACCCTGACTCCCTGGCAATATAAATGTAGATCTAATTACCTAAAAAAAATAGGTAAGGTAATCCAGTCAGAACAAATTAATTAGCAGGGAAGTGTTCACCAGTTTTCATGGCCACAGCACATTAGGGGATTTTGTGACCAGAACATGGGGCTTTCTGAGCTTCTTTGCCCCACAAACTAATGTCAGGTACACATCAGAACTGGCTGGACTCAGGGATAACTCTCCAGACCCAAAACTCCTAGCCTTTTCCAGGATTCCTAGGCAGGCTGTTCAGTAGCCTATGCAAGTTGAAAGCGCTGCCGCTTAAGCCACTGTACTTTTGTAATTGTGCAGAAGCTATCATATTTTGAAACAGACTCATGTATCATGAATGCACTTTAATGGCATTTTGTTTTTGTTCTTGTTTTTGAAGGTTTTTGAAGGCGACCATGAAGGCCAGGCTGGCTCTGAGGAAATCAAGATCTTGAAACACTGGGGAGGGTTCAGGGAGGCGTTTGGTCATGCTAACGACTTCAGCATCAAATGTGAGTAGTTGGCAGCATACTGTGCTCCTTCCTCTTTAAATCATTTTATTGTGACATTTACAGACCATTGTGTTCCCCAAATTGAATGGGCACTGTGGCCGAGCGTCATTGTGTTTGACTGGTGATCCAAAGGTTCTGGGTTCAAATCTTATCTTATACACTACAGACACCTCTTAGTGGAGGCTAGGATTTTTTCCTGGAACGTGAGGGCGCCCCAGCTCTGATGGGTACCTGACATTAGTTGGGGTTAAATTAAAGGCGGTTGGGCATTCTGCTTGCCACACATCCCCTACTATGCAATGGCCACAGAAACTGGTCAGGGCTGCTTCCTATGATTAGTTTGGTTCGAATGGTTACTTTTTATTGTGACATCATTTTAGTTTTTTAAGTTCTGTACTTCCTTTAAGGGGGAGCAAAGGGAGCGAGTGGGACCCAACATGTTACATGCCCTACACCCTTCCCACCTGGGGTCTGCTTAGGGTTTAACCTTCACCCCTTTATGTTGGCCTGGACCAAAAAACCTAATAGCTCATTCCAGGTCCAGCTCTGATTGTCTCCTCTGAATCCTTTAAGGTGGTGGCTGCTGTTGGAAGCTTAAGCTAGGTGCTGGTGATCTTTATTTATGTGGCCACACATCTATAAGGTTATAATTTTATGAATAGTAGAAAGTGAAAAAAGATATGCTTAGTAGATGTAAGTATCCTTGGGTTAGTGAAGTACTGCTCACCAGTCACCCTTGGCATACAAGGGTTAAACTGTTTGACCAGCACAGCATCTTTGAAATCTTCCCATCAGACCTGTGAGTAGACTCAAGGACTCCAGACCAATAAAAAACAAAAGCTAGCAGTATATTCTGTCACTGTTATTTCATAATGTTATACAGGAAGTGAAAAAAGGAAAGACACAGACCTAGTAATGGGAGACAATAAGAATATATTTCTATTTAGTGCAGAATATAATTCTACTATATTTCTAACTCAACATTCTGTGACTAAGGAAATTTGACTAGGGGAGCTCATTATTTTGGTATCAAATTATTTAAACAATGGAGTTTTCAAAAATTATTTCAGTAATATTGCCTCTCTCTATATATATATATATGTAATATTATGTTGATTATTGGATTAATTGCACAGTTTACCCCTAACCAGAAATCCAGGCGTGTTTTCTTTTTTTTAATGATTTTTACTTAAAGTTTAAAATTGTCCTAGTACACCTCGTCATACATTTTTCTCGTAGTTGTTTTGTCTTGTTTCTGTTTAATAACACTTTGTACAGGATGAGGCAGAAAAGACAGAAAATTTTTAGCAAAATCACAACACTGATAATTTTGAAATAGCATTTGACAAAATCAAGTGTTGAAAACTGGTTTCTCTTTTTTTTGGTATTGCTAATGCAGTAATAGCATTCCCGTTATTGTCTTTGATAACTCAAGGATGGAAAGCACACTCTAACGGAAGGCTGTTCTATCAGCCGCAGCTACATGGCTTCAAGTTAAAACTGCTAAGATGGTCAAGAACATAACTCCACCTTCTTTACATATCTCACTTCACCCTCCTGGTGGTTGGTTCTAGTCATTTAAAAAAGTGTCTGTCCATTCTCCCTCACCCCCCGTATTGAAACTAAACCCCTCCCCCCCCCCCCCTTCGAAATGAAAATCTTGTGGTTCTGACACCCTCAAGTGCATCAATGCACATTTTGAAATTTCGCACATATTCTATTTTTCAGTTCCTGCCAAATTGGACATGATGAAAAAGGTTCTCCTCTTCGGCGCCACCTTCCTGATCGACTTCAACTACTTTGAGAGCAGGAATTAGTAAAGGTAACACATTCTTTATGATCGGCACAAATGCTTGCGTTTAAAGAGTTTTCAGCCACCCGTCCGCCTGGAATCATCTCCCACTATGGCTTTGCCAGAGCCCTAGCTTCGACACCTTCAGGAGCCGGCTGAAGACTCACCTATTCCAGTAGCAGTATTCACCTATAGATATATACATTTTCGACTGTTCTTCATTGTTTGTACTCTGTCTGTAACTGTTGTCATCGCATAGAAGTGTCATCAACGGGATATGCGCTATATAAGAATTATTATTACCTGAATCTTGATCAGAAATCATTTTATTTTATGTCGTCAAAATTATTATATGAGAAACAGTAAAGAAGACAGCTCTAGCATTGAGTAACGGACACTATGAGCCATTTTCACCTCTAGCTTTAAATAATGGAAATTTATGCCATTGACACCTCTAGCATTAAACAGTGGAAGTTAAAGCTATTGACAACTCTAGCATTAAACAGTGGAAGTTAAAGCTATTGACAACTCTAGCATTAAACAGTGGAAGTTAAAGCTATTGACAACTCTAGCATTAAACAGTGGAAGTTAAAGCTATTGACACCTCTAGCATTAAACAGTGGAAGTTAAAGCTATTGACAACTCTAGCATTAAACAGTGGAAGTTGAAGCTATTGACAACTCTAGCATTAAACAGTGGAAGTTGAAGCCATATTAGGCTCTTTGTTGCATAAATAAACAAATTAAGAGCTGAATACACTTTGTCATATGACTCTCTGGACCAAACCACTTCAGCCTACTCTTTTTTTTAATATAGTTTAAATGAGACTACTATATGCAAGTATAAGATAAGATAAGATACTCTTATATGTTCAGTTGAACTAGTAATTTTATATTGTATATTTGCATTTCTCATGTAGCAAATTTTAATTATGTGTAACAAATTATTACTGTATTGTTTATTGTCTATTTTCATTGACAGAATGTCTAAAGACATTGTTCAAGTTGAAAAACAAAAGATAGACCGTAGACCTAGAGATTATACAATTGTGTGTGGCCATGCATGTTAAAACAACAAACAAATAGCCAGTAGCCCCCTAAGTCTGTTAGATCAGAGAGTGTCATTCGATTAACTCGACCCCAGCATTGTCCCCTCCACACACACCCCTCCCCAAAACAACAATTACTTTTATTATTTGTTACTTTACCATTATTACCCTAAGTCTACCTAGTATTTTAAATTACTTTTAGTATAATTTTTTTTCCTTTCACCATCATAATAATTACTTAACCATCATTATAATTACTTCTATCATTATTATAAATAATATATATTATATATATATATATTGACCATATTATTGACCATATTATTGACCATATTATTAACTGTTACCATTATAATATTTTTTATTATTCATTATTATAAATAATATATATTATATATATATATATTGACCATATTATTGACCATATTATTAACTGTTACCATTATAATATTTTTTGTACCATCAGGCATCAGGACTATTATTATTCCTTTTTGATATGATTATTATTATTATACAAAAAATTATCTACAACATCTCTTTCTTTCATATTCTTTTTTTTTGTTTTTACATGCAGCCACCCACATTCCACACAATGTCTACATCCTTGGCTGCACATACTACTTCAGCTTTATTGTTGGCGCCATGTCCTTGATCGTCTTCTATGTCGTCTGGTTTAGTCAACTCTGTTACAAATGCTGAAAAACTGGTAAGTGACCCATTTCTTTTTTTTTTTTCAAAGCTTGTTGTATTTTTACGTTGTTTTTCTTTTCAAATTTATAAGATTAAAAACAATCCTTAAAAACACTCCTTACTAAGGACACACAATTAGACTTTTTTAGGGATATATCACTGAAAACCTTAATGCCTTAGTGATATGATGATGTCAATAATTTTAAACAAAACATACATATTGACTGGAATATATGAAGAAAGAAACAATGGAATAACTGTGTATAAGAATATTTTGTTGTGGATATGCACATTTCTTATATATCAGCCTTCAAAAAATGTTACCCTATCCCACCCAGAAAGAAATTTTAAAACTTCAAAAGTGCAGTAAAGACTCAGATGCACGATCAATAGCGTGTGGTCAATAAGGATTTACCAATGTGCACAAAAAGTTAAAGGAAAAAAATAGTTAACACCTGATTTGGGTGAAATGGTGTCAAAAGTACGTACGAGTGGTTAAGTATTGCTCAAGGTTTCACGTTCAGGTGCTAAGTTGGCTCTTGATAGGATGACCGAACGTGGGTTTCCGAAGGTCATGTAACCAGGGATGGGCTTGTACAAGTTCAAGCAAATGTTTAAATTTAAAATGTTTTGTAAACTTTACAAAGACAAAGTATGAGTAAGATACTAAATGTTTTAAACTTGTCCTTCATTTTGTGTGAAGTGACTATAGGCTGAATAAGTCATTTTTAAATTAGTTTTGTTAGTTTTGTCTACTATTTATCTATATATATCTAATATATATTATTTATAAAAATAATTTTATAAATCTTTTATAACACAAATTCTAACGATTTATCAATGTATATATTTTTTTACACACGGTTATGTATGTGTAAATATATTTTTTTTTCCGCTAGATGTTCCCGATGTAACTTCTGAAAGAATGGCCTCAGTTGCAATGCCGATACTTGCAGATCAAATGTTTGAAGTATTGATTGTATTGAGTATCAAGAATAGGCTTAGCCATTATACAACTTCAGTTACCTAAAAAAAACAACACATAATATAATAAACTATTTATAAAAAGAGTTTTTTGATAGATTTTTGAAATATATAATATATCATTGGTCTACTTCAGCAGTATACAAAATTTTAGTTTTAAAAAAAATGAAATGTTTAATCACATACTTTAAATACAATATATTAATTTCTATCCTGTCTGTCAGGTATTTTATAACTAGCGGTCTTCATTGGAAGTAAGTAAATGTATTAGGTCAGTGTTATAGTGTGCTATACAAAGTTATAGTGCATTTACACTATCTCAAAGCAGGATTTAATTGTACACAAGCGCTGCCAAATTGTTAACTCATGTGGACACATGAATAATGTTTTTTTTTAACAATCATGAGGTAAGATTGATTTCATAATACAATGTTGTTTATATTATCTATACAAGAAGATAGACGGAGTATATTTATATTTGTGTTATGTTTATATATTATTTATACAAGAAGATAGATGCAGTATATTTATATTTGTGAAATGTTTTTATATTATTTATACAGGAAGCTAGAGCCAGTATATTTATATTTGTGGGATGTATTTATATTATTTATACAAGAAGCTAGACACAGTGTATTATTTATATTTGTGTAATGTTTTTATATTATTTATACAAGAAACTAGACCCAGTATATTTATATTTGTGTAATGTTTTTATATTATTTATACAAGAAGCTAGACCCAGTATATTTATATTTGTGTGATGTTTTTATATTATTTATACTAGAAGATAGATCCAGTATATTTATATTTGTGTAATGTTTTTACATTATTTATACAAGAAGATAGATCCAGTATATTTATATTGGTGTGATGTTTGGTTTTATATCAATCATGCCACTTGAAGGTATCAGAATTCAGTTGTCAAACCTTATTGATATAAAAGAAGATCATTGAATGCATGTATGCAACTATTATAAATATTCCGTTTTTCTTAATAATTATGAACATTTAAGGCAAGTTTTGTTGTAAGTTGTTCAAGTTCGATATAATAAATGGGATGAATATATATATATATATAAGTTATATATACTTTTTAGGAACAAGATGTAATGGAATTAAATTTTTAAAATCTTCCACCAATTGTGCCATTTTTTTTTAGTATTTACAAAAAAATGTGCTATATATATTTTTATAATTATTTTTTTTTGCACATATAGTCTAATATTTTTATAAATTTTTGCGTATGGTATTATCATTGAAAAAGGAATAATATCTTTATTAATATCTATCATTTTATACTTCAAATATTAATAAAGAGGTTACAATAAGTATTCTTTGTTTTATTCTTAATGGTGTTATCTTTAATATATGTGAGGATGAAGTTGACTTATGGAAGAAGACTTACAGAAATTACTATAGTATATTTTGTAAAATTTATTACTAAAAGACTTTTTTACTTGAAATAAACTTCAAATTAATGCAATATTTTTACATATTTAGAACGTTTTGTTAAATTCATGCTAGATTTGTGCAAAGATTTATAAAGGGCTGACAAAAAAAAAGATTTTACTATGACACTTTGTTTCAATTTAAATAGTATAATTTTGAAACAGTGCCAATTTATTATGTCTCTGTGAAGCATTAAGATTCCTTCAATTTGATATATAACAAAGGCTTTTACTTAAACTATGTCATTTTAAATGATTTTTTTAATATGTCAGTTTTGCGTGTTTTATCTCCCTTGCCAAAAACTGTAAAAAGGATGAAAAATGATTTTCACAAAGGACTTATTTTTTTAAAAATTGCACCACATTCACAAAAAAAAAGGTCTCTTCTCTACAAACTGTTTTGTTTCTGAACAAATTAACTTGGACATAAACAATATACTTTTTGAGATATAATGACTTAAAAAAATGGGACTTTGTCAGTTTGCAAAGAGTGTAAAATTTGAACATTCATAACTTACTTGAAAATTTACATATTCTTAAAATTGGTATTAAAAAATCATGGAATTATTTTGTCTTTCTATTAAGCATGAAAAAAAACTCAAAAGTTATAAAAATTTAAATCAGTTTTGAGTTTCGCTTACTACGCTGAACTGTAAATACATTTTAAGTGACTTAGACTTCCTTTTTATCATATAGATTTGTTCGAATAATAAGGGGCCTATTTCATTTCTATAGCTCGCTTACATGGATAAGTAAATTGTTTACACTTTGTTAAAAATCGTAGCTTCCGCATACCTTTCTTTGGAATATAAACATTTATTTAAGATAAGATAGGTTCAGGGCCGGATTTACCTATAAGCTAGACAAGCTATAGCTTAGGGCCCCCACTGGTTTGGGGGCCCCCCAAAAAAATTGTCCGAGTGAGCAATTGTCATAATATACTTAAATATACTGCAGCATTATTTGTCCCAATGCCGCACGTCCGGAACATCCCATACTCTTCACCCAATTGTTTTCAAAAAGATTTAAAATAAGATAAAATTGTGTAGTTTTAAAAATAATGTGTTTTAGTTTTTTCTATTTAGCGTTTGTTTTCGATAGTGGATACCGATATATCTATTATCGATAGCACTTGACATCTCTAAGTTTCTACCAGTGGCGTATTTAGGCATGTTCCCCATGTTCCATTGGAACAGGGGCCCCCACACATCACAAAAAGAAATTTTTTAGTAACATCCCCATTCTTTCGTTGAAAATTTAATATAAAATTCATTTATTCCCTTACAATTTTAAGCGCTCCAGTCCAACAAAGGCCCCCACAATCCTGGTTTCTACTATTTAGCTTGTTTAACATGAATGGCCTCCTTTTTAAATAGAAGAACAAAGATGTTAAGGCCTACAAAACTAAAAAAATACTTTTAAATGCTGCCATTCACCTAAATAATTGACTATGTTACGTTTTAGGCCTATGACTTTGATTAATTAAAAAAGCAGCATTTTTCGTAAATATTTTCAACAAGACTAAACTTTTTCATTGCCAAAATGACAACGATTATAATTGGTATTGATTTCTTCATAGTATTTTCGCGAATGCAACTGAATTAACGTTGTGACTGTATATTCGATTACATTAAGGCAAAATCACATTTAACGGCTTAAGTATATAAAGATGATTTAGGAACTACATGGTACTTCAGTCTCTCTGTAGATTCCACTCCAGACCGGCCCCATATTGATCAGCCCACTGTTATTCAAATTATTGTGAGGTATGTTTCACCAGATGATGGGGTCCCTATTGAACGTTTTCTAACTTTCCCTGAGATAGGTTGCCACACAGGGGAAAGTATGTCTAAGATGGTGCACATTTACCTTACAAGTGAATGCAAAAAATATTTTAGTAAGTGTCGAGGCCAGTCATATGATAATGATGCCAATATGTCTGGCAAATACAAGGGAATGCAAGAAATAATATTGAAGATTAACAAGTATGCTATGTATATTCAATGTTTTGGTCAATCCCTGAATCTTGTTGGTAGAACAGCAATAAACTTTTGGGGAATTTTTCAAGAAATATATTTATTTTTTCATCATTTACAGATGGGCAGTACTGTTGTCATTCTTCAAAGATGATTCAAAATTTCCAAAGTCTTTGTCATAAAGACTAGATGGGAAGCACATTCAATGGCCACAAGTGCAATAAGCTTACTTGATAGTTATGATGAAATAATTGCTGCATTACAGAGAAAGGCGAAACAAGAAATCAAGCCATAAACATTTTGAATAAAATGGAGGAGTTTGAATGTATGGTAATGTTATATTTGTGGAGTTACTTGCTGTATGAATTTCACAAGACTAGTCAATCAGTGCAAGACCCCCAAATTAGTCTAGAAATATATAGGAAATTATACGCTTCACTTGCGGATTTTGTTAAAGGTTCCAGGGATATGTTTGATCATTTTGAAAAGAAAAGCAAAGTAAAAATTGTCTGATGTTGATTACAAGAAAAGCAGATATAGAAGAAGGCGTATCAACGATGATGAAGATGATGCTTTAGAGAACCTTGAGCCAAGAGACAAGTTCAGAATCAAAATATTTATACCAGCGATGGATGCATTAGAGTCAAGTCGGGCACAGAGGGCCTCAGTATACAATGATGCTGCGAAAAATGTTTCATTCTTAAACAAATTAGAAGCTACGCAAGAAGAGATTCGTGAAGGAATTAGTGCTTTATGCCAAACATACCCTGAAGATGTGGAAATGAAGCTTGTTGGAGAAGTCAAGAATTTTCATCAATATGTTAGACATATGTCAAGCCTATGGTTCAGGGTAATATTTATTGATCGTGTCCAATCAGCATTCCCTAATGTAGAAGCGATTTTAAGTGTTTCTTAGGGAAGCCGGCTGGTCCAGCGGTTAGATCACCGGACTGTCAACCAAAAACCAACTGACAGGTCGCGGGTTCTAGCCCTGCCAACGGCGGATCCATGTCGCCCTGCAGGAGTTTTGGGCCTAGTGGACGTAATAATCTTCTATCTAGAAGGAACGTCTGTAAACTTATAAGTATGATGGTTGCAAATTGCCTTGGAGAAAGATCTTTTTCTCACTTGAAGAGGATAAAAAATGAATTTAGAACAACAATGACTCAAGATAAATTATGTTCCCTCAGTCTCATGTGCATAGAAAGTGACAAACTACGCAGTTTATCATTTGATGATGTCATCAGTGACTTTGCTCTGGCAAAAGCAAGAAAGAAAATATTTTAGATAATAAGTCTTTGTAAATTATTCCTATTAAAATAATTTTTGTTTCTTTTTACCAGAGTTTGCATTTTAAGTTTGTTATGAATGAATAAAAATGTAAAAAAAATAAATGTATTATTTCACTAACTAGGCTATAGGCAATACTTCTTATTAATTGTATTTCATTTTAACCCTCTATGTATCCGAAAATCATATTTTGCACTAACATATAATTCTGGACTTATAAAGGGCCCCATATCTCAAATAGCTTAGGGCCCCATCAAGTCTAAATCCGGCCCTGGATAGGTTTATATATAGATAAGTGAGTTGAAAGAGACTATTGTAATAAGAAATCATAGTTCAATTCTTTAATAAAACAATTAAATTTTTTACAAAGAAAACAGATAAGAAATATAAAACAAAGATCTTGTACCATGGACTAAAGAGTGTAATAAAAACTCATGATCTTTTAAAGGAAATCCGTTAAAAAACAACAAACATGGAGTCGAGTTCATCAACATTTGCACATTAACTTTAATAAATCCAATAGCACAGTGAATATCTCTCTTCTAATAATTGGAAATTAAAAAAACAACAAAAGTTCTAAATATTAAATTATATTTAAAGAAAAATCTAAGACAAAATTTCAGAAAACTCCGAAGTTCTACGGAAAATTCCGACGAAGGTCTGCAAAGTCTCCGGTGTCTGTGAGGTTTACTTTCAGTAGCCGGCTGGTAGGCCACCTTCCCTGTCGTCACATTTGGCCAGGATTCTGTGGTTCCAGACGTTGATGGCCTGGACTACTGACCTGCCACGTGCAAACTCCTCCACGTCGTGACCAAAACTAGTAAGACCTTTCACCACTTCCTTAAAAAAAAAAAAAACAGATAAGCGAAATTGAAAAAAAAAATTAAAAGTAGTTTTCGAAATTCTATTCTTAAAAATAAATAAATGATTATAGTGTATTTAACATGGAGACACAAAAAAAACATGCATAGAGCCATTTTTTTTAAATGCAAGAACACATAGTCTATATAATTATCTAGGGTAAATAGGGCCGAAGTATAAAACCCCGAAGTTTAAAACCCTTTTTTTTTTTATTACATCAAAATGATATAGAGCTAATTGACATCTCACAATTTTACGAAACATGACAGAGCAAATAAATGTAGTCTATTATTTACCAACTTAGTACAGAAGTAAAACAGTAGGGAACTAAAAATGTTTAACAAAGGTAAATCTAAAAAAAAATGAGTTCTTTATTTTTAGTTATTTTTTGAAAGTAATGATAGAACTTGTCTGCCTGAGCTGGATAGGGAGCAGATTCCAGACTTTCGAGCCCGATGTAGCCCGAAGAAGAGAAAGCTCTCAGGCTAACGGTCGTCAAAGGGAAACGGGGGCATCTTCAGAAGCGACGAGTCGACAGAACGAAGAGACAAAAATTAATAATGACTTTATGTGATGTCTGTATGTATGTGTGAGAGAGAGAGAGAGAGAAAGAGGGGAGTGATAAAAAGAAAAAGTGAGTGTGAGAGACAGTTGAAGAGAGAGAGAGAGACAGTTGAAGAGAGAGAGAGAGAGATCAATGGAGAGAAAAGAACTGGTTTTAAAGAAGAGTAGCCTAAGCTTATATATATATAAGGACATTCGAGACTGCATGGAAACCAAAAGCGTTCTGTAGAAAACACTGGCGTTGGTTTGATAGCGAGAACTTTCTATACTAGAGTTTGAGAAGAAATACGCTCTTAAATTTCAAAGCTGCAGAAAAACTCCAAGCAAGATCAAATAGGACAGTTTTTTCCATTTAAATTATCCAAGCGCTCTTCTTCAATCTAAACATGGTGTATTATTCTGAAAATAAATTAACCTAAAGCTAAAAAAAAAAGTTAATAATTATAAAAACGAGGTCTGGTCGTACTGTATGGAAATACTTCAAAGTTAATAGTTCTTAGATTTTTAAGCTTCAAAATAGTAGAATACTTAGACCTATATCTATATTTAGAAATTGTGTGATTTATTTCTCAATAGAATATTTTAGCTTTTAAAAGTATGAAAATAAGAATACTAACATTTTCAAATCCCTGTTCGTATAGAGCAAAAGGCGGTAGAAGTTGGTGATGAAGTCTGGGCATATTGACCGCCTCTTCTACGTTCTTGCCCAGCCAAAGTAAATGTGCTGCAACCTACAAGTAAAAAAAAAGGTTAAATTTGTAATTAAATATATTTCCAAGGCCCACATCTACTATTTAAAGAAAAAGGTCTTTAAACACGTTTTAAAAGATTCGTTTGCCTCAGAATCTCTCAGTGTCTAAGGCAAGCAGGTACTTATAGAATGCGCCACAGATTCCAACGAGTGCACTGCAAATGACTTCTCTACAGCCACACTGGGAATTCTAAGGAGTGACTGTGATGATGAGCGCACTTCCTTTGACGGCGCCTGCTTGGTATGAGTTCTTGAAGGTAGGAAGGTGCAGTGCCATTCATACATCCGTAGATAAGGAACATAATTTTACAACTTATGTGCCAATGACCAATGTAAATGCCTGCTAAGGAACTTTTCCAAAAGATGTTGCCGAAAGAAAGATTGTGAAGAATCACCTACTTTTTTTCATTTCCAAACGTATTGCTAGATGCAAAAAAAAAATTGAATCTTTTTGCGTCTTTATGTATTTTTATAGATCATGTTTCTTGATAGCTAAGAACCGCTACTCTTGACTACTTTATTTTACAACGTCAACTATTAATTTTTGGCATACTCACTTTTGAGGTTAAAAACGGATTCCCCATAACTCATAACTGATCTTCTAGCCTTTGTATGTTTCTACAAAACCAAATTTGTACGACGAGATTAAAATAAATAGTCAAACACCAGCAAAAGTCGAAAAGATCATTTAAAGAGTGTTGTCGGAAATAAACAGGAAGTTCACGAACACGACAAACCCTGATCTGATATTTGTAAGGTTAGGCCTCATTATGATTAAGACTTGTCAATAAAAGCACGGACTTAATTAGCTGATATTGGTTTCTCCAGCCATGCAGAGAATTGAACACAAACTCGGACTAACCCAGGCAGTCGATGTGGTGATCATGGAGCCACCGGCAGCTCCGATGATTAGGGAAACGGAGCCGCGGCGATCGACGAATATGGAAGGACATATTGAGGACAAGGGCCGCTTGCCGGGCTGTATGAAGTTCGCAGGTGACGGGTAGAACCCCCATTCGTTGACGATGTTGGGCGTGCTGAAGTCGTCCATTTCATCGTTGAAGATGATGCCAGTCCTCATCCCACGGCGACGTGATCCGAACCTGTTGTCGGGAACAGAGCAGACGTAATATCATGTTTGATAAGAATAATTTGCGTATTTGTAAATCACTATGCAAAGTTATTGATTGTTTATTGGTAAATTAGACAACAAAGCTAAGAGGATTACAGTTGTTGAACTTTTATAGAGGACTTTATGTGTGTGTGTTTAGGTGTATGGTTCCGTGTCACGTGTGCAACCGTTTATTAGCGTTTGTGTCTGTGTCAATGGGTCTGTGTGTCTCCATGTGTGTCTGTGTTTGTCTATGTGTATCTGTGTGTCTTTTGTAACTTCCACTATAAAGGAATAGACTCCAGTAAATTTGTTAAATTAGAACACGATCCCTTCATTTGAATAAAATCAGTTTAATAAGAATAAAACTTTGAAAGTAATAATAATAACAACTCAGAAACTGATAGATACATAATACATAATAATGTCCTTCTTAACAACTACGTCATACTCAAACGCAAAACATAAATAAGCGCGTATGGTTTCGAGATTGTTTAACAAATCAAGACTAATAATAAAACATACGTGACACTGAGTATGTATATTTGTCTGTGTGTGTATGTGTGTGTTTTTATCACTGAGCTATATATACATGGAGTGCTCAAGCAATTAAAATAGAGAAGAAAAAATGGGAGAAAATGCGGACTTGTTAATATAGATAGGTGCACCCTGTCCTGAACTATATATACATAAAATTACATAAAATTTGAAAACTTTTTGTAATTGCGTCATTGTAATTTGATAAAAATTAACTATTTTATATAGACTATATATATACTCTCTTATACTAGTGTTGTGTTAATTTAAATAAGTACCGGCTTCATTTTTTTGTCAAGTAGGCTACAAAGATGAAATGGTTGATCATTTGTCTGAATAATTCTTTGAATACCACATACGCTTATATATGTTAATTAACTGAGTAAGTAATTTTAATGTATAATAGTATATTAGTATATATGTATTATTTAGACGCTAATTTATATCAATTAATCCACAATTTTAATTTGTAAAAGAATAATTTTATGTAGATGTAGACCAACATTATATAATATAGTTTTAGTATATTAATAGTAGGCTAAATATGTTTAGAAGCTTTCATTATAATTATATCAATAGTGTAGGCCTACAGCTATTTTTCTTTTCTTATAGTTTTTCTACAATCTATATAGTTCAGGACAGGGTGCACCTATCTATATAAAAAAAAGTCCGCATTTTCTCCTACAATTTACTTCCTTTGAGCACTCCATATAGTAGAGCTCAGTGGATTTTATGTATCAATGTGTCATTATTTTGTGTGTCCGTGATTTTCTGTACTTGTCTTGAGCGTGTATGCGTTTGTATTTGTGTTAATGTGTGTGTGTGTGTTTGTGTGCATAAATGTGTGTTCGTCGTGTGTGTGTGTCTCTCTGTTTTTTTTTAAAAAGGTGCCTGACCCGGCGTTAATGGTGCTGGTGACGGACACCGCATCTCCGTGAGCATCCAGGACGGACATGTGCGACGTGCTGGTCTTTAAAGAGGCGTCGTACGTCCCGCCGTAGGCCGTGTAGTCGAACGTCTTGGAAGGGTTGATCAGGGCGCGTATGCTGTCTGCGTACTCTCTCGAGGTCAGGTTGCGCAGCAGCTGGCCAGAGAAAATATTGGATAAGACGAAATGTTGTAAATAAACATAAGCTTTTAGGGTGTCCCCGTTCCCAGCAAGGAGATGACGATGTATGAGACACGTCTGAAGAATGTCAGCTGACTACCTCCCCAAGACAGCATTTAGATGGACACCCCCCCTCCCCCCCCCCCCCACACCGCACAGGGGGAAAAAAAAGAAAGGAATTAAGGAAACATGGAGAAAAACGGTGGAGTCTAGATTCTAGACTCATAGAGGCCTGATCTTAGAAACAGTTTGCTCGAGCTGAAGTGAACCGAGATAAATGGAGATCTTTGGCTTTCACCTCAAGCGCCAGCCGGCACGGAGAAAAACTGAGTGAGTTAGAGGACAGATAGCCTGAAGGTAGGGGCAAATAAACTTGAGAGAAACCCTCTCCAGAATACAATACTATACTCAGACCTTCTTTAAAGATGGATCTTATTTAACATATTATTATAAGATATTAAAAGAACAACAATTGAAGCACAAAAAAAAAAACACGATAAAATAACTCTTCTTCTTCTTCTTGTCCCTTAACCTTGGCGGTCGTTGGGGGGAGCTAATGGACACTGGGTGTCCATTAGTCCTCTCTTGGGCTTGGTAGACATGGCGGCGCCCATCTCCTCTCCAAGTCGGCGGTGGATTTATGGCTACCTGCACCGAGGGTCGAACCCCTGATGCGGCGTTTGTGAGTCGAGCTCGCTGTCGACTTTGCTAACCAGCCGCCAAATAACATTATAACCAGCCGATAAAATAACTACGAAACAGAATATTGATTATTTGTATATGTTCAATACTAAGTGTTCAACTGTTACGATGTAGTGGTCTTTTTTTTGTGTGGTGTGTGGTCAAACTGTGCGAGTGAATCGTGTGACCAATATAAAGCCAAGCTAACTACTTTGTCTCCACAACTGATTCCAGTGCTATTTCTATAAGCTTTTTTTTTAACCTCGCCCCCTAACAGATGCCGAGCTGCCTTCCGTAAAAACTATTCTTGTTGCCAGATTGGAAATTCAACGCTACGATATTAAAAATAGTCTTTCACAAAGTAACATACAATAACATAATGACTTACTTCTTTTATATCCAGAAAATCTAAATCTCCGAGCCCAGTTCGCTTAGCGTAGGCGAATTTGTAGGTCTCAATTATTTTATGGTAAGTCTTTATTCTGCCTTGAACTGTGGAGACGTCACTTGGCTCAAAGTTGAAGCCTATTGCACGTTAACAAAAAATTTAATTATTTATATAAAATTATACAATTCTTGAAAAGTAAGGATAATCATAAAATTGATGCGAATATTCACTACTGACAAGAGTAACACCGATAGTTAAATCACTAAACCTAGTGACATTAGAGAACAGAAGGACAAAGAGTAAAGTTATAACACAATAGGCATAAAACTATAATTTAGAAATACAACACAGTAATAAACGGTTGCAATACTCAGATAAACATAAGGACAAAAATACTTTTGTTGTCCCTTATGCGAGAACAAATGCATATAAGTACTCTTTCTACCTGAGTGGCATCCTTGCATGAAATGGGTTGCCTGAACAAACCAGGAAAAACAAGTAACTTAACATAATTTAAAACACTAATAAAATATGCAAGCCTAGACTCAGACCACGGATGTGCGTAGGATGAAATGCATGACTCCGAATGCGTTAATCCAATATCTAAATATATTTGTCATAATGTGGATAAGTAAAACAAGACATGGATACATGAATGATTCAATGGTGTATAATATTCATCAATGTGAATAAAGAATGAAATATAAGTAAAGTAACCTTCGGACCTTAATTGATCAAAGGGCCGGTGAAGCAGCGTTCACTGAAGAGGCTATCACCAGTTTCTGTTGTCAAGGCATACAAGGCGATGTGCGGACAGCACAATGCCAAGCCGCCTTTACTTTACTTCAAAGTAATGTCAGGTACCCATCAGATCTGGGTAGACCCAGGAAAACCCTCCAGTAACGGGAACGAATCCTAGCCTTCACCATAGGATTCGAACCCAGAACCCGCGGAACGCCAGTCGAACGCACAGCCGCTCAGCCAGCGTCCCATAAAAATGAAATATATAGGATCAATTAAACGTCTGAAGAAGTCACAATCGTGGACACATGAACAGATCGGCCCTTTCTTACAACATAAATCAATTAAATGATTCCCCTCAAAAAGAGTGGAATATAAAACTGTTACTTATATTATATGAAATTGTACATGTAAAATCTTGAATAAACATATTTGGAAAAAAAAAAGAACAAAAAAAAAAGAAACTGTTACTTACCATCTAAAACATTAAGGATGAAGGACAGCACTGGACCACCGCTGGGGGCAGGAGGGGAGATAACCTTCATTCCACTGTTTAGAGTAATTTCTAATGGTTTCTTTTCCTTGACCACATAGTTGAGCAGATCTTCACGAGTTATGATTGAACCTGTCCCGTTGTGACAATGGAGAAATGTGTCAACTATATAACTATAGCAATATATGAAAACTCTTATTTCTAAATTTAAGAATTTACAGTGTCGGTGGAGATATATATATATTTATATATATAGGCTATATTTATATATATACATACATATATATATATATATACAGTTGGTAGGGAGATAGATAGTTAGGTAAATAAGTAGGTAGGTAGATACGTAGGTACGTGGGTAAGTAAGTTGGTATTTGGGTAAATAGGTATATGTTTGTAGGTATGTAGTTATTTAGCTATGTAGGTATGTATGTATGTAGGTAGGTAGCGATGTAAGTAGATAGGTGAGTGAGTAGGTATGTAGAAATATATAGATATATATGTTCGTAATTATGTTGGTATGTATGTAGATACGTAGGTGGATCGTTGGTATATAGATAGATATCTACGACATGGATAGATGCACTGATCAACTGAATGTGAATGATGTAGAAATATACATAGATAAATAGATTGATTGATAGATAGCTCCTTTTAAATCAAAATACACAGTTTATATTGTTACGTCTAGGGTGGGCGGTTCTATCACAATTACTTCTTAGTTCGCTTGAAGAATCCTTATTCTCTTGCCCAAACTTCCATCCAACTTGTTAGAAAGACGCCAGGAACAATCAATATAACTTTTAATTTAACATATCACACACAAATCTAGCTCAACTCAAGTCCATAATAATAAAAATTCAATTTAACCCTTACAGTCCCGGGCGAGTATATAGAGGAACTGAAGGCAGCATAGATAGAAGTAGGTCGGTACGGGAAGGGTTAAGAAAACAAGACACACGTCGTAGTAAACACATCCTAACCAGTCTCTCTACACTCTACTCTCTTGTGTCTGACACACCTCGTGGCCAGACGGACAAGGGTCAGCCAGGGTCACCAAAACGAATGTTACCGCCAGAGGGGAGGTACTCACAACATACAAAACAATGGAGTTAAGGAATAATAGCCTCATACATCACAATAACATTTAAAGTCTTCTATTTTATCAGAAGAAATTAACAAGATAAGTTTAAATTTGT
The DNA here is from genome assembly GCA_949126835.1 of Anisus vortex. Lineage (NCBI taxonomy): Eukaryota > Metazoa > Mollusca > Gastropoda > Planorbidae > Anisus > Anisus vortex. The sequence continues at coordinate 38,422,412 of OX421503.1, forward strand.
GTACTATCTTTAAAAAATCTCTTGTGCCTACAAGTCCATTCACTGGAGGAGAAATAGTTTTCAGGAGAGTTTTCGAGGTAGCGTGTCATAGCTTGTAAAATGTATCATTTTTCCATAGCCTGGAAACGTATCTAGAAACACTAGAGGACAGAAGGACAAAGAGTAAAATAGTTTTAATACAATAGGCATTAAATTCTAATTTAGAAATACAACACAATAACAGCCTGTTGCAATGCTCAGATAAACATAAGGACAAAAATACTTCCTTATCCCTTATGCGAGAACAAATGCATATAAGTACTCTTTCTTCCCGAGTGGACTCCGGGTATGGAATTAGTTGCCTGAACAAACTAGGAAAATCAGTCACTTAGCATTATTTAAAATACTAATAAAAATGCAAGACTTGCCTCAGACCACGGACGAGCGTAGGACGCAATAATCTTCGTTATAGAAAGAACGTCTGCAATATACACGATAAGATAAGAGCAAGGCTCTTCTGGACACCATGACAGCAAGGGTCACTAACCTATATCCTGCAGATCTTTCATCAGATCGTCAGTCAAGGATCCGTTGTACAGGGCGGCTGCCCCGCCGTCGGCTATAGTCTGCAACGTCTTGGCCAGCTCTGGCATTCTGATAATCTCCCCTTCCTTGTACAGCCCTCCTGTTTGGCTGTTGTAGAAGACAGCCCTGCAAAGAAATATTTGTGTGTGTTTAAAGAACAGCTGAATGGTCAAGGCTGCAACTGGCATTGATATAATCAGAACAAAGTATCGCATAGGAAAACGTCAACTCCAAAAATAATAATAAATTCGTAAATATGCTTTTTAAGCATAAAATTAGCTTGCAACATTAAATATTCTAAAATCGAAATTTTGCTAATTTTAGGAACATGATTGACCCTTTAGCATAATAGATCTATAGGACATGGGTTATAAAAAAGTGGCTCTCTGGGTACGTACTAAAATTATGTCCATTTTGAATTAACGGTGTATGATATCTTTGAAAAAAAAATCTTTTATATAGAGGGTCGGCAACCTTTTGTTAATAGTGCGCCAAAGTAGGATTTCTAATTCATTCAGCGTACCAACAGCTTAAAAGCTCTGGCATTCAATTTCTTTACTTTTATGGGGTCATTCTCGTGCCATTTTAATTAGCATTGCGTGCCAAGTTTGGCACAAGGGTCGTAAATTGCCGATCCTTGACTTAGTTTATTTGTTCATGTAATATTGTTTGTTCAATGGATTATATTGTTCTGTTAAAAGGCCGTCTAAGTTTGTTTCATTACAAGGCTTACCCAATGGCCTACGTCACCAACGCGACATCGTTTGGTAAACCACATAATAAGTATATAACCGAATGCGCAATCGCATTTTTTTATGTTTCCGGAAGTAATACCGACGCCATACTGTTTAGACTCAGCGGACATGGTAACACTATATATTTATGTTTATTTACAATGTCTTTTTCATCAAATCTACAAGTTCGAACACCCAAAGCTAATGTTTCAGGCAAAAGATACAAAGGCTGTTGTGTAATAAACTGCAACAATTATGCGAAAACGATTGATTATCGTACAAATAAGCCTGTCAAACTACATGGCTTTCCTGACCCCGTAAAGGATAAACAACGGTAATTATTACTAAATATTAGTTGCCTTGCTTTAGTCCAAAGCTTGCTAAGACTAGATATCAGTAATAAAATAAGCCTTTCTCATTTTACTATAGTAGTGTCTCTAGTGACCGTTGCCTTGAGTCAAAAGAAAATGGCGGAAGCCGAGCTTCATTTTTAGTGACTGCGCATATAGGGATTGCGCATTCTGTTCTATACCTATTCTGTGTGGTAAACTACTCACAATAAAGAAAAAAGTCCGATTATAGCCTGCAGGAAAGTTAATTTACTTCTGCGTGAAATGCAGCGAAGGAGTTAAGCGTTAATGAGCAAAATTTAATTTGCATGGCAGTGAAGTAGTTGGCATTAGAGGTATCCACGGCATGGCATGGGTTACCTGAACTAAATCGGGGGGGGGGGGGGGGGTAAGTCAGCTTCACATTATTAAATAATTTAAAATTCTTAGAGAAATGCAAATTTGAAATCAAACAACAGATAAGCTTTGGACGAAAAAATCTGTTTTTTTAGGGGAGTCTCTAAAATATAAGAAAATATATTGCTAATGATACAAATGTTGCTAAGATATTTTGTTGCTTATGATAAGCTGAAGCCGGCTGGTCCTGCAGTTAGTTCACTGGACTGTCAATCAAAAACCAACTGACAAGTGGCGGGTTCTATCCATGCCACCGACCGAGCCCATCAGATCTGCTGGAGTTTCGGGACTAGAGGACACTGAGCATACTAAAAGAGCATGGTTAGAAGCGCTATATAAATAACCATTATAATTATTATTATATAAATAACCATTATTATTATGATACGTTTTTGGTTAGTATAATAACTGCTTATGATAAGATGTAGCTTATGATAAGATTATCATTGCTTAATTGCTTAAGATAAGTTATTGCTTAAAATAAGTTATTGCTTATGATAAGTTGTTGCTTATGATAAGTTTTTGCTAAAGATAAGTTTGAACACGTTAGAAGGAACATACCTTAGCGAGGGCTCGTCCAGAATATAGCTTTGCATGCCAAGCAGTTCAATGTGAAGAGCTCTGCTCACAGGGAAACCATTGGTTGAAAGTCTGATAGACGGTTTGAAGAGCTCCTTCCAAGGCAGGCTACCGTAACGTTGGTGGGCGTACCAATAGCCTTTTACCTCTCCCGGTACTGCTATGCTTAAATTTCCTGATCAAAAGAAGAATTATATCAGAAAAACAAGACCTTTCGGACTGTTTAAATGTTCATGTTTATGTTGTAATTGCTAAGAATAGACTCAAATATTACTGATGCTTTGGAGGAAAGGGGAAGAGTGTTGGAAGAGCTTTACAGATCTAGGAAGGGTCGTCAACACAGCAGGGTGTTATAGAACAGGGGTCTGCAACCATTTGACAACAGTGTGCCAAAGTAGTATTTTTAATTCATTCAGAGCGCCATAAGCCTTAAAGTCATCCTATTCTTTTCTTGTTGAAGAGACTTCATTTATATTTGGGGAATCTTCCGCTTGCCATTGAAAATCGCTCTGTGTGCCAAGACCGGCTCGCGAACCGTAGGTTGCCGACCCCTGCTCTAGAACATACATGAACGCAAGAATGAAAAAAAAACCAGGGTGGAACATTTTTAGGATAACAACGTAGCTAGAAATTAAAACAAGTAAGTCAAAGTCTCCTCTTGGACCGAATAGATCCATAGGCCATAGGGCCGGTGAAGCAGCGTTAGGGGATTGTGTTGCCAGCATAATGCCCAGCCGCATTTTCTTCTACCCCAAGTAAATTCTGGTACCCATCAGAGCTGGGTAGACTCAGGGGACACCCTCCAGACCCGAGAACAAATCCTAGCCTTCACCAGGATTCGACCCCAAGACATTTGGTACGCCAACCGAACGCGCTCCCGCTCGCCACCGTGGCCGATAAAATCAAATAAGTACAAAGACAAAAATATAACTTTTTAATCTATTTAAACAAAGGAAAAAAAAACCACACTTTTTCGATTTTAAAAAATAACATTTGGTAAATGTAAAGCGCATCCGAAGACTTTGTTATCAACAGTGCTATATAAATATGTTATTTGTAATTTTTGTTGACTGACCTATGGCCGACGTTTCTGGGTTGGCCACGAACATATCAGGTTTCGCCTGTATGGGTGCCACCTCCCTGGCGTCAATAACTGTTGAGCGCCCAGTAGCCCTGTTGAAATTGGAAAAAAAAATCCAAGCCTTGCATAAAACAGACAAAATTTAAATTAATCTTCACGAATTAAATTTCTTAAATATCCCTTTATCTTTTGTTATGGCCCTTTATGATGACTATTATTACGACTCGTTAAATCGGATTCAATGAATATAGTTGTATCTTTATTAGAAGTCTCTAGATTCTGCTAATCTGTAGCCCAAGCTAGGGGTTCCTTGACTGACAGGTCTATGCAGTAATGTAGTTATATTCGTGATAATTATCTTCAACACCTTTCTCAACAATGATAGATCAAACAACTCCAGTTGTTGAATAAACAATTTTATTTAAATTGTAGACTCAATATAAACGATCAATAAACTTCATCAACTGATGGTAACATAAGTATTTCAACAAAATGACATTATCTGTACAAGTATTAATATAGCGACTTCACTCTACAAACGTTTAAACTGAACTAACTTTAAGGAGGTCGGGACTTTACAAAGAAAACTATCATCGAAGATTCTACAGGGTCTTAATACGCATTTTAACCTCTTTCTCTATAAAATACTACGCTCCAGAATTATCCTCCAATTTCCACGGGGTTGGACGAATTATTTTATTTAAACTGCCCTCAGGGCATAAAGGTCAAACCTTGGTCGCCTTGGACTCTGATACGCACTTGTTAAGAGGTCAATGCCTTACTACGTCATTCATTTATGACCGATATTCGTAACACGACCACCCTTAAAAGTTTTATAATTATTTCTTTTACATTTTAACAATACTAAAAAATGTTAATTTTAAGGAATAATTATAAAATAAAATATTCCGGGGAAAACAAATACAGTTCAATTGGCGATCCCAATAATTCAATCGAACTGATAACAATAACATAATAATATATGCAATATAAGTTCATCTTATCAAATGGCTTAACTATAGTCATTCAATCATTCAATTTTTAATTCAAAACAATGGACAATTAAATTGTTTATCTAAATCTTGTATACAAGAAAAATACATAATCATTCTTAATAGATATAATATAATACAAGTTAATAATTTCTATTACATGAACATTCCACTGTAATAAAAACTCTCTCGTCCATTTAATTATAAACTAATATCTTTTACAATTTTGTAATTATACAACAAAAGAAAAATCACTTAATGTCTATTCAGACACGACTTATTTTTTTCCATAAGGAGAAAAAATTCGCTCTTGAGGAAAAAATACTACTAGGCTTGACCTAATTACACAACAACACGATCATTGTCTCGACAGTATTTTTTTTTCAGCCTGTAGGCTTGGACAACATTAGACAACTGTCGGTGACGCGACCCAAAATGTAGGTCAATTCCGCCTTTCTCTCTCTCTCTCTCTCTTTTTTTTCCTCTCTCATTCCCAATTGATTCTAATAATGTTGACATCGCTATGCAAATTTTTACCTCATCACAGCCTAGGTAAAAAAAATTGCTACGCGATTAAATAGTTATCGTATTAAATGAGCATTCTTTAACAACTATCATCTCAAAATCAAATTCATTTATGTTATCTTAAGAACATTAAACATAGTCTGTTCACGAATTAAAATAGTTTATAGACAATTTCATTAAAAATATTTCAATCTTTCATTTTACCATGACCTTTCGACGTCATTATTTTCCTTTTAAAAGAGTTCACATCGTAGCAGTTTTAAATTGACACATTCAGACAATCATGGATTTACTTTAAACAAATTTGGTTAATTTACTTAATTAACTATCAATCAAAGCAGATTATATTATCTTCATACAATCTTAGTACTACACAGTAAGTACTTATTTTCTTTAGATTACATCAAAGACATTTCAAATACAATATTATTGAAGTACAAAAGATAAAAGATTAGAATTTAAAGAGCATAGACTATATTTTTTTCTGACAGAAATCAATTTAACAATTTTTTACAAAACAATTTCTGGTCTGAATGGTTCCATCTCCCAGCTTTTCAGTTATGGTAAGGTTGGAATCCATTGCTCTTTTCCATGTTCCACAAAGGTTTTATTCATTATTCATAGATTCTAGGTTCTCCTGTTCCTCACAGTGTTCAGGTCTACCCAGTCTTTTGCTTGTCAATACAATTCATTCAATCTATTTTAACTAATACAAAAAAAATAGATTAGTTTTACAATCTTGACATGAAATCCTTAATTAATAATGCATTTGTTGAACATTGGTATGTCAACATTATAAATTCTCAACCATGAAATTCTCAATCATTCTGGTTTACAGTGTCAAGTCAGTGGCACATATCCTAAATTTATACAAAACAAGGATAAGTTTTATTTTACATTAGTTTCACTTCTGGTCTGCTTTTCATGTAACAGTATCCTAAAAGTGAAAAATCATATAAAATACATTTCTTGGAATTCTTGTTAGTCATAGTTCTGCCTTGCTGCAACTATTTTTACCCTTCATTATCATACATTCAATGATAATAGAACAAATGAATAAATTCACATAGAAGAAATTTGCATCTTGACTCAGTGCAATATTTCAACAACAGTACATGATAATATAAATCCATAGTACAATCATAAAACATTTCTCAATACTTTAGTGATAGAAAAATTCTCTTTTCTTAAAATCATTTACATCTTTATCAATCAGATTATCCTCTCTGCCAAATGTTTCAATTATCATTTCCAGAGATTCTCAAACATATCTTATAATCAGTCCACATTTATAATGTCCTCTGATTTAGAAACCAATTCTGCGGATAAAACTGATCTTTTTCTCTTATAGCAATTATTTTAAATGCTCAACCTAACAAGTTTGTTTAGAAATATCACACTATAATGATATTTACTCTAACAATACTTTTACTCAGTCCTTTTTCTTCACAAGTAAGGGATTTAGTTTTAAAATAGTAAGTTTGGTAACTAACTATCAGTGAATTTGTCATTCAATTCATCCTGTACTCCAGGCATAAATTTTACAATTAAGAGTAACAATGTTAACAACATCAAGCTTATTCCAATTGTTTTCAGAAGGTAAGGCTTTATCATTTTCAAATGATATAATATTTTTGCCTTTCTTTCATCACACAACAATGGCCTCTGCATGTGAGCAGTGTACAATTTTTTTCTAACAAATACAGTTATGTTAGACAAAAAATTTATGTACTTATCTAGGTACTTGATCAGCCCAAGGAGATCCAATTCGGTCTGCCATTCCTCTGGAAGTACTTTGAGTGGTCCTTGGACAGTGGGTCCAAAGATTGGTCCATAGGCTCCTCGACTTTCCGGATAGGATTCAGTTGTCACCTCATGCTCCAGGCATAAGTTCTTTAGGACTGGATTGAAGAGTTCCGGGGCGAAGTTGGTCCTTCGATCTGTCGGTATGGATTGTGGTAACCCATAGCTTTTGATAGTTTCGGTCCAGCTCTCCGCACTCGTTTCTTCAGTGATGCTCCTCAAATCTTCATCTGTACCGGCAACTGCAGGTTTGCATTGTTGTTTGAGCATGCTGTGGTCTATATGTTCATAGACATCATTAGTAGGAGTTTCTTCCTCGTCGACAGCTTTCTCATGTAGCTGTAGCAACTCTGGGTCTACTTTCTGCTCAGCAATCAATTCATTTTGCGATGACTTCTTTGATTGATCATTTCCTTTCGGACAATCTTCAATCTTGGAGAAAATAGTAGTATCAAGTTCCACTTCTTCTTCCTCTTTCTTCTCTCGTGGGAGAATTTCTTCTTTCTTTTCCTTTTCTTGTGAGATAATTTCTTCTTTCTTTTTCTGTGGTGTCATACCATTTATGACATCACCTACAGGATAAAGTTCTTTTTCTTTTCCTGTCTCCACCATAGGACTAGGGTCTGGATTTTCCTTCACAATCAGTTCAGGTCTCACCCTCCCTTTCGCCAAATCATTTGCTAGGATAACGGATATGCCCTCAACAGGAAGTTTTGATATTACTCCAACTGTCACATATCCTGTCACCAAGTCAGATGCGAGGTATATCCTATGTAGAGGTATTTCTTCTTTCCATTCAAAACCTCTCAATAGGACAGTCTGTCCTGTCAATGTATTCACATTTAATGGTAATACATCTTTAAGCAGCAGTGTTAATGATGCTCCTGTGTCTCGTAATATGTTTACGGACTTCAGTGGTCCTTCCTTTTGTAAGGCCACACAACCTTCACTAATGAACGGTTGAAAACTGCACAGGGTCTCTGTGTCAATTTTATTCTTCCCTTGACCATGACTTTCGGGTGTTTTTTCATCTTTCGATGACTTCAGACTCTTGTTCGAGTCAAAAATACTTTGGTCTACTTTCTCGTCTCTGTGGACCTGGACAATTAATCCAATAGTAGCCATTCTGTATTTATAATCAGGATATTTATCCTCATTTGCTTCAGTTGTAGATTTCTCTACCTTCTGACTTTTGCTCTCAGGCAAATCCACCCTCAGTGTTTCTGGTTTAGAAGAATCTTTCTTCGAATTCAGTTCGTTTGTATCTTCGCTTTCTTGTACATTTTGTATTGGTGCATGTCTGACGCACATTACCACTTTATTAGGTCCTTTTTCTTTCCTTATACTCCAACAGTCTTCTATGCTATGTCCTGTTCTTTTACAAAAAGTACATTGGACGTTTTTGTTGACAGGTTTCTTATTAACATCATTTTGTTTCACAAAATGCTCTTTTTCACGATGTTGTTGTTGTGTGTTTTCTGCTTGCCGTTGTGCCCTATTAAAATTCTTTCCATCAGCGGTTCTATGACACAATGTGTATTGCTCCGCTAAATCAGCAGCCTTATGTGGGTCAGTGATGTCACGCTCGGATAAATACATTCTTACATCCGGCCTCACTTTGTTAATAAAATCTTCTAAGAGAATGATATCTTTCATTTCTTTTAATGTGGAGATATTTCTAGATTTTATCCACTGATCCATTAACTTTTCTTCTGCTCGAAGGAAGTCTAAGTGTGTTTGGTAAGGGGACATTGTGTACTGACGGAACCTTTTCCGATAACTTTCCGGTATTTGGTTATAGGCTTTTAGTACAGTGTCTTTAATGACTTCATAATCATTTAATTGTTCCTCTTTTAACAATAGAACACAATCTCTTGCCCTTCCCTGAGTAAAAGCTGTTCTGACTAATATTTCCCATTTATCTTCTGGGAACTTAAAATCTCTGCAAGAAATTTCAAAGGTCTGGAAGAAATTAGCTATTTCACTTTCTTTATCAATGTAGGTAGGGACTAGCTTTTTCCATCTGGCCATCTCTACATCATTATGAGATTCTTTTTTAGTAGCTCCTATCTTCGCTAGCTCTATTCTTTCCTGACTTTCGCGTTGACTTTTCTTATCTTCCATCTCAAGACGTTTTTCTTCTATTTCCAAACGTTTTTGTTCCATCTCCATTTCCATCCGTTTCATTTCTAACTGAAATCTAAACTGTTCGGACATAGATTTCGACGTCTGACCTTCAACTTGATATCCCTCCGCGCTTGATTCTACTTTCAACTTGCCACTCGCAATCAACACATCTTTTATCTGCTGTGTCAACACAGTCCTGGATGGTGTAGTTTCAGTAACTTCTATCTTTAAGATCTCAGCGATCTCTTTTAACTTCTTTATTGATAAAGTTTTCAGAACCTCTTCTTCTGGATTTTCAATAAATTCCATTCTTTAGTTAAGAGATTTATAAAGTGGTAAATTTTTCCAACTTACGTTTTTCCAATCGGAAGAATGAATTCAGCGTTATTAGGCTTGCTCAGTAGGTCACGGCTTTACACACAACACAACACAACTTGAATATATGCTTCACTATACAACTATATCGGACGCAGCCCGCAAATTGTTATGGCCCTTTATGATGACTATTATTACGACTCGTTAAATCGGATTCAATGAATATAGTTGTATCTTTATTAGAAGTCTCTAGATTCTGCTAATCTGTAGCCCAAGCTAGGGGTTCCTTGACTGACAGGTCTATGCAGTAATGTAGTTATATTCGTGATAATTATCTTCAACACCTTTCTCAACAATGATAGATCAAACAACTCCAGTTGTTGAATAAACAATTTTATTTAAATTGTAGACTCAATATAAACGATCAATAAACTTCATCAACTGATGGTAACATAAGTATTTCAACAAAATGACATTATCTGTACAAGTATTAATATAGCGACTTCACTCTACAAACGTTTAAACTGAACTAACTTTAAGGAGGTCGGGACTTTACAAAGAAAACTATCATCGAAGATTCTACAGGGTCTTAATACGCATTTTAACCTCTTTCTCTATAAAATACTACGCTCCAGAATTATCCTCCAATTTCCACGGGGTTGGACGAATTATTTTATTTAAACTGCCCTCAGGGCATAAAGGTCAAACCTTGGTCGCCTTGGACTCTGATACGCACTTGTTAAGAGGTCAATGCCTTACTACGTCATTCATTTATGACCGATATTCGTAACACTTTGTTATCCTTATACTGCCTTGTATAGAAAAGTCTCGGTAGAATTATAATATTCCATTGACACACACATTGTCCAACACGCATTGTCCAACACGCATTGTCCAACACGCATTGTCCAACACGCATTGTCCAGTACGCATTGTCCAACACGCATTGTCCAACACGCATTGTCCAACACGCATTGTCCAACACGCATTGTCCAACACGCATTGTCCAACACGCATTGTCCAACACGCATTGTCCAACACGCATTGTCCAACACGCATTGCCCAACACGCATTGCCCAACACGCATTGCCCAACACGCATTGCCCAACACACATTGCCCAACACACATTGCCCAACACACATTGCCCAACACACATTGCCCAACACACATTGCCCAACACACATTGCCCAACACACATTGCCCAACACACATATTATTATGTTTGACTCACCTGTTGTAGATGGTCATGAAAAAGCCTCCTCCGATGCCCATTGACTGTGGACTGCCCAGTCCTGTACACACAAGGGTTGCGATGGCCGCGTCCACCGCGTTGCCGCCCATGAGCAGGATGTCCCTGGGTTGAGATGGGGAGATAAAAAAACACAACACGTTTTTTAAATAGAAACATTTAAACATGGGCGTATTTGAAAACACACTATTGACTTATAAACATACAAACATAGTTGTAGTCCTATTGACAACCTGAAAAACAAAAGATTTGAATACCGGTACGTCGTTTGCTAGGATCTATTATTTAAAAAAGGAAGAAAAAAGAAACTGCCAAAAACAGAGATACCCTAATCATTTCCCTAGAAAGGATTCCGGCGGGACCTTGATAGTAATGCAAATTGTGGGCTTCTTCCAGTCCAAGTAATAAATTGAAGAATGCCATTACGTCTTAAATAACTTATGCAATACAATATATAAACGCTGCCTTGCTGCGTTACTTACGGCAGTCGAAACGTAAGGTCGTGTATTTAATTTGATACTACCAAAGCTTCCCCTCCACAAAACTCTCAGCACTACAACCTCACCTCTGCTATCTTTTAACGCCCCCCCCCAACTGACCTCTCCCTTGAAGCGTACTCACTTTCCAGTGGTGGAGCACATTAGGTTGTCCGCGGCCACAGCGGCCGAGCCGTACCCCGGAAGTTGTTGGTGGTTGCCATGGCGGCCGTTGTCATGGGGACGACGGCCAGAGACAGTGTCAAGCTGGACTCCGGCAGAGATGATTAGAATCAGCGAAGCTGCGAATGCTATCTTAGACCTGCAAGAGTTAACAAGAATACAAGCAAAACCTGCTTTAGATTTAGAGCGATATAATGGTTCTTTGTTTTCCATATAAACATACAGCGGGGTGAATAAAACACTGCCGTACATTATGGGTAAAGTATATTTCAACATAGAGGCTTTTGGCTTAGAAGCCATTCCACATTCAAGCGTCCACTGATTACGAGCAGAGATAGACTCTCTCGGTTGCCCATTGACAACAACTAAACCGTCGGCGCCACTCAACAAGATAATCATTGGATATACGTTGGACAACACAACCCAACAAACGCAAATATAACCCAACCTAACCACAGCCAAACACAACCAAATACAATAAAAGACAACCCGACACAAACCCAACACTGTCGGCCGCACCTTTTCATGATTCGTAGTCCACGCCTTGAAAAGGTGTGTGTGTGGGGGGGGGGGGGGGTTAGGACCTGGATGTGGCCGACCTACGACAATGGGAAACAGAAACCAGCTTCCAGTCAGTGGGGGGAAACGTGGTGACGCAATCATCCAGTGCGCTTTTACAGATCGTTTCGATTTTTGTAAACCCCAAGATGCGTGCCTCAGACGCCGATTTGCAATATAATAATAATAATACCTTTATTTATTTACGCTGCCAACTTAGATAATGTAAGCTCAAAGCGCAGTTAACTCCGAGCAAGAACGAAAAAATACTTTTGATTTCGCTTATATTATATGGGAGCTTCCTCAACAACCAACCAATTAGATGCTTAGACACATTTGAATTAGCAACTATTGACCCATATAACACCGCAATTGGATGTCACGTGACCTAGTCAAACATTATTGATGACACCGAAAACGATTCCGGTCATTTTTAGTATTATCCAAGGAGCTAACTTTATGTCTGACTTAGCTGATAAAGGGTTAAGAACCTTTTGTATTAGGTATGCTAATATATTATTATATCATACGACTCCCCTGTGTGGGTATCGGGGGTCCTGGAAAAGACGAGGTGAAAGAATAACCCCACTGCTAAGTCCCACTTGCATGTCGTAAAAGGCGACTAATAGTGGGTTGTGCATTGGATATAACCCGAGCACGTAAAACGCATTCCCCCTTTGTGGTGCTGTTCGACAGAGGTCCAGATTGCACTACCCTGGATAAAGGTTTTGCGCTGCTCCTGCTGGGGGGCTCTGGTGTTGGTAGCATGGAGATGGGTGTGTGTAAAGTTGTGAAGGAGCCTGGATCCAGGATGTGACAATTCCACAGAGTATTCCCAGAATCTAAAAAACTAAATGGCACAACTGAATGTCATAACCATTTGGAGAGCTCTGTGGATGGTGGAGATTGGACCTTAGGCCAGCCCCCACATCAGCACAACACAACCCTGGCTCAATGCAGCCCGATCCCGGAGTTCCACTCACGGGGGCAGAACCGAAAACTCTCTTGAACTGCGGGGTCTGAGAAAAGCCACAAAGGAAAACCCAGGATAACAATGCCAGTGTGTCTGACGTTGACTGCAAGAGAGCAAATTGTTCTGCAGAATGGCTAATAGAAGAAGAAGAATATCATAGTACTCGACCCGCGGACTCAAAGAAAAGAAATGCGTATGCATGATAAATAGGAAAAAAAACTCGATATCAGCACTAGGAAAATCAGCATAACATAGATTTAAAAAAAATCGGGAAAACCCGAAACTCCGCTTATCAATTAAATAACCACTGAGCTATTAAATGCATGGAGTGCTCAATAACTTAAATTTGTCGGGTAAAATTAAAACTTTTTATTTATAAACAATCAAAATCACCCGGCGTTGCCCGGGGTAATAATGACATAGACTCAGCTTTAAATATAATTATTTTAAGACTATGATGAACTAATTATTAATTAAGTTGAATTATACCTCTAGGTAGACTATATTGGAATAGATTCAAATTTGTGTTGTTTACTTTCAAGCCTAAAATTTGACTCTAACTATAATTGGAAAGCTAATAGTAATGGAAAACCATTTAAAAAGCTAATTTACCCAGCATTTTACTGGCCTATTTAATTTATCCCCGGAACGCGGAGCAATTTAGCTTGATAATCTTCTTTATAGAAGGAGCGTCTGTAATGTGTAAGATAAGATAAGAGGAAAACTCTCCAACAAATGCACGTTTTATCAGGTTAGTGGTCAACATTCTAAATGATTCTAGAAAATAATCTTCAGGTCAGTGAGATAACACTGATTGGACTTGTAGATCACGTGTTTTCAAATTGACCATTTTACCGACAAACACGGACTTTTTATATATATATATATATGGATAAGTGATACACCAGTAGGATGGCCGATTTGACACTGACATACATAAAATCAAATTAAAAAGCATCTACATAAGGGAGCGACTGAAACCTACCATATTATTATTACGTTTTTATGTTTTTATGGCATTTATTACAAGCATGAGTATAATCCGAGTGATGAACTAACTAAGATACACGTATACTATCCGTGTATATCATCATCATTGGCTCCATAGTCTCGAAAGACGATTAGATTTGCGCTTCTGTGATTTAGCCAGCCCTGCAAAATTGACTGTGTCTGTGGAGACCTATCCTTGAGAGACAGGCTCTGTCGCATCTCTGGCACTTGAAAGATGGAACGTGTATATAATACAATACTTACTCAATTAATATATAAGCTTATATTTTTCAACAACCAGTTTGTTGAGTTCATTTCCATGGACGCATTTCCTGAAAGTGTTTAAATCAAAGTACATAATATTTAATTCTACGAATGAGAGTCAAATCGCCATTTTACCATAGTGAAACTTATCTATATATCAAAGTCTGCATTTACCCGACATTTTTTTTAACTAATTGATCACTCAATGTATATTATAATAGCTCAGTGGAAAAAACTCCCAACTTTATTTATGGCGCGTGTATTTATAGTTGCCATCAACAGTGTATTATATATATATACATTAACGCTTGCGTTGCTTGTGCTTATACAAGTATATAAGCTTATTCATCGATTATAAAATTCAACAAAATTAAGTATCTTTTACGATTAAAAGAAATAAAACATTTCTTTCATGACATATTAAGATTAATTGTACTTAACCACAATCCCATAGTAAATATTGCTGCTCCAACGTCTCTCGGGTGAGGTTCGATCCACTCACGCCAAGCAGCAACTGAAACTCCTTTCAAACATACAATCAACTAGCCTGATCCGGATCCGAGCTGTTCCCCCCCCCCCCCCCCCGCTCCATTTAATAAACACTCACATTCATATTCACACTCAAACTATAATCGGTTTCTAATCAAGGAGTTTTCCGTTTAAGCTGCTACACACTATGCATGTAATTACATATGTATTAATTCGGCCACGTCCAACGCTGAAGCAACGACAACGAATAATTGCACTTTCAATTTCTGGCAACGCCTATCTCGCCCTCATCTGTACAGTTGGCCTTGCATAATAATACTTGTTCATTTATTTATCTTTTCCCTTTGTAGGACATAATATGGATTTAACAGTTTTGATGGCCATCTTACCACGGTAAAACTTATTTATATATAAATGTGTGCATTTACCCGACATTTTTAGGCTGCTTTTATGTATATAATAATAGCTTAGTGGAAATAAGTTCCCAACTTTATTTATGCTTGTGCTTATACACATATATATTCAATGATTTAAAATTCAACAAAATTCATTAGCTTCTACGATTGAAAGAAATAAAACATTTCTTCTATGACACATTATGACTCATATCACTCCTCTGCTCCGATCTCTGCACTTACTTACTGCCCGTAACGCCGTGGGAACATAGGGCAGCAACAAAGTCTTTCCATCTTTCTCTGTCACGTGCGAAAATTCCAATCGTACCCCAGGAATGACCAAATTCTTTTAATTTCTGCTCCACTGTTCTGCGCCAGGTTACTTTCGGTCGACCTCTCTTTCTTTTTCCTTCTGTAGTCCAGTGTAGGGCTGTCTTGCAGATGTTTCCTTCTTCTCTTCTCAGCCAATTCATCGCGAACGCTTTTTCATTATGATAGTGCCCATGTCTTCTTGGTTGCATGAGAAATTAATTCTTCGTTGTTTTTTTTCTTTGGCCAGAACATTTTCAAAATCCTCCTGAGGTTTTTTGTGTGAAAGGTGGAACACTTTGCAATGTCCCGTTGTGTCATGGGCCAACATTCGACAACATAAAGAAGGACAGGAAGTACACAACTGTTATAGAGTTTTAATTTTTTTCTTATACTATATTGACAGGATTTCCAGATGTTGTTCATGTTGAAAATACAATTCTTGCTTTATTCAGTCTGTTCTGCATGTCTTCTTTGCTTCCTCAATCTGATGTGAGTGAGCTTCCTAGGTATGTGAATTTTCAGAGTTAGGAAGATCTTTATTATCAACTTAGACTGGAATCATAGTTGTGGTGTTAAGCATCATGACTTCTGATTTCTTATGATTGATTTTTAGTCGAACTTGTGAACTAAAATTATTCATTCTGTCAGGCTAACCATTAACCACGTGATCTCCTACAAGCTTCTCTCTGCTAAATGTGGCCGAATAACTGCCCCGGACAACCTTCGTACCTGCCTCGAGCTCTACACACAATCCCGTCCACTCCGCTCGGCTTCTGATGCACTAACTCTTCAGATCCCTCGTGCGAAGCTAGTGTCCACTGGCCAACGTGCATTCTCATACGTGTGCCCGTCCGCCTGAAATCCCCTTTCACTACAGCTTCGCCATAGCCCTAGCTTTGACACCTTCAGGAGCCGATTGAAGACGCACCTATTCCGGTAGCAGTATTCACCTGTACATGTATACATCTTCGTCTTTTAGTCGTTCTCTGTAACTTTCAACAGAGCATAGAACTGTTCCAAAACGTGATATGCGCTATACAGGTATTATTATTAAGATTAATTTTAGTTTTCTACAAATTCCATAGTAAATAATGCTGCTCTAACGTCTCTCGGGTGAGGTTTGATTCATTTACGCCAAGCAGCAACTGACTCGCCAACTGATCCGGATCCGAGCTATTTACCCCCATTTTATTTGTTAACTTCTGGCCATGTTTAAAATAAACACTCACCTGTGAAACTATTACAGGTTTCTGTCACTGCCACTATTGTTGATGTTGTTGCGACAGATGTGACATCGTTGTATTTATCAGAATGCCGACTTCATATCGTTCTTTCAAACAATAATAATTCTATCAAGGCGGGTTTACAGCAAGCAGTTTATTAATCATTGACACAACAAGTAGTACACAGATACTTGGATGTACATTAATCTTATCTCTCTTCACGTTCCATGAATCACATCATCTATTCTAACATTCTATACATAGGTTTAACATCGTTTTTCTTCCACCCTCTAAATAACTCTCTTTCTGACTGTCCGTCACACATCTATGACCACTCGTTACACATCCCTGGTCACCCGTGCTGACCTCTTCCGTGTCGATGAACAATATCTTTCTGGTGTTGCCACCTTATGCTATTTGTTTGTTATTGACACCCTCCCCCTTTATTTGAAAAAAAAACATTCTTTTTTTTTTCAATGATTATAATGAGACCATTTAATTCTTACAAAGAAAACATTAAAAAGATTAAAAAAACAAACATAATACATCTTGTACATCGGACTAAAGAGTGCAATAAAAACTCATGATATATTAAAAGAAATCCGTTAAGAACCTACAACAAACAAACAAGGAGTCGAGTTCATCAACATTTGCACACTAACTTTAATCAAACCAGTATCACAGTGAATATCTCTCTTCGAATTGGAAACTTTTGAAAAAAAAAAGTTCTATATATTTATATTTTAAACAAAAAACTAAGACATAATTTCAGAAAACTCCGAAGTTCTACGGAAAATTCCGACGAAGGTCTGCAAAGTCTCCGGCGACTGTGAGGTTTATTTTCAGTAGCCGGCTGGTAGGCCACCTTTCCTGTCGTCACATTTGGCCAGGATTCTTTGGTTCCAGACGTTGATGGCCTGGACTATTGACCTGCCACGTGTAAACTCTATCACGTCGTGACCAAAGCTAGCCAGACCTTTCACCACTTCCTTTAATACAACATTAACAACAACAGCAGATAAGCGAAATTGACAAAAAAAGATGACTAATAGTTTTTGAAATTCTATTCTAAAAAAAATTCGAAATATGATAAAGTATTTCAACACATGTATGCATTGACATTAAATATAGGAAAAAATGGAATGCCGCACAATAATAATAATGATAAGACAGAGAGAGAAAGTGAGTAGTGATAAAGAGAAATAGGGAGTGAGAGAGACAGTGGAAGAGAGAGAGAGAGAGACAGTGAAAGAGAGAGAGAGCGTTGGAGAGAAAGAACCTGTTGTTGTTTTTTAAATGAGTAGGCTATATATAAAGACACTCGAGCCTGTATGAAAACTGAAAGCGTGCTGTAGAACACACTGGCGTTGGTTGATAGCGATATTTCAGGACAGAATGATAACTTTCTATACCGGAGTTTGAAAAGAAATAGGCTCATCAAATTTCAAAGCTGCGAAAAGTGGCTAGAAAAACAACAACTCCAAGCCAGACCAAACGGGACATTTCTTCAAATTTAAATTGTCCAAGCGCTTTTCTTCAATCTAAACTTGGTATATTCTACTAAAACTAAATTAACACAATGTTTAAAAAAAAGTAAATAATAATGAGGTCTGGTCGTACTGTATGGAAATTCAGCAACGTTAATAGTTCTGGGATATTTAAGCTTCGAAACATTAGAATTCTGTAGAATACTTAGGCATAAGCCTATATCTGTAGAAATTGTGTGATGTTTTTTCAATTGAATATTTTAGATTTTAAAAGTATGAACATAAGAATACTAACATTTTCAAATCCCTTTTCGTATTGAGCAAAAGGCGGTAGAAGTTGGTGATGGAGTCTAGGCATGCTGACTGCCTCCTCCACATTTTTGCCCAGCCATAGTAAATGTGCTGCGACCTAAAAGTAAAATAAAATAATGTTAAATTTGTAGTTAAAATATTATAATGTATTTCCAAGGCCCACAGTCACTAGCTAAAGAGAAAGTTCTTTCAACACTTTTGACAAGACTCGTTTGCCTCAGAATCTCTCAGTGTCTGAGACAAGCTGTTACATATAGAATGCGCCACTGATTCAAACGAGCGCACTTCAAATGACTGCTCTACAACCACACTGGGAATTCTAAGGAGTGACTGTGATGATGAGGAGCGCAGTTCCTTTGAGGGGGCGTGCTGTGACATGAGTTCTTGAAGGTAAGAAGATGCAGTGCCATTCATACATCCGTAGATAAGGAACATAATTTTACACCTTATGGGCCATTGACCAAAGTAAATTCCTGCTAAGGTAAATTTCCAAATGATGTTGCCGAAAGGATTGTGAACGTTAGGCGTGAAGAATCACCTTTTTTTAAAAATTCCCAAACACATTGCTTGAACTTGAAGCAAAAGAATTTTTGTTTTGTATCTTTATAGGTCATGTTTTTTTTTTTGATAGCCAGGAAACACTACTCTTAACCACTTTATGTTATAAAGCAAGCTAAATTTAACTTAACGCGACTAACATGTCGACTATTAATATTATCTTTTTCTCACTTTTGATGTTTAACTGATTTCTCATAACTCATAACTAATCTCGTAGCCGTTGTATATTTCTAAAAGACCAGAATTGGACGACGCGGTTAAAATAAAAAGTCAAACACCAGCAAAAGCTAAAAAGATAATTTAAGAGTGTTGTCGGAAATAAACAGGAAGTTCATGCACACGACAACCCCATTACCTATTGAAAAGGTCATGCCTCATTAAGACTTGTCAACAAAAGCACGGACTTAATTAGTTTATAATGGTTTCTCCAGCCCCTGTAGAGAAATGACCACAACAACCGGACAAAGTCAGACTAACCCAGGCAGTCGATGTGGTGATCATGGAGCCACCGGCGGCTCCGACGATTAGGGAGACGGAGCCGAGGCGATCGACGAATATGGAAGGACACATCGAGGACAAGGGCCGCTTGCCGGGCTGTATGAAGTTCGCAGGTGATGGGTAGAACCCCCATTCGTTGACGATGTTGGGCGTGCTGAAGTCGTCCATTTCATCGTTGAATATGATGCCAGTCCTCATCCCACGGCGACGAGATCCGAACCTGTTGGCGGGAACAGAGCAGACGTAATATCATGTTTGATGAGAAAAATCTGTGTATTTTTAAATCACTATGCAAAGCGATAGATTGTTCATTGGTACATTAGACAACAAAGCTAAGAGGATTATAGTCTGCTCAACTTTTCTAAATAACTTTATGTGTGTGTTTGTATAGTTGTGTGTATGTGTGTCTAGGTGTCTACGTATCCGTATGTCATCGTTGCGTGTAACAGGTTATGAGTGTATGTGTTTGTGTCCGTATGTCAATGTGTGTGTGTTTGTGTGTCTGTGTTTGTCTATGTGTATCAGTGTGTGTCTTCGTATGTATAATATATGTCTGTGTGTTTGTATGAGTGTTTATGTATGTATAAATGTGTGTTGTGTGTGTGTGTGTCGATGTGTGTGTTGATGTGTGTGTCTTTGTTTGTCCATGATTTTCTTTACTTGTGTGAGTGTGTCCGTGTTTGTCTGTGTGTATATATGTGTGTTTGTCTGTGAATGTCTGTTTCTTTAAAAATGGTGCCTGACCTGGCGTTGATGGTGCTGGTGACGGACACCGCATCTCCGTGCGCGTCCAGAACAGACAAGTGCGACGTGCTGGTCTTTGAAGAGGCGTCGTACGTCCCGCCGTAGGCCGTGTAGTCATACGTCTTGGAAGGGTTGATCAGGGCGCGTATGCTGTCTGCGTACTCCCTCGAGGTCAGGTTGCGCAGCAGCTGGATAGAGAAAAGATTGGATAAGACGAATAGGTTGTAAATAAACAAAGCAGCTTTAAAGGTGACAATATGTCAGCATGGAGATGCCGATGGACGGGCACGTCTGCAGAATGTCAGCAGACTCCCTCCCCAAGACAGCCCTGAGATGGACCTCCCCAGGGAATAAAGAGAGGAAGACCTAAGGATACATGGAAAAAGATAGGTGGAGTGCCCTGGAGAGGGACCTGAAGGCTAGAGGCTTGAACTTAGAAACAGCCCCTCGAGCCGCAGCGGACCGAGAATAGATTGAGATCTCTGGCCTTCGCCTCAAACGCCAGCCGGCACAGAGAGAACTGAATGAGTTTGATGACAGATAACCTGAAGCACGAGATACAAATATACTTGAGCAATGCTAACTATTGTCATTTGAAAAACGAACATCTTAAAATCCTCACAAGAATACCATTTTAGACTCGACCTTCTATAGAGAAGGTGCCTATGTAACATATTATAAGATATAAAAAAAACAATTGAAGCAAAAAACATAAAATATCTACGAAATAGATGATTGATTTTTTTTAGATGTTGATCTTTAATACTAAGTGTTCAACTGCTACTGTGTGTAACAGTGTTTTTTTTTGTGTGTGCAGCCAAATTGTGCGAATCTATCGTGTGGTCAGCACAAATCAAAAAGTACTTTCCCACCACAATTGATGCCAGTGCTATGTCTTAAAGCTAAAAGTTGTCGGGTAACTTGTTAGAGCTGAGCTGCCTCCCGTAAAAACTATTCTTCTTGTTGTCAGTATGGAAATTCAACGCTAATTCTTTAGACCACTACGTAATGTAATAGTTATGATATTAAAAATAGTCTTTCACAAAGTATCATACATTAAAAAAAAACACAACAACGTACGTCTTTTATATCCAGATAATCCGAATCTCCGAGTCCAGTCCGCTTAGCGTACGCGAATTTGTAAGTCTCAATTATTTTATGGTAAGTCTCTATTCTGCCTTGAACTGTGGTGACGTCACTTGGCTCAAAGTTAAAGCCTATCGCACGTTAAAAAAAAAGAAAAGAAAAAAATGAATTTAAGCTTATAATATTAGTATTTAAATACAATCATAACATTCTTGAAAAGTAATGATGATCATGAAATTGATGCGACTATTCACAACTTACAAGCGTAACACTGATAGTTAAATTACTAAAACCTAGAAACACTTGAGGACAGAAGGGCAAAGAGTAAAGTTGTAATAATAAATAAGGCATTAAATTCAAACTTGGAAATAAAACCCAATAACATGCTGCAAAGCTCAGATAAACATAAGGACAAAAACACTTTCCTTATCCCTTATGCGAGAACAAATGCATATAAGTACTATTTCTTCCCGAGTGGCATTGAGGCATGGAATGGGTTACCTGAACAAACCAGGAAAACCAGTAATTTAACATTTAAAGCACTAATAAAATGTAAGACTAGACTCAGACCACGAAAGGGGGTAGGATTAAAATGCATGACTCTGAATGCGTTTATCCAATACATAAATATATGTGTCATAATGTGGATAAGTAAAACAAGACATGGATACATGAATTAGTCAATGGTGTCAAATATTAATCAATGTGAATAAATAATGAAATATAAGTAAATTACCCTTCGGACCTTCATTGATCAAAGGGCCGGTGAAACAGCGTTCACTGAAACAGCGTTCGCTGAAGCAGCGTTCGCTGAAGCAGCGTTCGCTGAAGCAGCGTTCGCTGAAGCAGCGTTCGCTGAAACAGCGTTCACCAGTTTCTGTGGCCACGGCATACTAGGCCGATTTATAACTTTCTGCACATGTATGGTTTCGTTTTCGGCTGAAACCAAAAATTAGGTTGCGGTCGGCCTCTAACATAGACTATAACACAAGTACAAAATACGGAATTTAAGTAAACACAAAAGTAGTATTAAAATACAGCTTAACAGTCTCTCACTACACCCAACTCTCTAAACGAGATACCACATGTTCCGAACCCCTTCCCCTCCCTTTTGCCTTGTCCCGTTATCGCTCTGGCCAAACCGACAAGGGGCCACGCAGGGTCACACAAAAAAACGCGACCACCAGTTATAAGTGGAGGTGATCGCAAAATAAAGGGAGTTAATTAATTCTAACATCATCCTCATACATCACAAACATAACAATAGGTTTCTAAAACTTATAAAACTTCAAAAAAACACAGTAAAAAAACATCCAGCTAATTTTTATCTTATAGACACATGCAAATCAAATTGTCTAACATGAATCCAAAAAAAAAAAATGAATATAAACAGAGAGGGGAAAACTGTTACTCACCATCTAAAACATTGAGGATGAAGGACAGCACGGGACCACCGCTGGGGGCAGGAGGGGAGATAACCTTCATTCCACTCTTTAAAGTTATTTCTAAAGGTTTCTTTTCCTTGACAACATAGTTGAGCAGATCTTCACGAGTTATGATTGAACCTGTCTCATTGTGACAATAGATAACATATAACTATCGTATTATAATATGAAAACTATGCTAAATTTGGGAAAATAAAGTATCGGTGGAGATATATATATATAGATAGATAGATAGATAGATAGATAGATAGTTGGCAGGTAGGCTAGGTAGATAGATAAATAGGTAGCTGAGTATTAAGAAGGTAGGTAGGTAGGTACGTAAGCAGGTAGGTAAGTAATTAGGTATGGCGGTATTTATGTATGTAGGTAGTTAGATAGGTATGCGAGAACAAATGCATATAAGTACTTCTTCCCGAGTGCCATTCGGGCATGGAATGAGTTGCCTGAACAAAAGTTTAACATCATTTTAAGTTTAAAGCATTAATAAAGATGCAAGACTAACTCAAGACTCAAACCACGGATGAGCGTAGGACGCACTAATTTTCTTTATAGAAAGAGCGTCTGTAATATATAATATATGAGCAGAGCTCCTTCTGGACACCATGATAGCAAGGGTCACTAACCTATATCCTGCAGATCTTTCATCAGGTCGTTAGTCAAAGATCCGTTGTACAGGGCGGCTGCCCCGCCGTCGGCTATCGCCTGCAAAGTCTTGGCCAGCTCTGGCATTCTGATGATCTCCCCTTCCTTGTAAAGCCCTCCTGTTTGGCTGTTGTAGAAAACAGCCCTGCAAAGAAATGTGTGGGTGTTTTTTAAAGAATAACCAAAAGGTCAAAGCTGCAACTGGCATTGATATAATCATACCAAAATATCACATATGAAAACGTTAATAGTTCATTTAATTTTTAACTTCTAAAATAATATTAACATTTGTAAATATGTTGTTGTCTTTTTAGCTTAAAATCAGCATGCAACATTAAATATTCTAAGACCAAAACATTTAAGGACATGATTGACCTGTTAGCATAATAGGTCAATAGGTCTGGTCAGTCTGGTCAGAGGTTATCAAAGTGTGGCTCTATGGGGAGGTACTAAAATTATTGAATTGACAGTGTATGTTATCTTTGAAAAATCCATTTATATAAGGGTCGGTAACTTTGTGCTAATAGTGTGCCAAAGTAGGATTTCTAATTCATTCAGGTTGCCAACAGCTTAAAAGCTCTAGCATTTAATTTCTTGACTTTTATGGTGTCTTCCTCGTCCCATTTAAATTCGCTTTGAGCGCCAAGTTTGGCGCGCGTGCCGTAGCCTAAGTTGCCGATCCCTGACTTAGTTTATTTTTCATAAAATATTGTCCTTTCAATGGACTATATTGTTCCGTTAAAAAGATGTCGCTTATGATAAAATGTTGCGTACGATAAGTTGTTGCTTATGATAAGATGATAAGATGTTGGCAACATCTTATCATAAGCAACATCAGATGTTGCTTATGATAAGATGTTGCTTTGAACACGTTAGAAGGAACATACCTTAGCGAGGGCTCGCCCAGAATATAGCTTTGCATATCGAGCAGAGCCAGGTGAAGAGCCTTGTTGACAGGGAAACCTTTGGCTGCAAGTCTGATAGACGGTTTGAAGAGCTCCTTCCAAGGTAGGCTACCGTAACGTTGGTGGGCGTACCAATAGCCTTTTACCTCTCCAGGCACTGCTATGCTTAAATTTCCTGATTGAAAGAAGAATTATATCTAAAAACAAGACCTTTCGGATTGTCTCAATTTTCATGTTTATGTTGTAATGGCTAAGAATAGACTCAAATATTGATGATGCTTTGAAGGTAAGGGGAAGAGAGTTGGAATAACTTTACATATCTAGGAAGGGTCGTCAACCAGGAATAGGGCTCTAAAATCGATATAAATGCAAGAATGGTAACAAAAAATCAGGTGGACCTTTTGTTTAGGATAACAACATAGCTAAAAATTAATTCAAATAAGTAAAAGTATCCCGTCGGATCGAATTGACCTATAGTGCCGTTGAAACAGCGTTCACCAGTTTCTGTATAAGGAAAGAGTTAGAGAAGATAGCTAGATACAAGAAGAGAAAGAAACTGTTAATGGCCTCCACCAGGTTGACAATGCCCTAAGAAGAAGATATAATTATAGATTAGACGAGCGACTGACCTATGGCTGAGGATTCTTTGTTGGCAACGAACATATCAGGTTTCGCCTGAATGGGTGCCACCTCCCTGGAATCAATAACTGTTGAGCGCCCAGTAGCCCTGTTGAAATAGGAGCAAAATTAAATATTAATTTCTACAAGCCAAGCTTTTTTATTAACAGACAAATGATTCTGCCCGCAGTAAATTTCTATTATCATTATAAAGAAAAGCCTCTGTAAAATAATATTCCATTTGACAAACACATTATCCAACACACATTGCTCAACACACATTGCCCAATACGCATTGCCTAAGACACATATATTACTCACCTGTTGTATATGGTCATGAAAAAGCCTCCGCCGATGCCCATAGACTGTGGACTGCCCAGTCCTGTACACACAAGTGTGGCAATGGCCGCGTCCACCGCATTGCCGTCCATGAGTAGGATGTCACTGTATTGAGACGGGGAGATTGAAAAAAGGCAACACATGTTTTAAATATAAACAGAGGCGCATTTGAAAACACAATATTGACATAGAAACATAGAAACAAAGTTGTAGTCCCATTGACTAAATCAACAAAATGATTAATTTTAAAACTAGACTTTTTGTTGGAATCTATTAGAAAAAGAAAGAAAAAAAAGAGACTGCCTACAATAGAGATAGATCTACCCTAATCATTTGCGTAGAAAGGTTTCCGGTGGGCCCTTTGGCAGTAATCTTAATGTTAGGGTGAGCCTCTTCCAGTCCATGTAATAAATTCAAGAATGCCGTGACGGCTTGAACTACTTATGCAATACGATATATAAACGCTGCATTGCTACGTTACTTACAGCAGTAAAGACGTAAAATCTTGTATTTGATTTAATACTATCATAGCTCCCCCCTCCACAAAACTATCAGCGCTACAACCTCACCTCTGCTATCTTTAAAAGTGCCCCCCCTCCCCGCTATCTGCACTCTCCCTTGAAGCGTACTCACTTTCCAACGGTGGAGCACATTTGGTTGTCCGCGGCCACAGCGGCCGAGCCGTAACCCGGAAGCTGTTGCTTGTAGCCTTGATGGTCGCGGTGGTTGTCATGGAGATCGTTGTCATGGGTATGGCGGCCCGAGACAGCGTCAAGCAGAACTCCGGCAGAGATGAGTAGAATCAGCGAAGCACCGAACGCTATCTTAGACCTGCAAGAGTTAACACGAATGCACACAAAACCTGCTTTAGATCTCCATCATACTACGGTAAAACTTATCAATATACAAAAGTTTGCATTTTCCCGACATTTTTATGCTTTATTTTAAGTGATTAAGGACTTCATGTATATATAGTTCAGTGGAAATAACTCCCAGCTTATTTATGGCGCGTTGTTATAGTTGCCATCGACAGTGTATATATATATATATGCCTATATTAAAGCTTGCATTGGGTGTACTTATACCAGCATATATTCACTGATTTAAAAATTCAACAAAATTCAGTAGCATTTACGATTAAAATAAAATAAAACATTTCTTTCATGACATATTAAAATAAATTGTACTTAAC
Organism: Anisus vortex; assembly: GCA_949126835.1. NCBI lineage: Eukaryota > Metazoa > Mollusca > Gastropoda > Planorbidae > Anisus > Anisus vortex. Next base: position 38,448,817 of record OX421503.1, read on the forward strand.
CACAATCCCATAGTGAAAAAAAGCTTTTTTAACGTCTCACGGGCGAGGTTTGATACACTCACGACAAACAGCAACTGAAACGCCTTTTTAAACATAAAATCACCCAACCTGATCCGAGGTGTTCCCCCCCCCCATCATTTTGTTTTTTGTCAGACTCCTGGCAGTGTTTAAAAAACACTCTTATCTGAGAAACCATAATAGGTTTCGAATCAAGGAGGCTCCGGTAAAGCTACCACGTACTATGCATGTAATTACATATGTATTAACTCGGCCACGTCCAACGCTGAAGTGACTACATCGAAGTATCGCATCCACCTCGAAGCCCTCGCCCCCATCTGGACGGTTTGATTTTGCATAAAAGTACTTGTTCGTTTATTTATCGTTTTCCCCTTTGTAGGGCATAACAGGGATTTAACTGTTATGATGGCCGTATATATTTATGTATCTGCTGTATTCCTATTAAGCGCATGTGGATTGTACCACTGTTTAACTGTTATGATGTACGTATATATTTATGTATCTGCTGTATTCCTGGATTTTACCATAGTTTCACAGCCTCTGACGGATCCTACTTATATATTATATTTGAAACAAAATCCTTTACATTAACTTTACAAAACTATGTATGTTTCTGATTGTCTGGCAACAGACCCAATCTTTGGGGGTGGCTAACTGACCTACTTTCGGTCATGCCATCGTGTTGAAACTTGGCACATAGACGTGTTTCAATTGACAAAACCCAACTTTCAAATTTTCGAACCACATCCCTTCACAACAGCCAACAAATTAATAAAAAAAATCCGTTTTAAACTCTTTACTTTTTTCTTTACTTTTTTCTTTACTTTTTTCTTTACTTTTTTCTTTACTTTTTTCTTTACTTTTTTCTTTACTTTTTTCTTTACTTTTTTCTTTACTTTTTTCTTTACTTTTTTCTTTACTTTTTTCTTTACTTTTTTCTTTACTTTTTTCTTTACTTTTTTCTTTACTTTTTTCTTTACTTTTTTCTTTACTTTTTTCTTTACTTTTTTCTTTACTTTTTTCTTTACTTTTTTCTTTACTTTTTTCTTTACTTTTTTCTTTACTTTTTTCTTTACTTTTCTAATTACGCTTAATGGTGCGCATTGTTAATGCCCTGGCCTAAGTATGCATGAGATACTTTTTTAGCCCAAACTGTATCCTAATCTACAACAGCTGTCACACCCAATAGATAGTTTGTTTCAACGTTTTAGAAAAAAAAGTAAATACATTATAACTTGAAGCCCGTATATCCATTAGACACAGACCTTGGCTCTCAGCCAGTCGAATGACTTAATTTTTTTACATTTACATTTAAACTAGTTGTTGGAAGTTGTCGCAATAAGTTATATATATATATATATGGCCGCTCGTCCATCTTACCACCCCCACCCCTCCGATAGAAATTCCTCCTAAACTGCCCCCACCCTAAGTAAGGGTCTGTAAATAAGAAAACTGTGTGTATGTTGGTTAGAATTATTCCAGTGTTAAAACGCTTCAGTACTTTTCATTCCAAACATGCATTTAAAGAGAAAACAAATAATTCAAACGTTACAAATTCAGATTCCAAGGGAAATAATTCACACATCCAGTGAATTCGAAATAAGTTTATGTATAATTACATATCTTGTCTGCCCTTTTGGCCTGATCGAAGTGGTATATTAAAAGTAAAAAGCTTTATTGACGAGATCGAAGTGCCGTACACATTAAGTAGTGTCGCTCACTTCTGTATCACAAAAGGCGGACAAGTTATGTTAGAACTTAGAACACAAACTTTGGCTATTTGGATATGTTATCCGAGCCTTATGAGACTAGGAACTTGCTCCGTTTTCTCGCATTGGCTCTTGACATGGTCGTGCCTGGACTACGGCCGCCTGCATTTGGGACCTCATGGTTGCTCATGAGACCGATAGTGCAGGGGGCGAAACTAGCTGCCTCACGGCCAGTGCCGTTGCTAGGGATTTGGGCGCCCGGGGGGGGGGGGGGGGGCTTGGCCTCTTTAGGGGCCCCTGCATTTTGACATTCGACATTACGACATGAGAAAAAAAATTCGAACACTTCTTTGGGGCCCCCCCTTGAAGTAGGGGCCCGAGGGGGACTTTCGAATATGGACCCCCCACCCCCTCCCCTAGCTACGCCACTGCTCACGGCTGAAACCACCTTTTCCGGGCAAAGCCATCAGTACGTGTTCAGTTATGTTGCGACCATAAGCTTTAAACTGCCGAATGGCCGCTGTAGTATCCTATGTTTACAATTTACAATGTACTGTGTGTGTGTGTCAAGGTTCAGTGGTCAGTATTGTTTGTTTTCGTTGTGCTTCAAGATCACGTGCTACCCTGCCCCCCCTCCCCTTCTGTGTAATTGGTCCCAATAAAAGTTTAGTTAATGTTGAACATCTGAAATATGATGTTTTATTTTCTTTCAAGTCGCTACACACTACACACTACACACTGCACGTACAGCTGGCTATTCACAACTAGGCGGAGCGAATCACGCCACCAGGAGGGGCAAAGAGTTCGATTGAGTTCTACACGCGCCTCCTTTTAAAAAATAGAACACTATAATAACAGAATTCGAAAAGTATTTTGTATATTTCTGCCAATGAAGAAAACCGACGCCCACCAAAAGCAATAAAACTCATAGCTAAAAATTAAAAAAAAAAAAAATCAAAATTGTATTTATATATTTTGTTTTTAATAAAATGTAGGCCTATGATATAAATTATATAAAATAAAAAAAATAAAAAAATAAAAGCAAAATGCATATCAATACCATGAGTCAAAATAACATTAAAAAAATATATTCGATTCTAACGATAAAAAGGAATAAAAGGCAGGTAGTATTTTTGTTATGTAATAATCAAAAGTAGGCTATATATTCCTACATTTGTTGGATCCTTACTAAAAGTAGAAACTTCTGGAACCTATCAACTAAAGAAAACACCGGTTAGAACTATGCTAGAATATGCAATATTGTATCATATAAGATAAAATATAAATATTTTGTTTTGCTCGAGTGAAGCAAGTGGCAACCATGCTGATAATGGGCTGCCTGATCTACGACAAAACAAACTAACTAAAACATCATTGAAAAAAAAACAACTATTAAAAATGCAAGACCTAACTCAAATCCCGAATAAGCCAAGGACGCAATATTCTTCTGTAGAAAAGGAGCGCCTGTAACCGATAAGATAAGAGTATTGCCTGTATCCTTGAAGACGCCATACTTAGTGTTTAACGCTGCGCACCAAAAGCAACATTGAGACTATGTTGCCCCTTCACAAGAAATGCTATGTCCGTAAACAGTTGAGGTGAAACCTCTTTTAGGTTCGGAGGAGAAGGGTCTGAAACAAGCGTCAGTTTGCATAGAAACTTTAACATCGCATTTTGATCTTTCTCCTAGAAGTGTCTAAATAAAGAAACAGCCAATCGGAGTTTGCAGTGAACGGAAGTGCAAAGTAATGATACGCATACAAAGCATTTTAAAAATATTAACGAAACTATTTCGAAAATAATTTGTTGTGTTTTTTATTACTAAAGCTGTAAAGCATTTGGAATTGAAAGGTAGGAAACAATATTATATAACATAATGCATAGAAACACTAGAAGGGCAAATAATAAAGTAGTAATAATACAAATTACAAAAGGCATTAAACTCTGATTACAACCCAATAACAGCCTGTTGAAATGCTCAAATAAACATAAAGAATATTTTCCTTATCTCTTATGCAAGAAAAAATGCATATAAGTACTCTTTTTTTCCCGAGTGGCATTCGGGCATGGAATGGGTTACCTGATCATACCAGGAAAACCAGTAACTTAACATCATTTAAAACATTAATGAAAGATGCAAGACTAGACTCGGACCACAGATGAGCGTAGGACGTCTTTATAGAATGAGCGTCTGTAATATATAAGATAAGACAAGATACAATACTCACAAAGACACAGAGATGCAAACAACAACAACAAAAAACGTATTACATTAGCTATCTCGACTATTAATCTATGAATAAATAAAGCACAATCTTCTGCATAAAAGTAAAAGAACATTATGCGACTTATATGCCAAGAGACTATTGTTTTTAAAGAAGGCATGAAATACTTACCCTTCCATTATATTATATCTACGATAAGATAAGCCATAAAGCCAGTTAATTTGCATAAGACTAAAAGATGATAAGATAAACTATCTGTGTTAAAATGTATTATCTTATAAATTAAAGGCTTTTCCTTAGGCCTACTAAGTTTACAATTTTAACAATTCCTAAGTCAACCGTGGTTTGAATTTATATTACTAAATGAAATCTTGTTAACTTTCGGGTCAAACCCACAATGTTGACCGACCATGCTAAATGTGATAGCATGGAACGACGTGCCTTTCAAATGACCATCACTATTATTATCATCTTCATATTCTGATGATATTAGGTTGCCAGTTTTCTTCACTAGTTTCGGCAACCCATTTATTGTCCCAAATGCCATCCTAACAATGCATATGAAAAATCATTATTAACTCGCTCTTGCATATAGAATAAGAAAGTTGTTCTATGTTATTAGTCTCAAAAGATTTCCGTCCTATTGGGATTCAAGGAAAGAAAATTTTCCCGATAGACCATGTTCAGATCTCCACTGGCTCTCCGTGATGAAGCGCATTAATAAAAAAAAATTGATGTCTCTTACATGGGATGTATAAATGACTCTGCTCCTTCCTACCTTCAAGAACTTCAAGGGAACTGATCTCTTCATCATAGTCACTCCTTAAAATTCCCAATGTGCCTGGACCCAAAAAAAGAATTACCTTGTAGCGCGAATATATGTCACCTTCTATATGGAACAGCTTGCCTCAAATACTGATAGAATCTGAGACAAAAGAGTCTTTTAAATAGAGCTTAAAGCTCTTTTTATCTAACTAGTGTGCCTTACATACCAAAACATCTGTCACTGCAATTTACTCCAAGAGCGCACTGAACATGCTAAGTTTAATAGCATGGATAGAAGCGTTATATAAATAACAATTACTATTGTTATTAACGGTCATAGCGATAGTAATACAACTTTGACTAGTTTCGGTAAGATAGTTATAGTTATAGTACTTTGATAGAACTACGTCTGAAAGAAAAGCTTTTTTTCAAAATTTGCTGAGATTCTGGGAATGTGACCTTTGTATTGTCGTGATATTACTTTAAATGTGATCTTTGAATTCTTAGTTAAGATCTTAAGTCATATGTATTAACTTTGTGATTTACATTGTCCTCTATATTCATGTTTTCATCATCATCCTGGTCCAGCAGCCATCTGAGCACTTGCCCTTTGGCCTGAGGCTATGGTGAAGAAATTACATACTTTTACAGCTGTTCGTAGTTTGAATATAGAGTATTTGAGAGATTTGGTGTTTTGGGGCGGTAGACATTTCGTATGTCTGTAGTGCCGGACTGCAGGACTGTCAATAAGGGGATGGGCATATTCATGCTATAAGCGCTATATATTGTTGTTATATGTCCCATCGTCTGCCTCAGGTCAACGTTTCCATGGAGTTATCTCCCCTTAGGTCAATGACGTGACCTTCACCTCGCGAGTCATGGGAAAGCAGCCGACGACATGGACTACAAGCGGGCAGCTGTGGCGGCGGACACCCAGATGTGTTCAAGTGTAGGCAAGTAAGTGTCGGGTTCAATTCAAAGGGGGGCGAGGAAGCCTTCGGTAGGCGCGGGCAATGGGGCGCAATGGCGAGGATAAGAATATTGGCACCAAATTTAGGCTACCCCTTTTCAGCCACTCCCCCTACCACAACCAATTTTCAATAGATCAATTTATTCTTGGGTATAGATTATTAAAAAGTTAGGACAAATTAAAGAAATGCAATTGACCTTTGTAAACGAAAGAAACCTTTGGAAAATTTCGCTTCTAAATTGTTACGACCACATTTAAAAAAAAGCATATCAAACATTGTGACATACCAACAATAGCAAACAAGATAGAAAGGAGAAAATTGAAAAGGGGCATGCCATGTGAATGTGCTGTGGATGTCAGGCAACGGATACCTAAAGTCTGGCATTCAATTCAATTGCACCAGACAATGAGCAATGGGAACTGTTAGATAACAGACATACGGTTAGATAGACATTAAGACAGATAGGTATATAGCCTATATAAACCTTGATAGATAGGTAGATAGCGATAGATAGATAGAGATAGGTAGTTGGATAGATAGACAGATAAACAGATACTGAGATAGACAGATAAATAAATAAATAGATAGGCAGGTAGGCAGGTAGGCAGGTAGATGGCTTAATCCAATAATTGATAGATAGATTGATTTCTTGATTGCTAGACTATTTAATATTTCACTTTTTGGTGTTCGTACAAATAATATGTTGATCTACTTTTGGTGTTCGTACAAATAATATGTTGATCTACTTTTGGTGTTCGTACAAATAATATGTTGATCTACTTTTGGTGTTCGTACAAATAATATGTTGATCTACTTTTGGTGTTCGTACAAATAATATGTTGATCTACTTTTGGTGTTCGTACAAATAATATGTTGATCTACTTTTGGTGTTCGTACAAATAATATGTTGATCTACTTTTGGTGTTCGTACAAATAATATGTTGATCTACTTTTGGTGTTCGTACAAATAATATGTTGATCTACTTTTGGTGTTCGTACAAATAATATGTTGATCTACTTTTGGTGTTCGTACAAATAATATGTTGATCTACTTTTGGTGTTCGTACAAATAATATGTTGATCTTCTTTTGGTGTTCGTACAAATAATATGTTGATCTACTCCCACAGAGACATCATGCTGAAAGGCGGCAACGCGGTGGATGCAGCCATCGCCACTCTTCTCTGTACAGGACTAACCAGTCCTCAGTCTATGGGCATTGGTGGAGGCTTCATCATTACCATATACAATAAGTATGTATCATCTTACACCATTGGATTAAATGTGTAACAGCTTCCACCGTTGGCTAACTGTGTAGTTGGCTAAATGTGTAATTGGCTAAATGTGTAAACACTTCTAACATTGGTAAAATAACTAACAGCTTCTACTATTGGCTAAATACGTAACAGCTTACACCATTTGCCAAAACTGAACTGCTTCATTGATTGTTCAAAAGTACATTAATACAAATTTCAATTTCTTTGGGCGCCAACATTTAATATTAAATCCAACATATCTAACTGCTAAATTAATTTACTTATTATTACGAATCAACGCGAGACAATACTGTTGATAGTTTGTAAAGTTTTTGTAAAAGGGTGATTAAGTATTGGCATATAATAGCTTAAGTGTTAACAAATGCACCCCGTTTTAAACTGCTAAATTTGTATTATAATAGAAAGAAGTTCACTGGCGTTTTAAATAAATAGTTGGAAAATTGACAAATTAGGTAATGAAATAGTTTTTGATGTCAAAGTGAAGATATAGGATGAAGGTTCAACCCTCCTAGAGACTCTATGGCCGAGCGGCAGCTCTAGTGAACGCTGCTTCACCGGCTTTTTGGATTAATTTGGTCTGACAACATATTTTAATTTTTTGTAAAATAAATGCCTTAACATTGTATGATGAAAGCTAACATATTTAAGTCATGAAAAGATCACAGGAGCTCTAACTAATACTAATCAAGGGAGTAAGAACCCCGAATCGACAGAAAATGAACTAGTGTTTCTTCTCTTTAGATCTGAAGGCAAGGCCACAGTGATAGATGCCAGAGAGACAGCCCCGAGACTTGCCACAATGGACATGTTCCATGAGAACCACGCTTCCAGAAAAGGTAATTAAATCGTAAAAAGTATCCCGTCGGATCAGATTGCAGAGCTCACCAGTTTCTGTCGTGGCTAGACTCCAACAGGGTCTTGGAATGCTGCCCCCCCCCCCCCTCTTTCCTCCCTTGTTCATCGTTTCGCGCTCAACGTAAGAGACGAAAGAACTCGTCCGGTATGTTTTCTATATAGCCTACTTCAAGAACAGAGACATTTAGGGACTCTTTTTGTACAACTATCAGTGATAATCTTTCAACAGAATTATCAGTCAGCCAGATAATACAATAGCCGACTCTTAATAATAATAATACTTTTTCTTGTATGTTAAATAGTATGATAGTGTGACTGAATGTCTATTGTGCTTTAGTACAAATGGTTCTTTAATATTGTTTTAAGTACCGTAATGCTGAAATTGGACTCTATGTAATGAAGTCGAATTTCCATTTATTTGGATCAATAAAGTAATATTATCTTATCTTATTTTACTTTATTTACTAGTACTATCGACCTACATGGCTTCTTGGCTAAATTTAGTAACAGTTAGGGAAGTGGGTTGTTGGGCAGGCTGCTGCGTTAATTGTTCTCAACATTCGATGTGCTTAACCTGACAAAAAGACATTTGCCCTACCAGGTCCTTTGAGCATAGCGGTTCCAGGCGAAGTTCAAGGCTACTGGTACGTTCATCAGAAGTACGGAAGGCTGCCTTGGTCAGAACTGTTTCAACCGGCCATTGGGCTTGCCAGTCGCGGGTTCCCCGTGCCCCCAGGAATGAACAAGGCGCTGGCTGGCGGTAGACAAGATATTTTGAAAAATTCCGGCATTAAGTGAGTATTGGTCACAAGGACGCCCGGGAGGGAGGGGGGGGGGGGAAGAAAGCATCATGATATAGATAAATTGTAAGACCAACTGAGGAGATTTTTCTCAAACAACGAAATATTGAATAGCAACATACCGAAGTGACGTTTTTTTGTAAGGGAACAAAATAATCAAAGCATGACCCATTGAATCTATATTTAACCTTTTTTTTTCAAAAAAAAAAAAAAAAAAAAAAAAAGAAGAAAAACTGGGTCAAGATTCAAAACATGTGGCAATAGGATTTTTTTTTTACTACAGTACAAGAGTTGCCATTAAATGACGTCACGATACCGTCACATGCCTTTGCTGTCGGAAATGTAAACAACAACAAAACATCAACAAAACAGCATACACATTTTTATTAATGTTGAACTAATTACTTGAAAGTTATGTTTCATATTTTGGATTTAATAAATGATTTCATAAGCATTCGGATACTGAGCACATTATTTAATATCAAAATGAACTGTTAACTCAATTTTGATATAAGCACTTCATATGGTTTCTATGATGATGATGATGATGATGATGATGATGATGATGTGTGTCCATCGTTTTCGATGACGACTATCCTCTATCAGAGTCATGATTTCTTATGAATTTGGAGATGGCTAATAAGGCCAATTCTTGCCCGAAAGTACTTGCCACAGTGGGGGCACAAGTGCGTGGCTTGATGGCCGGTAGAAGCGGGGCTGTCTTTGCTGGATTTTCTTATTTGCCGTTTTTCAATAGCGACTTTTCGCCTTTTATCTTAGTAGGCTGCTGCTCCAGTTCGGGTCACATTGCGCCAGGAGGATCGGCCCTCGGCTAGGCTTTCCCATTTGTTAGGATGAATTCCAAGGTTTCTTAGGGAGGCCTTCATGGTTTCTATACGGTATAGACAAAATATATTTATTTTCTGGGCATAATCATCACCAATGCATCCTTTTAGTTTCTTGACTAGCGTATAGCCTCTGTCTAGGCAAGCCACCCTTGACGATCTCCAATCAGTCTCTTGTATTCCTAGTCTTCCTTCGTGACCTTGGCTTCTTCCACATCAGTGGGTTTATTCCGACGTGTATATTTATATATGTTTAGGGATATGTTGGATATACTATTACTAATACTATCTTACATTTTACAGACGCTCTTTCAATACAGAAGATTATTGCGTCCTACGCGTATCTGTGGTTTGAGTTTAGTCTTGCATTTTTAATGAGTGTTTTAGAGGATGCTAAGTTGCTGGTTTTCCTGATTCGCTCAGGCAACCCATTTCGTGCCCGAATACCACTCAGGAAGAAAGAGAATTTAAATGCATTTGTTCTTGTAGATGAAATAAGAATTTTTTTTTTATATTTATGTTTATCTGGACATTGTATTAGAATGTTATTCTACTGTGATGACAAGATGGAATTTTATGATTTTGGTATAATTACAACTTTGCTTTGTGCCCTTCTCTCCTATAGTGTTTCTAGGATACCTGATTTAGTGAAAGGCCTGGATAGGGTGGGAGCCACGGTGGCCGAGTGGTAGCGCGTTCGGCTGGCGAACTGAAGGTCCTGCTTATAGTGTGCCAAATTATGATTTCTAAATCATTCAGCGTGCCAAGCGCGTAAAATTCAAGCTGCTCAACTATATTATTTTTATAAGAAATTTCATTTAGTGCTGTAGTAAAACCAAGACCAAAAGAAAAGGAGCATTATAGAGATCATCATTAAAGCGTTTTATATTTAATAACAAATTATCCTTCTTTTATGTAATCCATTCATAGGTAATACACAATTTCATTTATCAACTTACATATTAATAGTTAATGTATCCAAATTTGAATTCAGTTGTCAAGATATTATTCTAGTAATACCTAAACATTTGTTTCCACCAATTAATTATGCTGACATACGTTGTTTCGACTTGCATTAAAAATATCTTCTTTGAGGTCCCTCGCGTGCCACTAAAAGTAGTTCTGCGTGCCAAGACTGGCACGCGTGCCTTAGGTTTCCGATCCCTGCTCTAGTACATGAACCATTAGGAGTTGGAATCCTTGCGGCGAAAATTATAGAAATATAAGTGAGACTCTGATCTCGTTTGGGAAAACCTTGGCCTGACCACACATTCACCTTAGTGTGCCACGGTTAAAGAAACTTGTTGAAAACCGGGCCTAGAGACGTGAATATATATATAACGCGTTTTTTTTTAAACTGAATGAACCTGTTACAAAATAACAGAGACATTTTTTGGAGTCCTTCCACCGGCGACCTGTACAAAGAAGGGGAGATTATTACCTGCCCAAAGTTGGCTGAGACCTTGAAGGTTATCGCCCATGAAGGCGCCATCGCGTTCTATAATGGCTCGCTCACTGACTCGATTCTACAGGATTTAAAAGATATAGGTTAGTGATTGAAAGATATAGGTTAGTGATTGAAAGATATAGGTTAGTGATTGAAAGATATAGGTTAGTGATTGAAAGATATAGGTTAGTGATTGAAAGATATAGGTTAGTGATTGAAAGATATAGGTTAGTGATTGAAAGATGTAGGTTAGTGATTGAAAGATATAGGTTAGTGATTGAACGATATAGGTTAGTGATTGAAAGATATAGGTTAGTGATTGAAAGATATAGGTTAGTGATTGAAAGATATAGATATTAATGGTTGAAAGCTATATTATATTGAGAGAGTATATTTTTTACGGAGATAAATTCCTAGAGTGGAAAATTAAATAGAAGTAATGTAATATAGAAGTGGTAGCCTACTGTAGCAGACTTAATAATGTAAGAAAGTATAGTTGTAGGCCTATACTAAACACGTTTGTGTAAGGAGACTATATACGAAACCAAGTTGAAGCCCGAGTCTGAATGTTCCAGGTTCCGTCATCACACGTGAAGACTTGCAGACTTACACCGTCCTTGAGAAGGAGCCAGTCGTGGCAGAGCTCAGTAATGGAATGACAGTGTTCACCACCCCTCTCCCGACCTGCGGGCCCATTATGGCCCTGATCTTCAACATTCTCGACGGTGAGTCCATCTTCTTCTTCTTCGGCATTCCATTTTGCTTTCCTTTGCTGTGCTGTGTCAGACTGGCAGTCCTGTTTCTCTGATGTACCGGTACTGTGTCAGACTGGCTGTCCTGTTTCTCTCATGTACCGGGTACCGGGGCTGTTGTCTGTAAGAATGGCTCTGGGCCCCAAGAGCTTTTCCTCCATGGTGGCCCCCTGAGGCCAGGCCTGGTTACGGGCATCTCTGTGGAGTCCGTCAATTAAGAATGTCAGAGAGAGATTATATATTTGTGTGTGTGAGAGTAACTTAATGCTGTTGAAAAAGTCGTTAAATTTTAACCTCCACCCTTTCAATAAAATAATAGCAAAGCTTAGTTAATTGCTGAAACTCTATGACATAAATATATAAATATAGATAGTCACTCGCGTTTGTTTTACATTATGCACACTGACAACAATATTTAAATAATATTTTGAGCAAAAATACAAACAACTAAAATCTCTCTATGTATTCTTGACTCTTTCAATCTCTATCCCTTCCTCTTTGTCATAATGACGGATATAACTATTTGGTCCTGCTTTATACACTATTGGGACCTTCATCCTACGCTTTTTAGCCTTTTCACCTACACTATTTTGGCCTGCCTCCTACTCAATATGGTCCTTCCTCCTACATAATTCGATCCCCCCCCCCTACACTAAGTACTTGGCTGTACGCACAGGCTACAGGTTCACCCCCAGGAACGTGGCTACCCCGCAGGCTCGTGTTCTTACCTACCACAGGATCGTCGAGGCCTTCAAGTTTGCCTACGCCAGACGCACAGAGCTGGGAGACGACCTGTTCATTGACCTACAGGAAGTAATCAACCAACTTTTTACTTTTTGATATAAAAATGAAATACGTTTTTATCATCTTGACGTCATTCACTTAGAGCATAGGTTCTCAACGGGGGCGATATCGCCCCCCAGGGGGCTATGAGAAGCTTTAGGGGGGCGATAACATTCCCGGGGGCGATTGGGGGGCGATGAAGGGCAAGTGGGCGGTACATACGTACCTGCTATAATTTCAACAACTCAGCTATTTGAATCGATTAGTTTTTGGATGAAATATGATGTAAACGCAAGTGCTACTAAATATCTGATATCCCCCAACAGTAGGCATACATATTATTGAACAAATAAGAATCGCAATCACTTTTCGATGAAGTAGGGGTTAGTACTTGGCAAATATGTTATGCGGCCGTCTCGTCTTATGGTTGGTTCACCGGACTGTCGCCTTAACATCGGTTACTATTACTAATTTTACTCGTTTTACCGAGATGTCCTTTAACGCGTTTGAGTCCTTTGTAAAGAGGTAACCACAACAGCTAAGCGGTATAGATACGTAGTAATTATACAAACTGAGTAGTTATTAAAATGCTTGAAAATATTCATATAAATTCTTTAGTCATATAATATTTATACAATTTTCAAATAATTTTTACAGTTCTATCATATCATTTCAAAGTTATAAATGCAAGCCATTCAGTTTTTTATAAAAGAAAAACAAATTGAAATATTACCTCAAATGAAAAGGGTTAATTATCTCCCTTTAATTAACAAATGTTTCCGCTAAAATTAAGTTGGGGGGGGGGGGCGGTGAGCGGAAAAAAAATGTAAAAGGGGGCGGTGAGCCGAAAAAGGTTGAGAACCTATGACTTAGAGAAAGTAAACATTTATCATTTTTCATTCTGTTCATATTTATATTAAAAGAGATAACCCGATTAATACTTAATATTTTAATTTTTTATCTTTATTTCTTAATCTTTTCTTATATATCACAGACGCCCCTTCTATTAAAAAGATTATTGCGTCCTACGCTCATCCGTGGTCCTAGTCTATTCCTGCATTTCTATTAGTGTGTTGCAAATTATGTTAAGTTACCGGTACTGGTTTTCCTGGTTGGTTCAGGCAACCCATTCCATGCCCGGATGCCACTCGGAATGAAAATAGTACTTATAGATATTTGTTTTCGCATAAGGAACAAGGAAAGTGTCTGTGGCCTTAATTTTATCTGAACATTGCAACAGGTTGTTATTGGTTTGTATTTCTAAATTAGAGTTTAATGCTTTGTATAATTTCTGCTTAATTTAATCTTTGCCCCTTCTGTCCTCTAGTGTCTCTATGTTTAATGATTTAACTATTGGTGTTACTCTTGTCAGTTGTGAATATTCGTTAGTAATGAACCTTGCAGCTCTTTTCTGAATTAGTTATAATTTTCTAAGGTTTTCTTTAGTTGATGAGTCATACAGATGCTGCTTTTTCTAGTATAGGTCTAAATAATGTGAGATAGCATTTTAGTATTATTTTCTTATTACATTTCTTGGATTTGAAAAAAAAATATTTTGGAGTCTACCCAGGTCTACTAACAGTTACCCTACATCAGTTTAAATAGTAATCATCCCAAAAGATGTGGCCTTTGAAAAGTTTGGGCGGCCTTGCTTCATACTTTTTAAAACTCTTTATAAATCAGACGAGCCTTTCGGTTTCTTTAAGTCCAGGCGTAACGTAATGGATGTAACACGCCATCTTAGCTCCGGTTCTTATCCTATAAAATGCATATCTTCTGTTAGGACACAGTCGGCACACTCACATTTCATCCCATACGCTATTCCCCATTGGATCATTAACAACTCGGCATCACCTCATCTACCTACAATTTCTCCCGGATGTGATAAAAGCAAACTATAGACTTGGTTGTCCAGACAGACAACGGGCTTGGCGAGATGGGAATCGTTGCGCCTTTCCTTCCTCCCTACAGAAGTTGGAAGTTCTCATGGCAAGTGTAATGGTCCTGTGATGCGCAACGGGGTTAAGACCGTCGTGTGTTAAACCCAATCGGTTGATCCTCGGCGGGTTACCTGTGCTTAACACACTTCACCACAATTGTGGTCCAAGGGTGCACACGTGACTTACATCACCAAGGTCATAGATCATCATTTCTTTGCTTTCTAGAAAATAAGCCGCGGTAGGCCTAAATAGCTATCATTAAAAAGTAACATAGTACTTACAACCTTATGATCTTCAAAACAGCTGGTTCGTAGTCTCACAAACAAGGGATACGCTGACGCCATACGCGAGCGCATCAACGACTCGAGAACTTACGACTACAGCCACTACGGGCCGGTCTTCTACACGAGCGACACCTCTGCCACGTCCCACGTGTCAGTGCTGGACCCGGACGGCAATGCCGTGTCGGCCACCAGCACCATCAACACAAGGTAGGAGGCTCCGTGATGAGCGTTTCACAAAATCGGGGTCGCGATTAATAGAATAAGTAGAGTTAAACGAATTGTTTAAAATTACGGGCTGGTATAATATGATTAAGTATGTAAAGTGTGGCTACTTCTCATTATTGCAGGTTTAGCTTCTAAAAGAGCGGGCAAAAGAACTGGGCTGGTATAATAAGTGATGCGTGACCATTGTTTCCTATGTGAGAGTCATGATTTATTGTGAGTTCGGATATGGCTGAGGGTAGTAGCGGGTCTGTCTTCGCTGGGTTTTCTGAGGTGTCGTTTTTCAATAGCGACCCTTCACCTTTTACCTTCGTGAGCTGCTGCTCCAGTTCGGGTCATGTTGCGCCAGGAGGATCGGTCATCGGCTAGGCTTCTTTTCCAGTTGTTGGGATCGAAAGTTTATTAGGGAGGCCTTAAAGGGTGTCTTTGAACCTCTTCTTTGCCCTCCTCGTGAGCGCTTCCTGCGACTAGTTCGCCATAGAAGATCTTCTTGGTTAGAAGACCTTCTGGCATGCACACAACATGGCCTGCCCATCTGAGCTGGGTTTTTCCTAGTAGGGAGTAAATGCTTGGCATGTCGGTTGATCGATCACCTCAGTGTCCGGGGTCTTGTCCTGCCATTTGACCCGTATTAGCTGTCGTAGGCAGCTCAGATGAAAATGATTTAGCTTCTACTTAAATACGTATAGTGTGGATAATTCTTGTTGTTGCAGGTTCGGCTCCTACAAGGCGGGCAAGAGAACTGGGATCATCTTCAACAACGAGATGGACGACTTCAGCTTCCCGAAGGTGACCAACGAGTGGCGCATCCCGCCGTCGCCCTCCAACTTCGTCGCCCCTGGGAAACGACCTCTGTCCTCCATGTGCCCCATGGTCGTCGTGGACCGCCAGGGCGCCGTGTCCAAAGTTTTGGGCGCCGCCGGTGGCTCATTGATCCCGTCTGCCTTAATCTGGGTTAGCCTGATTCATTGTTGTTGTTTATGAAACATGTAATGGGTTGTCCATACCACACTCTTACTGGTCTGATTTGTAAAAATATTTACAATGTTACTGAAAAAAAAATTGCAATGTCAAACTTTGATCAGATGGTTTTAATTATAACATAGTGTTATCTACTGTTACCAGTTACCATACCTACGCCAACATGGCGGTTGTTTAGGCAGGTCACCTGATATGGAGTCCTTGTGGCGTGTATTGCATAAACCCTGTAGTTATTGATACACAGAAACATATATTTAAAAGAAAAGACTGAGAAAGAATCATAAATAGAGTCAGAGAGAATTCTTTTATAAAAACTTGTTTTGTGTGCAGAGCATTTTATAATAGTTATTTTAATATTATTATTAATAATAGTGTATTTAGAATTGTCTCGACAGTTCATTTAAAGTTTTTTTTTATTTATATTTAATTTTGGCGTAGAGATTATTTGCGTAGAATCGTATAGATTGTTATTTATTATGACGTAACAACACCCATAAGACTTTGTGTTCTCGCAGTCTACAAAAATCTCCAAGTACGCAGTTACTTTCGCAATGTGAAAACTTTGGAGAAAATCCATTCTAGCACTTTCTGCACTCCAAAATCTATATAAGGCGTACAGTGGTGTGGTTGTTGTTGGTTTGCTTGGCGATAAAAGGAAGGTGCTTATTATTAACCAGTGAAGTTGAATTGTATTATAGTACACAGGCGCAAGTGCAAACATTTAATTCTTCTTTAAACATTAATCGAGTGGCTTTAGTGTATTATTTCATAGTGAAAACAAAATCCCAGACAGACTACTAAAGACCGGGACTTGTTTGATTGGCGGTGTTAACAAAAATTGAGGTAAATATTGAACCGGGCTGACTCTTGGATGTTTCGTGTTTTTTTTTGCCCTCAAAGGTCACGGCACACCTGCTGTGGTTTGGCGAAAGCCTGCAGCGCGCGGTGGCGTTACCCAGGCTACACCATCAGCTCATCCCCGATGTGATCGCCCACGAGAAGGGTTTCGATGAAGTAAGTTTCGACCTTAACACGTCCCACAGTTTCAAAAACATGCACATTAAAAATACCGGTACTAGAATCTGGGGAAAGGTGGAACGGGCACTATTGAAATCTGGGGGAAGGTAGAACGGGCACTATTGAAATCTGGGGGGGGGAGGTGGAACGGGCACTATTGAAATCTGGGGGGAGGTGGAACGGGCACTATTGAAATCTAGGGAAAGGTGGAACGGGCACTATTGAAATCTGGGGAAAGGTGGAACGGGCACTATTGAAATCTGGGGAAAGGTGGAACGGGCACTATTGAAATCTAGGGAAAGGTGGAACGGGCACTATTGAAATTTGGGGAAAGGTGGAACGGGCACTATTGAAATCTGGGGGAAGGTGGAACGGGCACCATTGAAATCCATACCACTGATTGGTCCACAGTTTTCCGCTGGCGGGACTGTAAATACTGTTTGCTGTTAGGGTCTGTACACGTTTTATTCGTGGAAGTCGTCCTACAAGAAGGCACACCACGTCATATCGACGGGGACAAAACGTGGAAGTCACACAAAAAGGTGGAAACCACGTTTCTTTTTCCTCCGTCGATATGACGTGGCGTGCCCACTGTGGCTTGAAAGGAGTAGAGAACTTGCTTACAGTACCATACTTGATACACCTTTACAAAATTAGCAATGAAGATGTGTACAGTAGCCAAAGGATGATGTAGGGGGGGGGGGCAACTGCCACAGGCGCCGTCAAAGATCGTATAAGCGCAAAATCTACACTTTCTTAGCTTTAGCTAAGTAACAAATCAGCACTAACATTCTTAATAGGCGCCTAGTTCGTCACCCCGCCCCAGGCGCCATGTACCCTACTTACGCCACTGCTGAAGTTGGTATAAATGAAGAAAAAAAAATGGAACATTTATATAATCTTCTAGATTATATAGAGAGCTACAGCCACCTCTGGCCAACGATGCATTTTGAAAAAAATAGTATTTGAAATATTATTTTGAGAAAATTGAGTAAATCCAGTCGGATGATGGGCTGCCATTGCTGGACATTCTTTTTTCTTTTGTTTGTTCACAGGCCATTCTCCAAGGCCTGGCGGCGTTAGGTCACAGCGTCACTGACCTACCAACGATATCCGCCGTCCAGGCGATCGACGTCAGCGGGGGCGTCATCAGGGCAGAAAGCGACGGCCGTAGAAAGGGCCACCCTGACGGATTCTGACGTACGTTTCCTGGGCGACTCCGTGATTAGAATTTCAGCTATCAGAACTGGAAAAGTTATTTTATTAATTTTTTTTACGCTCCATATTCACAGTAGCTGCGTATGCAGTGTTGTTTTTTTGTGTGATATATTTGTTCTTTAAATTATAAATATTTGACAGACAATAGGGTTGACGGTCACTCCGGAAGCCGTTCGCATCCATAGAATTACTACATAGCGGGCAAATCACATCGTATCGACGTGAAAAAAACGTGGTTTTCGTGGTTTCCACTTTGTTTCCCGTCGATGCAACGTGGTGTGCCCGCAGGGTGTAAGTCGTTGGTTGTACACCAAGCATAAATTAGGGATGAATCATTATCAAACACAATTTGTTTAAAAATATTTTTTTTTAAATGTGTCAGATTCTTAGAAAAATATTTTTTGAATTCATTAGCTTCAACATCTAATTTGTGTAATCACCCTTCAGATGGGAGCGTAATTTGCGCCATAGAACGCTCACGCATTTACTAGAACAGGTGTCGGCAACCTATGGAGCGAGTGCCAGACTTGACACGTATAACGTTTTTAATGGCACGCTAAAAATCTCTAAATAGGCAATACAAGGCTCTTCTACAAGAAATTGAGGGCTGGAGAAAGACGACTTTTAAGCTGTTGGCACGCTGCGTAAATTAGAAATTTTACTTTGGCACGCTATCATCAAAACGCTGCCGACCCCTGTACTAGAACATTCGCCCTGAGCATTATTTAACTCGGTGGGGCCCAGAGGCGCTGTATGATGGGCGCCCAGCTGCCAGTAAACTATCTCTTGTGGCTTTTGGTGCGATAGCGAGTGTCTGTGCACTAATGAAATCTTATTTTTTTTTTGTCTGTTTCATTGTGTTCATAGCCCAATTCAATGTCGTAGTTATTCATTTCTTCCAATGTTCCATATAACTTAGATCAGGAGTCGTAGAACGAAAACCTTTAAACAATATCAATAAACCTTAGAAGCAATTGTACTTTTCTTCAGACATTTTTTCTTGGGGGGGGGGGGGGGGGGGTGTCGAACTCTTTGAGTTTGAGAATTATAATGACATGTTAAATGAAAGAGTTCTGTTACACGTCGCACCTAATTTATTGCGCACGCAGGTTGGATCGTTTAATGATTCCTGGCGGTCCGCGTGTGGCCCGCGTGTCGTAGTCTGCAGGTGTTCCAGTGTTAGATATACTCCATAAGTTCTTACTACGCGGTGAAACGTTTTTGTGTGTGTGTGTGTGCATCTTTCCTTAGCATGGACCTGAGTTAGCTTTCGTTGATATTTATATTGCGGAGCACTTGATATTTTTAGAATTTATACTGACATCTTTAAAACATTGGTGCTTCAACTAATTGAATTAGGATGTTACTAATGTGCTAAATACTGTGCTGAAGAGCTGCCACTCGGCCACCTAATGATCGGGTAAAAGAAATCTAAATCATTGACACATAGTCTGTAAGAACTAGCATGCGTGTAGCAACTAGCACTTGTGTAGCAATCAGGACATGTGTAGCAATTAGGACATGTGTAGCAACTAGCACTTGTGTAGCAATCAGGACATGTGTAGCAATTAGGACATGTGTAGCAACTAGCACTTGTGTAGCAACTAGCCCTTGTGTAGCAATCAGAACATGTGTAGCAATTAGGACATGAGTAGCAACTAGCACATAAGTAACAGCTAGCACTAGCACATATGAAACGGCCCTTCCCTCCCCCAAACCCCTTGATGGCGTAAAGCCTGTCTATTTTTTTCTATGTAAATAAAGCCATTGCTCAATGTTTTTGTTGTCTACTTGTATATCTCCCATACGGATGTCAAACAAATCGATGTAAATCAATACCATGGTTATTATTATAATTTTAAAAAATGTTGACTCCTATAAATTCAATAAATAATACAACTATCCATTTGTTTTTCTGTTTTTCCTGGACGCATGTCTATGTAAATAAAGCCATTGCTCAATGTTTTTGTTGTCAACTTGTATATCTCCCATACGGATGTCAAACAAATCGATGTAAATCAATACCATGGTTATTATTATAATTTTAAAAAATGTTGACTCCTATAAATTCAATAAATAATACAACTATCCATTTGTTTTTCTGTTTTTCCTGGACGCATGTCTATGTGTGTATATTAACAAAAAAAAGTAAAGTATCCCATCGGACCAAATAGATCCCTAGGGTCAGTGAAGCAGCGTTCACCAGTTTCTGTAGCCAAGGCATACAAAGGGACTGGATGGCCAGCGCAATGCCCAGCCGCCTTTACTTTGGCCCCAACTTATGGTCAGGTACCCAACAGGGTAGACTCAGTGACACTCTCGAGAAAAAGAAAAGTCCTAGCCTTCACCAGGATTCGAACCCAGGACCTTCGGTTTGCCAGACAAACGCACTTGTGTAGCACAACACTGCCCCATGTATCCAATGACAAGCCGCGGGCCGTGGCCTGAAGTCACTCCAATGAACACCAGGCTTCAGTTGATCAGAAGGATCTACTATATAATGACAACTGAATCCGTGTTTTATATAAAGAGCCACTGAAAATGAGTTTTATAGAAATACCCCAAAAATATGTGTTTTATATAAGTACCACTGAAAAAATGTGTTTTTTATAAATACCACTGAATACATGTTATATATAAATACCACTGAAAACATGTGTTAGTATAGAAAACTTTATTGAGTTGCTTTAATGCAGTACATTAAAAGAGACATTAATTTAGCGTTAAAGACATCATAACATGTATATCGAGTGGTACTACTGTCTGCTACAAGAAAACATTTACATCAAATGTATACCACAAGCAAGACATGGCCTTTTCCAGCTTGTTGAATGTCACTAATCAAAGGGAGTTAACTGTGTTAAGCCATCACATCACTGATCTATATAAGGGATTGGCAAAGATTACAAATATAAATTTTAATGAGCTGTGTTGTTATTTTGTTATTTTGGGGGGATGGGGGGGGGGGGGGAGCGTGTCCTAACACTGACCTAATACATTATAAATTAAAAAAACAAGGACATTTTGGGACAGCGCATACAAGATTTACTCATCCCACCAATACTGGTTTTTAGATTACTAAGAATTAACAGATAAAACAATAAAAAAAAGTTAATTAACATTTTACTACAATACAAAAATATGCAAATAAATAACCTTGTATCAAATTAAAATATGTATATATTATGTTATAAATATGTAGGTGGCCAGAACAAAAATGAACAGATGTTTGTCTCGTTACGTGCTTGTTGTGTGTTAAATCAGTTTCTGTCTGTGATGTCATGGTTTTGTTGTGTGAGTTAGTTTGACCTCTCAGATCCGGTGACCAGGTAGGTAATCACGGTGACCAGGTAGGTGACCACGAGAGAGAGGACCGGGAGAACAATAAAGCCTCAGTTAGATGATCTTGGACAACAGAGCTTGATCAGTGATCTTGTTTTTTGTTTCTTCTTATCAACAATTAACTATGACATGACCCTTGTGATCTATAAGAAAAATGGTATGTAAAACAAGTGATATGTTCTGTGACACACACATATATATACATATGTGTGTAATGAAATACAAAAAAGAATTATTCAGATAACCAAATAACCAAAATATACTATTTAAAAAAACAAAGAGCTTACATCTGAAAGCCAAAAAAATTATTTTTTATTTGTGAGCAAACAGAAACATTTCGTTCCCAGGGTAACAGGGGATACAACTCATGTTGTGTGTATACATAATAGATATATTCAAAGACTACAATAAGATGGGATGCTTTAATATTTCTGCTATTTTATCACGGGAAACACTTAGTTTTGGAATTTTCAATCACACTAAGTCCTATAGACTTACGGTTTTGGTAATTTGTTATGGTTTTCTCAATGGAAAATTAACATTAAAATCAAAAGTTGGAAACCTTTAATGAGTAGAAGTCATTCAAGACAGCCTCATTGGTTGTGTACGGAAAATAAAGAACATATAAGCTCTAAAATTAGAACAAGTATAGTCTTTGATATATCTATATATGAATGGAAAGTCATCCCATTGTATAAACACTAACACATAAAGAATGGTTAAGATTGTTTTCAGTCAATGAACTATTATAGGAAGCGTATAATATGATCAAAACCACAATCTTCAAAGCTTAGCTAAATTTAGCTGAAATGTTGAAAAAAAATGTATACATAGTGAAACCAATAGGATTGTGTTAAAATTGTTTGAGCTGCTTATAGAGAGTGTATATCACCACAGAATTAAAACTTGTGTCAAATGTTGTAAAAAAGTATAAATATGTATACCGGTATATATATCTAAATCTGTCGTAGATAGCTACTGGCATTTTATGTAAATACAATATAGAAACCATTTCTATTTTTTTTTAAAGTTAACATAACTGGTCTTGAAAATGAAATGTAGAGTGACTTACAACTGATGTAAATAGTTTAATATCAAAATTCAGTGGTATATAAAAATGGGCTAGCTGTCACACTGATAATTAAATGACAAAAAAGCTTCTTCCCTTCTTTAATAACTTTTTTTTTAAAGTTTCATTTCTTCAAGAGTAAAAAACAAAAATACAAATTTTTTTCTATTTCCATTTGTACTTCAAATAGATTGAAGTTTGAATCACGTATATGCACTTACTGACAAAATTTTCTTCAGTAAAAAAAATAAATAAAATCTAATTAAACAATGTTTGTGTAACATAAAACATCCAGGAAGCTTTGTGTGCCGCAGAACATGCTAAAAATGTAATATCATGAAGAGATGCACTCTATAAATAACCATCATCTTGTCTTAAGACTTGGAAAAAAAGCCACAATAAAAAAACAGAATAACAATGTCTTAAGACTTATAAGTTTACAGAAGTTCCTTCTATATAGAAGATTATTATGTCAACTAGACCCAAAATTCCTGCTGGGCGTCAGGGATTGGTCCCCGGCAGGGATAGAACTAACCGCAGGACCAGCCGGCCTCACAAAATTGCTTTTACTAAAGTATGGATAACTTTTAAAACACTACACAAAAAAAGAAAATTGCTGAATGTGTTTCCTTATTTTTTGTTTCCAATATCTCAGTGGCAAATTATGTCGATTCCATGCAACACATTAACTTTCAGTTAATCGGGTTAAAATCAAATGTTATAAATTCTAAGGATTGATTCGCAAATGTGACAATTTTACCAGCCCTGTAGAAAAAATGTGAAAAAACTTCAGAAACCAACTTCCCTAACAGCTTACTATATTGGCCCTGAACGTTTGGTTTAAGATTTAAATATAAACAGAATATTGTTTGTGGGGGGGGGGATTCAGCACATCGTAAGAGAGCCACTCAGCTAGCATTTGCAAAACCGTAAGCAAGATTGAGTAGCCAACACAATGTTAACAAATTTTGTAAATGTACCCAAAAATTGACTTTGAAAAGAATAAAAGGATGGCCTGACCAAGATGTAGGCCTAAGACCTTCAGTGTTTGTAGTCCAACACTACACCATAGGCCTACAATATAAAAATATTCAGACAAGCATTATGAACACAAAGGTTAAAGGCCACATCTTTTTTTTAAATTAATTTTTGTAAACAAACAATAATTCTTACAGTGCTAAATAACTAAAGGTTATAATGTAAATAAAAAAGGTGACAATCCACCTGTTAAAAGAATACAAATGTACAATATTTGTGCAATAGATTTGGAGCAATTGTAAACAAAGAAATGCTGCTTCAGATACTGGAAGGCACCGCAGCCATGGAGCTACACATTTTTTTTTATCTAGCTGCATGTGGAGGGGGCCTTTTTTTGAAGTTTGGCCTACATTTAAAATACTATTTTTAGTAACAAGGGCAAGAAACTCTTGCTTTACACTCTGTTAGAAAAATATATTATTTTGCGTTACTTTTTAAAGTGGGAATAAATGTATTTCAATAAGCCAATTTGAAATCTACTTATTCAATCGTTAATCCAATTTTAAAATCATTATCATACAAACATTTTTTTAATATTCTAAAATAACTAACGGTAATGTAATTCTTCAACAAAGATAAGTATATTGTATAGATAAGCTATTAACTAAGCTACAGGGTTTGACCATATGAAATATTTGATATTTTCTCAACGGAATCTAGCTTTTAAAAGTTATGGTATTAAGATATATATATATATATATATATATATACTATATTGTCAAAATATATTACCAAACTTATCAAGCAGGCGTAATATTTGGCTCTTTCTTAAACTTACATACGAGTTATAACTTTATACAAAAAATCTCAAAGTAAGAAAACAAAAATAAATATTAACAATAATAACAATGAAAGAAAGAAAACACAATACAGTGGCCTCTCAGATTATCAACCCCTCAGGTTACGAACAATTTAGGTTTCGAACAAGAATTTTGAAATTATTTTGTCTTGAGTAATGAGCAGTGCCTCGGGGTTACGATCAAAGGCGAGAGAGAAAGAAAGGTTTAACGTTGGAGACAAGCGATTGCTTACAGAACTAACAAAGGACCTTGCAGTACGGTACTAACATTGCTTAGTGCTAGCCTGTTAACCTAGTTTTGCACGCTGTCGTTGGATCTAAAGCACGGCAGTAACAGATTTCATAACAGTGACGTTGTGTTCAGTTTGATCTCTTTCATTTATATTCCTTGTAAACCCCATCAATTATGACTTCAAATAACGGTACTGGTGCTGCTAGGAAGCAGTAAGAAAGATAGACTAAATCTTTGAAAATTTTACATTTAATTTATTTCATTGTTTTCTTTCGCTTTATTTAATACGTGATGTCACCTTTTTTTTAGGTAAGCAACCGGATGTTAATAAATGAAATAATGATTCTTTCCCCTTCAAACTGACTGTATTCACTTAATTGATTTCAATGTTTCAGGTTATGAATGTTTCAGGTTACGAAACGAAGTTAAGGAACGAATTAAGTTAGTAAACTTGAGGTATCACTACAAATGTGTATAAGTGTATGTATTTATATCATTCCCGGCACCAACAATGTCCATTGGTTGACAAACTGAAGAGTTATTTCCCTTCCCCCATCCGTTGCCTTACAAATACAAGTTTTCCCATTTATGTTCACTTAACATGTTCAATGAAATATTTCTGGCTCTCTGGTTCTCTAGAAACAGACATGGGGGTTGAAATACACGAGCCCCTTGTGCCAGACAATAGACAGACCAGCTAAAGCTAACAACAGACAGTAGGTGGAGATATCTTCCAACAGACCCATATTTAAAAAAACACAACTAATAAACTAACAAGCAACAAAAAGCGTGATGGTTGAAAATACAACTGATCTTTCATATAGTTTTATTTCGATAATATAACATACTTAACAGTCCCCCCTAAGCATTACCCATATAACTTTATATAAAAGGTCAACTGGTTTGGTATATATTTATGTAAATGTATCTATATACATAAAAAGATCTGTGTGTGTTCAACCAATCATATTGGTTAATTTAAAGACACATGACCTTATTGTCTCATATTATACTTTTGCGATTTCACTTCAGACATGTGTCTTCTGTAGCTAAGTGGATAACGTATCGGATTGCCATGCAGGTTGAACTCTCCATTTAGTCTATACCATTTTTTCTACAATTTTTTTAACTTAAATTAATATTACTTTAAAAAAAAAAAGATTGTAAATCTACGAGTAACACCGGGAAATTTAAATTTTTGTTAAATAAAAAGACTTGCCTATTTTTTTACCCATTACAATATTTATTCTAAATTACTTTCCTAAAAGTCTACAGTAAAAAAATTTTTTTTTTTTAAATTATTAGATTTATAGTTTTCTGTTCAATTTTATCTATAGCTTATACAGGCCTGTTTTACTATTCCCAGGGCAGCGGCAGGCAATTTAGCTTATATATATATATGTATAAATAAAAACAATTATTAATAGCAGCCAATATTATTTTGCCCCGCTGAGTCTACACGAGGATGTCACCGCCCCTATGTATTTTTTCGTTCAATAATTTTATTTTCATCCTTAAAATAAAAACAAATTTTTACTTCATTTATGGAATCACAAAACGCATTATTCCGTGTCAAAAGCCCTGTTCAGAAAAAATGTGTTAAAAAAACACTTTTACACCAGGGGGAGGGGGGGGGGTGCATAATAATATATTGGTGATAAAAACATAAGAAGATTAAAAACCTCAGTTTGTTCTGCAGAGCCTCTTAGGGCACCCCCTCTCTGCTCCTCTTGGCAAAGAAAAATGCATAGCAGTGTCTAATTCAGTTTTTAGCAATTCTTGTCGAAGGGAAGGGAAGGGGGCGCAGGTAACCGCTAACACGGGGGTCAGAGACTAAAAACATCACAAAAAAACATTCAGTTGATAATATCAGTTTAGGTGAGACTCTTACAGGTACATTCGTATAAATAAATGTAAAATCAAATTCTTTTCAAAGTTCTATACATAAACACATTGAGTATAGTATTGTAGTTACAAGCACAGCCGCACAGATTCAAAGACCCCAAAATTCAAGCCATTTTAGGGCATTTGCACTTCATCACAGTTGTTTTAAACAGAAACAGACCATGTCTAGACTATAGTGTCCTCGCTACCCATTTTGTCTTGTTTGCCAAAGTGCTGCTTAAACAAAAAATTCAAATTTTGACATGTAAGAGAGAAAAAAGAATAAAAAAAGGTTAGCTGCTCTCATTCAATGCATTCTAAAAAAAGGTTTTGGCAATTACATACACACAAGGAGAAAGAGGCATGGATAATTTACATAATTTGCTTTTTAAAAGGTTTTCTGGAAAATATAAAAGAGAGAGAGAGAGAGAACAATGATGAAAAATGCTTTAAAAAAAATATACCATTACAACACTGACATTTCAAACAAAAAATTGATGTTCTTACAAAAATAAAACAATTCAAATTTGCTTATGTTGATCAAATATATTTTTCTCCATCCCGCAGAGTTGAAATTTTACAGTAAAAATGTATGTTATCATCAAAGCATCAAAATTTAAAACAGAACAAACAATGATGAAACAAAAAAAAACCCAGAAGCACAGGAGGAGAAAATATAACAAAAACCCAACTAAAATTGTTCTACATTAGCATGTTGTATAAAACAAAATATATTTAATTTAAAGTATTTACATAATATGTAAATCATAAATATTTACACACACAATTTGAGACATAAAATTAAAATTTTCCACATGTAATAAAAAATTTGCTACACAGAAAATGCAAATATACAATTGAACATGAGTAGTTCAGCTGAACAGATTATTAGTGCTATATATATATATTTATATATTTTATGGTGTTTTTTTATGGTGTTTTTTTTTTATGGTGTTTTTTTTATAGATCTATTCCTACTGGGAACACAGAATTATCACACACAACACTTACATTTAGTAGTCTCATTTAAACCTTATGAAAAAAATGAAAGTAGGCCAGCGAAATGTTTTGGTCCAGACAGTCACTCAGCTCTTCAATTTCAATTCATGCAACAGCAAGAGCCAAATGTGGATTTAATAATCTATTGTTGTTTTTCAACGCTAGAGTTGTCTTCTTCACCGCTTCCCATACAATAATTTTGACGCCATAGAAAAAAAAGATGATCTTTGAGCCAGATCCAGTTTGCTGAAATCTCTTGAAACGAACATTTGTCCCGCATGCTGGCGGAAGGGGGGCCGGAGTGGGAGTTACCTCTACTGGTTGCCCCTGTACTCAAAGTAGTTGAAGTCGATCAGGAAGGTGGCCCCGAAGAGAAGAACCTTTTTCATCAGGTCCAACTGGGCAGGAACTGAAAATAGAACATGTCCGATATTTCAAAAATAGACTGAAGTAAGCATGTCATGGGAACATGGAAGATTGTCATTTGAAGTAGATTTAATTTGAATCAAGGGTGAGACAGAAACGACGGTCCTTTTTATTTTTTCAATAACCATCAAGTGAGATGAGTGATGTACCGCAGGTGAAGCTATACGGCAGGTGGAGCTTTATGGCAGGTGGAGCTATACGGCAGGTGGAGCTTTATGGCAGGTGGAGCTATATGACAGGTGGAGCTATATGACAGGTGGAGCTTTATGACAGGTGGAGCTATACGGCAGGTGGAGCTATACGGCAGGTGGAGCTATAAAGGAGATGGAGCTATACAGCAGGTGGAGCTATGAAGGAGGTGGATACATAGGGCAGGTGGAGCCATACGACAGGTGAAGCTATACGGCAGTTGGAGGCACACGGCAGGAGAAGCTATATGGCAGGTGGAGCTATACGGCAGGTGGAGCTATACAGCAGGTGGAGCTATACGGCAGGTGGAGCTATGTTCTTGAAACCCTAGCATTTCTTTTGCCCATTGATACTTAAATTTAATGAACAAATTTTTTTCTAGTTTCTACTATTCATAAAAGATAACCTGATAGATTCTTGAAAAAATGACCATCAAAGCCTAGCTTAAGCTTCCTACAGAAGCCACCACCTTAAAGGATTCAGAGGAGATACGAGTGCCAGACCTGGAATGAGCTATTTAGGTTTTTTGGTCCAGGTCAACATAAAGAGGTGAAGGTATGACCATCCTGCCCTAGGCTGACCCCAGGTAGGCAGTCCGTAGGGCATGTCACGTGTCGGGTTCCACTCGTTTTCTTTCCTTCCCGTAAAGGAAGTTATTACAAGGCAATTTATTCACCATAATAAATTATGGATGAGACCTTCTATTTAGATCACACAAGTATAATTATGATTTATAATGTTATTACGGCTAGAGCCCCCATTCAATTTATGAAAATAATAGTTATAGTATTGTTATTATTAGTGTGAGTATCCTTGTATTAGTGAAGATCTTATTATATCATTCTGAAGTTTATTTGTAGTTGTCTAGAGTATTCCTGGTTCTTATAATCCCCTGGCAATTCACATAGCGTAGTTTTAGAGTTTTCAGTTGATTTACTTCATGTATAATTATTTATGTGGCTCATATTATACAGCAAGAACCTCGATGTCGAGTGGTAGTGTAGATTATTAATATAGTTGAATAAATATTACACATACACACATGTATATAACTTTGAAATATTGACGTTAACCAAGTTGTGTAGAAAGCAACGATAAATTTGGTTTAATTTACAACATCAATCCAGTAGGAATCCAAATAATATTATATACACAATCAAGAACTACACATATTCCAATTAGTAATGAATATCCTCAATGAACATATAGCATTGTAGTTAATAGTAGAATAATAAATTTTCCATAATACAACTCAAATAGAAACGATACTCAGAGACTCAGAATCTTAGATGTTATCTGATCGAATGTACGCCAAGAACTGACCAAAAGTGTCGAATCGCGTAGAAATATATTACGGGTCAATCGTTGGAAAAACCAGACAGCCTAGTGACACGAATATTTAAATCAAGCCTGCATGTTGACTGCGTGATCAGAATGTCAAGCAATAATGCTCTAACAAAATAAGGAGAGACCGGACGACCTTGACACGCTGTGTTTACGTGAACAGTTCATGTTTTTATCGAGGTTAATAAAAAAACAATAATGCTCTCATTAGGTTAGGAAAAACCCGGGGGGAAACCTTGAGCTGAGAAATATTTTATATCGTTTAAACGCAATTCGCTTAAATGATTTAGTTGGTTTATTAACATTACAATGTAGGGAATTTACGTTTCGTAACAGTCGCCCGTACCAAAAGGAAAAGAACATTGCATACTAAACAATAGAAGTGTGCAATTTCTTTTAGAACCGCCTGCACTTAACTTTAGTTCTAAACAATATACAAAAAAAAAACTGACTCCACCTGGGTAGTCCGTTAAATAAGACAAGTAAGGGAAATAATTTATTCTATTAAACCCTCATCATATAGGATCTCAAGTTATCCTTAGACCATAACACATGTTCGCGTTATTCTAAAAAATTATACTCTCTGAGATATCATTCCTTATAAACATCATCATCTTATTTATAAGGTAAAAATCAACATAACTAATGTTATCATATTAAACAATTCAATCATTAATTAATTCAACTTAAATGAAATTAATATTTAAATAAATTTTAAAGTAAGAGTTTAATCTTAAGTGTGTAAGCATGTGAAGTGTATGCACATTACTCTATCTTGGTTTTTACATAATCACAACTATAGTTTGATTGTTTCAAAATAAGGATGTACATTTCTGTTCATTCATTATCTTACTAATAAAGAAAATTATGTCCATAAATCAATAATACTTAAAAGTAACTTATTAGGTTTTTTTCTTTTTTCCTACAACAATAATAATATTTGTTTTAGCAAATGGAAATATTCATGGCATAAAATAAGGCATAAGATATTGCATAAAATAATCACAACATATTCATATATTCATGCATTTATATTTTAAATGATCCAATTCTCTTAGTTAGGATTATCAGAATATATACATGAAGTTATCTATTTCCTTATACATTTGTTACATGCGCGATAGGGTGTCCGCGACGATGTTATCTTTTCCAGATAAGTGAGTTATTTTTAAGTTGTAAGCTTGAATAAACAAACTCCATCTTAGAATGCGCTGATTTTGTTTGATGCGGGAAAGAAATACTAGGGGATTGTGATCAGTGAATATCTCGATTGGGAACTGAGAACCATTTACATAGTAATTGAAATGTTTCAATGCTTGGATAAGTCCTAGTAATTCCTGCTCTATTGTGCTATAATTTACCTCATGTGGGTTAAATTTTTTTGAACAAAAGCTAATGGGATGTTCAAGTGAATCATCTCCTATTTGTGAGATTACCGCGCCCATTCCTGTATTACACGAGTCTACCGTTATTCTGAAAGGTTTAGTATAATCAGGTGAGACTAATACTGGTGCCTTGGTCAGTATGTCTTTTATATCGTTAAAGGCTTGGTCACATTCCTGAGTCCACTTAAATTGATTTTTCTTTCTCAAGAGATTTGTCAAAGGGCAAGTGATAATAGAAAAGTTTTTACAAAACTTCCTGTAGTACCCGGCCATACCCAGAAATCCTCGAAGTTGTTTCTGCGTTTTAGGGACAGGGAATTCCTGTATAGCTTTGACTTTGGCATTCACTGGTTTTACTTTGCCATTACCCACTACATGACCTAAATATTCAATTTCTGCATGGCAAAATTGACTTTTAACTAGGTTTATAGTAAGATTAGCCTGTTTTAGTTTTTGGAATAATAGTTTTAACTGATGTAGATGATCATTAAAGTTATTACTGAACACTACGATATCGTCCAGATATGCATGGCATTGTGGGATATCATGGATAATAGTGTTTATTAGTCTTTGAAAACTAGCTGGAGCATTGACCATTCCGAATGGCATTACTTTAAACTTATATAATCCATCAGGAGTAACAAAAGTTGATACCTCCTGAGCCCTATCTGTTAATGGGATTTGGAAATAAGCTGTTAGTAAGTCAATCTTAGTTACATAGTTTGCAGTGCTTACTCTATCGATTAAATCATCTATCCGTGGTATGGGATACGAATCTGTTTTTGTCACTTGGTTTAATTTCCTATAGTCTACACAAAAGCGTAGTGAACCATCAGATTTGGGAACCAACACACATGGGGATGACCAATCACTGTTACTGTGAGTAATTATATCATTGCTCAGCATATAATCAATTTCTTTACGGATGTGTTCAAGTTGTATGGGATTAACCCTATACGGATGTTGTTTGACAGGTTTAACATTATCATCTTTTAAAACTACATCATGGGTAACCAAAGTTGTTTTGTTAGGAACATCACTAAACAAATTTACATGATCATAGATTAAACCCTTGATAGAAGTCTGTTCACCTGAGTCTAGATGTGCCAGTTTATCATTGAGGTTTTTAAGTGCTTCAGTGTTTTGAAGTTTACTTTCTATGATTGTCTTTTTAAATTTAGGCGGGGGTGTTTCAACAGTTTTGATAGCACTCACTGGCCTAATGTCAGTTTGTTCTTCCCTAACAACATAAGGTTTTAGCATGTTTATATGGCACAGTCTCTGTGTTTTCCTTCTATCAGGGGTTTTTACAAGGTATGTTACATCACTGATTTTATCTAAAACCTGATATGGTCCTGTATATTTTGCACTCAGGGGTTGTCCAGACAATTGGGTCAACATGAGGACTTTATCACCAGGATGGAAACATCGGGATCTGGCCTTGACATCATAGTACCCTTTCATTCTTTTCTGAGCCTGCAAAAGATTATCTTTAACATGATTAAAAGCATGATAGATTCTATTGCTAAATTGTTCCACATAAGCTACGAGTCCAGTCTCTTCATCAGAATTTAACAAGGTTTCCTGCAACAGTTTTAGAGGTCCTCGAACTGAATGTCCAAACACTAACTCGAACGGACTGAATCCAAGAGATTCCTGCACAGTTTCTCTAGTCGCGAAAAGAGCGAATGGAATACCGCGATCCCAGTCTTCAGTGTTCTCAAAACAGTATGTGCGGAGCATGGTTTTCAGAGTCTGATGATATCTTTCTAGGGCACCTTGGCTTTGCGGATGGTACGCAGTTGAAGTTGCATGTTGGATGCCTAGTTTCTTTAAGACCTGGTTAAACAGCTTTGATGTAAAGTTAGATCCTTGGTCTGACTGTATAGTCTTTGGAAGACCGTATCTTGAACAAAATGCAATCAGTGCGTCAGATATCTTATCTGCGTTAATGGTGCGTAGCGGAATAGCTTCAGGATATCTCGTGGCAGTGCACATTATAGTGAATAAGTACTGGTGTCCTGTCTTTGTTTTAGGCAAAGGACCTACACAGTCTATTAGCAAGTGGCTAAATGGTTCTGCAAAGGCGGGTATTGGCTTTAGAGGTGCTACCGGTATAGTCTGGTTAGGTTTACCAACTATCTGGCATGTATTGCATGACTTGCAGTATTTTGTGACGTCACGATGTAGTCCAGGCCAATAGAAGTACGGAAGAATTCGACGGTAAGTCTTGTTCACTCCTAGATGACCAGCATATGGCGTGTCATGAGCCATGTGTAAGATGTCATTACGATATATGGCTGGTACCACAATCTGACTTCCTTCTCTGCAATTGTCATTATCACATTTCACATCTCTCCATTTTTGCATTAATATTCCCTCCTTCAGAAAAAATCCATTTCCGTTCATTTCTGCCTCCTGTTCAGTTATCACCTTTTTCTTCAGGTGTTTAATTCCTGAATCTCTATTCTGTTCTAATAGGAGTAATTGTCGAGGTGACAAATTACTTTCAGTAGTCTTGACTGAGGGACCACTCAAGATGTCAGCCAGGAAAGTTGCCTGTAGGTCAATTTCTGGTTCTATTTTTGACTTTGACATGGTTTCGACAGACTTTTGTTGTTGGGCCATACCTCTCGTGACGATGCATATAGGTTTGATAAAGCTCTCACTTTTATTGAGGTATTGTTTTTTCTTGGATATGGAATGCACCACATCTCCAGCAATATCATTTCCCAGTATTAAAGAAACGCCTTTAAACGGAAGTGATTTGTACACACCCACAACTACATTTCCAGTGAAGTACGCACTCTTCAGCTGTATTTGATGCAAAGGAACTTGTACATTTTTCCTTGATACACCTTGAATAGTAAGATCCTGTCCTGTATATGTCGATTGTGACGTAGGAACAGTATTCTCTAAAAGTAGTGAAACCTCAGCCCCTGTATCACGGAGTATTCTGATGTTCTTTTCACTAGTGACACCATTTATTATGGATGACACGGTACCTTCTTCAATGAATGGTAAACAATTGCTTGGTATCTCAGTATCGATGAGATCTGTATCCAAGTTATTTTTGTAAGAGGTATGTTTAGTACTCATGGTGGTTCTATCTGATATAGACTCCTTGGAGCTCAGAGTAGAATTAGAATTATTGAAAACCATTGTCTCTATTTCAGGAACTATTTCTGGTTTCAAGTTTCCAAGATACGTGTGTTTTGTCAGGTTATCTGCATTAGCACTAGGTATCTCTGTTTGAGTTCTAATATCCTTCTTTACATTTTCATGAGTTCTTTGTTTTGGCATTGCTACATACGATAAGACAACATTCTTTTTATTCGGGTTCCCATTCAATATCCAGCACTTTTCCTTAGTATGTCCAATTCGTTTACAATGGCTACAGGTTGGCTTGGAATTTGTTGGACCTTCATTGCTCTGCTGATGTCTCTTTGATTGATAGGATTCATTTGGATTCATGGTTTTCTTTTCTACCTTCATATCTCGATTCTGGAATTTAGATTTATCAACTGTTGTAAATTTATTGCTGGAATGGATAATAACATATTCGTCTGCCATCACTGCTGCTGTTTCTACTTGTTCTACACCTTTGTCTGCTAAATGTATTCTTACATCACCTCTGATGTTATTGTTAAAGTCTTCCATTAGCATAAGATTAGCTAATTTATCAAAGTCTTTGTTTACACCTTTGGATCGAATCCATCTTTCAAAATATTTCTTTTTCTGTCTTAGAAAATCAACATGGGATTGTTCCTGTTCTTTCTTAGACTCACGAAACACTTTTCTATATTTTTCAGGTGTTAATGCATAACTTAGCAGTACTCTATTCTTGATCAGTTCATAATCATACAATTCCTCTTCAGTAAGACTTAATACAACATCAAGTGCCTTTCCTTTATTCAGAGCTGAGCGTAGAAGTATAGCTTTCTTGCCCTCGGGAAATTGATAGTCTCTAGCGTTTCTCTCGAAAATCATGAAGAACTCTTCCACCGAATTATCTTCAAAAACTGGAATATGTTTCTTAAACTTATACAGTTCTGCATCTGCTTCAGAGCTTGCATTCGAATGATTTGACGTACGAGACCTTGCTATCTCAATTCTTTCTTGGCTTGCTATTTTCTCTCTTGCTATTTCTCTTTCCATCTCAATTCTCTGGCTTTCTCTTTCTCTTTCCATCTCTAATTCCATCTTTCTTAACTCAAGTTTAAATTTCAATTCTTCACTTAAGTCACCAGTTGTATGCTTTACTCTTTGTTTTATAGGAAAAGGTAATTCATCATCTGATTCATCATTAATGTTATCATTAGCAGTAGTTTCTTCAATAATTAGTGTACCTTGTTTTCTTAAACACTCAGTTACCTCTTGAAGTAATTTAGTTTTTGATGGCCTAGTTTCTGTGATAGAAATGCCCAATGATTTAGCCAATTCTTTTAATTGTATCATTGACATTTTATTAAGCTGTTCTGAGGTTAGATCAAATATCTCTGGATCCAATGTAAGATTATTTGTGGCCTCCATTTTATATTATTAAAAGTTACTGTAAATCTTGTTAATAATACAATAAAAGTGTCCAACTTACTTTCTGTCCTTTGAATAATTCACTACACCACACAGTTCAGATTTGTCACAACAAGGTCATAAAAATAATACTTTCTTAGAGTTACTTTGTTTGATAAGGTAATACACAAGATAATTTTCCAGGCTGAATAGTTAAGTTTTCCGATTCTCAATAGCAATGTTCAATTCAATCACAATCTTTAGTATATTGTATATTGTTCATATTTTCCAACACAATCCATCCAAGTTACGAGTATGTATTACGGCAGTTGTAAATAGTTTGTGTAAATAGTATAACGATTCTTGAAGTTGAAGTAAATCCTCTAAACGTTTGTTAGTAAATCACTGACGAGCAAAACCCATTTTATTACAAGGCAATTTATTCACCATAATAAATTATGGATGAGACCTTCTATTTAGATCACACAAGTATAATTATGATTTATAATGTTATTACGGCTAGAGCCCCCATTCAATTTATGAAAATAATAGTTATAGTATTGTTATTATTAGTGTGAGTATCCTTGTATTAGTGAAGATCTTATTATATCATTCTGAAGTTTATTTGTAGTTGTCTAGAGTATTCCTGGTTCTTATAATCCCCTGGCAATTCACATAGCGTAGTTTTAGAGTTTTCAGTTGATTTACTTCATGTATAATTATTTATGTGGCTCATATTATACAGCAAGAACCTCGATGTCGAGTGGTAGTGTAGATTATTAATATAGTTGAATAAATATTACACATACACACATGTATATAACTTTGAAATATTGACGTTAACCAAGTTGTGTAGAAAGCAACGATAAATTTGGTTTAATTTACAACATCAATCCAGTAGGAATCCAAATAATATTATATACACAATCAAGAACTACACATATTCCAATTAGTAATGAATATCCTCAATGAACATATAGCATTGTAGTTAATAGTAGAATAATAAATTTTCCATAATACAACTCAAATAGAAACGATACTCAGAGACTCAGAATCTTAGATGTTATCTGATCGAATGTACGCCAAGAACTGACCAAAAGTGTCGAATCGCGTAGAAATATATTACGGGTCAATCGTTGGAAAAACCAGACAGCCTAGTGACACGAATATTTAAATCAAGCCTGCATGTTGACTGCGTGATCAGAATGTCAAGCAATAATGCTCTAACAAAATAAGGAGAGACCGGACGACCTTGACACGCTGTGTTTACGTGAACAGTTCATGTTTTTATCGAGGTTAATAAAAAAACAATAATGCTCTCATTAGGTTAGGAAAAACCCGGGGGGAAACCTTGAGCTGAGAAATATTTTATATCGTTTAAACGCAATTCGCTTAAATGATTTAGTTGGTTTATTAACATTACAATGTAGGGAATTTACGTTTCGTAACAAAGTACAGAACTTTAAAAAAAACTAAAATGATGCCACAATAAAAATGTTTTTAAAGAGAGTATGCTTAAAGAAGAAGGAGCATAATATGTTGCCAACTACTCACATTTGATGCTGAAGTCGTTAGCACCACCAAACAGCTCCCTGCACCCTCCCCAGTGTTTCAGGATCTTGATATCCTCAGAGCCAGCCTCGCCTTCATGGTCGCCTTCAAAAACCTTCAAAACGAGTACAAAAAAAATGATGTCTCATTTTAGAGCTTGCATGGAACATTGGGGCCTGTGTTTCAAAATGTGATATTTCCTACATGATTAGAGTGAGTCACAGTGGTTGGGCAGCAGTGTGTTCCGCTGGAATACCGAAGGTCCTGGGCTCAAATCCTGGAGAAGTCTAGGATTTTTCTCTGGTCTGGAGGGCCTCCCTGACATTGGTTGAGGTAAAGTAAAGGTGGCTAGGTATTGTGCTGGCCACTCTATCCCCTAGTATGCTGTGAACAATGCTTCACCATCCCAATGGATAGATTTGGTCTGATGGGATTATTATTTTACATTTTTCATAATTAGATCTACTTTCATATTGACAGGGACTAAGGGCATTGATAGTAAAACATTAGCTGGTGTAATATAGAGGGGAACATTGGGCTGGTACTGCAAAGGTTAAAATCTTTCTTGTCTAATCATTCTCTAATAAATCTTTTTGCTTTTTTTTTTTCGAATCTATTACATGTGAAACAATAATTTATATGTATTTATAGTTTTTAAACATTGTGATTGAAAAAAAAATACATAAATTTAAATAGTAATAAAATTGAATAAAAGCTTACACTGTGGATATTTAAAGTCATACTCTGAGTGCATCAAGAAGGTGCTGACACTTTTTTTTTTCTTACATCAAGTATCCCCACTTATCAATATACATATATGATGGATGCCCCAAATAGTGGTCTGTCTGCCAGGGACTTACAGTGAACACCAAATCGGTGCAACATTTGCAGTAGCAGCAATCTCCCACCTTAACATTATACAAATATGATGGACGCCCCAAATAGTGGTCGGCCAGGGACTTACCGTGAACACCACATCGGCGCAACATTTGCAGTAGCAGCACTCTCCAACTATGGTGAAGATGCACTGGTTCTGTGCATCGTAGACCTTGTACTTGGGCACACAGCAGGTCCATCTATGAGGAGAGGGGGGGTGGAGAAAAACAAAAGCACAAAGTCAGACTAATTACTCAGTGACAGACTACACTGAATCTTCTGTTGAAGGTGGGTGTTTGAACCTTTGGCCCGATCTACTGTTAAGAAAAAAAATATCTACAGAATTTTTTGTTCTTTGTTTACTTGTTCTCGCTGTTTTTTTTGGCTGAGGTTTCTTGCATACTCAGAATTAGAAAAAGGTAGTTTCTTAAATATTATAAATATAATACTCACAAACCAACATCACTGGCAATGGGAAATGTTTTATTGATTGTTTACAAGGGCAGTGGAAATTGAAATTTTATATATGAGGGATTTTTCAGTACTCAGAAAACAGTAAGATGCTTTCTTTATAAAAAAAAAAAAAGAAAATAAATAAATATATTTCAACAAATATAAGTATCATTAAAATTATAGGCTATATTTTTCCATTACAACAAAATGTACCGGTATTTAAAGGTAAACAATTTCTAAAAAAACAAAATAATTGGCTGCTCAGAAGTTAGTGAATAACTCTAAAATTTGAATCCTTTTAACCTCGTTTTTTAGGCATCTTGATAAAACAGTTTATAAGTTAATATACGGGTACTTATTTAACAAATGCATAAAAAAAATCAAGCATAATTTATTGACTTTCCTAAACTTTAGACAGTTTCAACCAAATTTGTCAAAATGTCAAAACCAGTCAGAACCTTACAAAATTTAATTTTCTTTGGTTATTTCAGGTAACAAGAAATATTTTTTGTCTCTACTAACTGAATGCAAATATAATTTAAAACTACTAACAAAAAGTTACAGCAAAACAAGATGTTGCTTATTGCTTAACCTTGTAATTCTTTTTATCTTAAATAATAAGGGCAGTTCTGAAAGACTCCTTAAGCATAGTTCTGAAAGACTCCTTAAGCATTGAGTCCATCAAACCATTTCCTTATGGGCTCAACTATCCCACCATTAGAGACATTAAATAAATTGAGTTATGTTTGATGGAGATGAAATACCCAGTCTATATGTGGTATGTTTTACTATAGGCTTGGAATGCCATCACCAGGGACCTATTGAATCAAAACATCTGACCTAAATGTGTGTGTGTAATGTAGGTGTGCATGGATCCAAGACACCTAATCCCTGACATTTAATCTCCTAGTCACTTAATCTCATAGGAACTTAATCCTCAGAGAATCAATCCAAAAAGTGCAATTTTAAGTATACAATTATGAAATGAGAGAATAATTCAATTCAAATGATGAGCGTAGGACGCAATAATCTTCTTTATAGAAGGAGCGTCTGTAATGTATAAGATAAGATAAATAAGTATTTCCATATAAACATGACAATCATATCAAACACAAAAAAGCTAATAGTCTGATATTCACTTATTCCTTTTAGAATTGTGACAATAAATGAAAAATATTTAAATGCAATCATAATTTTTAAATCATGTTAATAAAAAAGAAATGTAATAAATTTCATGTAAATGTTGCATGCGTGTGTGTAAAAGTTGCACGTGGGTGTAAAAGTTGCACGTGTGTGTAAATGTTGCATGTAAAAGGTGCATGTGCGTTTAAATATTTCACGTGCGTGTAAATATTTCACGTCTGTGTAAATATTTCACGTGCGTGTAAATATTGCACGTGCGTGTAAATATTGCATATGTGTGTGTAAAAGTTGCATGTGTGTAAATATGTAGGCTAGGTAAATATGCTGTGTATGTGTTCCTGTGTAGATAAATGTGTAAATGTGCCTGTAAGTATCCATCTGTTTATGTCCGTATAAGTACCGCGCACACGTTTGTCTATAAGTACGCGAGTCCTCGTGTGTGTGTGTGGTGCGTGGTTCTTAGTATGACGCGACCCATATCCGAGCGTGCACACACACACAAAGTCTCATTAGACGCCTCGCTGGGCACGAGAGAGACGTCACACACAGGCCCGCTATTGTGACCCCATAAATACAAGCGACGTATTGTACTAACACTCCGTAAAAAACACACACACACTCACACACACATAGAAATCTAACGTTGCATCAGACTCAACGGTGGATGTAATCTTACTCGCATGAAATGTTTGTCGTGTGAATATAGACGCTACACCAGAGTCGGCAACTTTTTGATAGCAGTGTCTGCCAACGCAGTATATCTTGCCAACAGTCTAAAAGTAAACCTGCTCCAACAATTCATTTATCGTAGAAGAGACTTAAATTGCTTCTTTTGGGAATCTTCCGCGTGGCATTGAAAATCGCTCTGCATGCCAGTTGTGGCACGCGTGCCATAGGTAGCCGACCCCTGCGCTACACGACAACACGGCAGAGTTTATGGAGGGTAATGAGCATTGGACCCAGCAGCGAAGAAATATTTTTTTTCCAGGGTGGGGGGGGGGGGGGGGCTGAACTTTTGCGTGCCAAACATTTACCAAGTTTAGCACATATTTTTAAAAAATGTGTTGGAAAAAAGATATTTTTTCAATACTCCAGCCCCTATCACCCCCCCCCCCCCCTGTGTCTTCGCCCCTGAATTGGACCTTTATAAAAAAGGGGTAAAGTATCCTGTCGGACCATACTTTGAAGACGTTGGACTCTGTACAAAATCAAGCCCTCAGACTAATATGTGGAACGTTCCGAACCGCCCCAACATCGGCTGTTGAAATCATGGCAAACGTGCCGCCTCTGAATGGGAGAAGGAAAAGGGCCGTTATTACTGCTTACGAGTGGTACAAGCGGTTGGAGGAAAGTTCCCCCCTCAGGATGCTCGTGGATTCCTGGGTGGGAAGAGCCCGGATCTCAATGCAGTCCTTCATGCACCACGCACTGAAGCTCAGCGCAGAGATTGGACTTCCGGTCGACCGCATGGCCCTGCGGACGGGAGTGGAACCTCCTCCTCACCTATCTTTCAACCTACCAGAGATACGGACGAACCTGATGGAAGCAGTCGGACCCAGCGCTTGCCTGACTGAGAGGCGCGCAGCTGCTCTAAGGACGGTACGTGCATACTCGGGATTCGTTGAGGCATACACTGATGGGAGCGCGATGAGTGGGACCGAAGCGCGTTCTGGGTATGGTGCTCTTGTGTCGTACCCGAAGGCAGAAGAAAAACGGGCTGAGCTAAGTGGGCCGTGTGGAGGAATCTGCATCTTTGATGCGGAGATGGAAGCCATCAGAATTGCTGCTGTGGCAATTGGGAAAACGTTCGAAGACACACCAGCTGCTCGTGCTGATGTAGTTATCTTCACTGATGCGCTTTCAGTACTCCAAGCCATCGACGGCTTGGAAACATGGCCCGATCTGCTTGTCCGACTATTAGCTGCTATTTCCGACCTGATCCTCAGGTACGAGGTGAAGGTCATCTTGCAGTGGATTCCAGGTCATGCAGGAGTCCCTGGCAATGAGATAGTGGATGCCTTGGCCAAGAAGGGATCCCTGACACCCACTCCGGAGGGTCCGTCCACCTACGCGAGTGCCCGCAGATCAATACGTGAGTGGGAGACAAGACAATGGAATAAGAGTTGGGACGAGTCTGACAAGGGTCGAGGTGTGTGGCAGCAACTAAAACGGCCAAATCGAGCTGATCCGTGGTGGAAGCTCCCGCAGGAGAGAACAGGCTACGATAGCCCAGTTCCGTACAGGGCACTGCCCTATTGGTGCCTATTTCGGACGTTTTAGGCCCAATTTCGATTCGCGGTGCCGACACTGCTTTGAAGCAGAAGAGACGGTCGAGCATTTGCTTTTAGACTGCCCTGCCTTGCAGGAGGAAAGAGTGGATGGGAATGGTCAACAGTTTGCACCATCCCTTTATGGGAACCTGGCTGTGCTACGTAGTACAAGTGTGTTTGCCCTCCGAATCCTAAGAGATTAGTCTCGATTCGATCACTCCGGTGAGTGAGGTTTAAAGTCTGGTCCAATAGGGGCCGGAGAAGCAGCGTTCACCAGTTTCTTTGGCCACTACATACCCAGAGACACCCTCCAGACCCCATTCTAGCCTTCACCAGGATTCGAACCCATGGCGTCGGTACGCCAAGCCGAACGCACATCGTCAGTTGGCGTAGTCAGGGGTGGCACGGTGATGGGTGACAACGAGTGCAAAGTTAGAGTAAGCCTACACGAAAAACAAAAACAAAAATCTTTGACGTAATTAATGGACGACCCCTTATAATTCTCAAGTCGTACCTGTCGGCATGTGACAACATATACCTCGTGAACTTACATTGTTTTTTTTGTTTTTTTTAAGATGGCCACAGAATAACGCCATGACGTGGATTAGCCAACGAGCAGACGAAGACACAGATACGTGACAGTGTGACAGGGCTGCAATCACAACTAACTACCGTTGATAAGGAACAGAAGGGGAGTTAATTGGAAAAGCTATGAAAAGAGGAGCTAACTTCACGAATACCACGACACAGACACAGAATGTGGACACGACACATACAAAGAAATCTTTATCGGCGAAAAAAAAAATACATCATGCATTCAGCCTACTTATTAGTACAGCGGATTACAGTCTCGCCTCGACACCCCTTCCCCCACCCTCCCGTAACATTTTTTGTTTCTAGTCGTCTGCAACGATCTATGGTGCAATACACGATGTAAACAACATGCAATATAAAGAAAACTGTTTGTTTAAGGATTGTAAATATTTGTGTTATTTTTAAATACACTATAAATCTATTTAAACATTTGAATTTGAATAGTGTACGGTAGTTTGTTTAACTATTGGAGAACTCGTGACTTCAGAAAACATTTACTGTTCGCCCCATACCACACATCCAACGCCCGCAGTATACACACACCCCATGCATCATTCATGAACACAGCGTCTTACATCGTGCGCCCCAAAGACCCGCCCCACAATCCTAAAGACAGCATCCCCCCCCCCCCACAAACACACCTATACCAAAAGCCCCTACCAACACAGCTCAAGGTAGACCCGACACACACAAACACACACGCAAACACACACCCCCACACATCGAAAGACCCACCTGTACATATACATACACCCATCGCCCCGAGCTGAAAATTATGTTCAGAGATGCCACAGGAATGTAGAAATATATTTCCTGCCAGTCTAGATTGCCCATTCTTCAAATGAATAATTGAGCAATGACGAAATCGAATTGATATTTTCATGGTAGTGTCTCACTCAAAGAAAAAGAAAACAACGAATGAGTCATCCTCCTCTTAAATCCAGGGCGTAGCGATATAAAGGTGTGAGTCAAAGGAAGAAAGAGGGGGGGGGGCACACGCCAAGATCCTGTCCTAGACTAGCCACCCCCGCGGCTCTGACCGTATCATAAGGTCTCCGCAGTCACGTGCACTGCTTCTCCCCCATCTGCGGATCATTAACGGAATGGCTCGCTCGTAGTCCTTGAACTGTCGCATGAATCCCCTGGACATCCATGACAACCAGGGCTTTGTAATCCCGAAGCAGGTCGATTTTTTGGGCGCGAAGGCCACCAAGGCCGCTAAGGCGCGAGGCCGTTTTGGCGCTGGACGTTTGGGCGCGATTGAATAAGATCATCACTTCATTCAATAAACGTAATGTAGCCTAAAAACTGCAATTGAGGAAAACTATTTCTTTTTAATGACTGATACAAATATTAAATAACTATTTAAAAAACAATGTAGGCTACTTTATTTAATGCATATATTGGACAATCAAAATTTAATAACTAAAATCATTTAACACTATCACTTAAATAAGTACAGTGGTACATCGGGTTACGAACGCGCTAGGTTATTAACGTTTCAGGTTACGAACAACAAATGTGCACATTTTGTGTCTCGGGTAACGAACAATGCCTCGTGTTACGAACGAATGCGAGAGACAAATAGGAAGCTTTAACGTTTGAGACAAAACGATCGCTTACAGTACAAACGAAGACCTCGCACTACTAACATTGCTTAGCGCTATATAGCCAGGTAGTTTACGCATCATTGATACTGTGTTCATTATTTCCCTCGTTAACCCAATCATGTATGAGTTCGTAGAGCGGTAGTGAGGGCTTGCTCGGGCCGCACAAACGTGTATCAGTGGAGGTAGAGAAAGAAGAAAAAAATATTGAAACAAGATAACGAGGTTCGTGTGTGTGACACAGCATGGCGTCTATCTGTCCACCATCATAAACCAGTGGGTGTGGCTAAAGGCGTAAATACTGTAACTAATCGGAAGAAGCAAGGGCCTCAAAGAGAAAGTTGAACATCTTCTCTTAATCTTCTCTTAATCTTCTCTTAATCTTCTCTT
The DNA here is from genome assembly GCA_949126835.1 of Anisus vortex. Taxonomy (NCBI): domain Eukaryota; kingdom Metazoa; phylum Mollusca; class Gastropoda; family Planorbidae; genus Anisus; species Anisus vortex. The sequence goes on from OX421503.1 coordinate 38,493,027, forward strand.
AATCTGGATCAGTCAAAAGCAACGTTTAGTTCACCTTGGTTGTTTTCTTTCTATTTTATTTAATAAATGAACTACAAATATTCTTTTCCGTTTTGTCAGGTAAATGTGAACTGATGTCAATAAATAAAATTAACAATTCTCTCATCTTGGAATGGATTGGACTTTATTTCACCGATTTCAGTGTTTCAGGTTACGAACCGAGTTAAGGAACAAATTAAGTTCGTAACCAGATGCACCACTGTATTAAAAAGAGGAAACAGTAATTGAACGAAATATCACAACCACTTAATGGATTTTTGGCAGGACCTAACAATAAATGCATTAAAAGTGAGAATTAAACCTTTCTAAGTGAATTATATGCCGCTGCCTCAAATGAAAAGACTTGTTTCATGCTCCCATTGTAGATTACGCCGAACAAATAATTAATTGTCCTCTGATTTGGACATTCGTTGTTGACTGGGGACAGTGACCACTTCTCATGGACAGTTTTAGGTCAAATGAAGTTTTATTTAATCTTTCTACTCCCCTGCCAGTATACCAAAACCATACTATAATTGCATCGAAAAGAACAGACGAGACTTCTGGCTCTTAATTAGCTTTAGTGTGGCGTGCCGTGTAACAGGGAAGGTTCCCGCAGCCCAGCATATTATTCACTGCAGTTCCCCTAGGATAATTATCGTGGTGGCTTGCGTGCATACCTGCAATGTCCACCTGTAGGACGAATCCTATACTGTAGGCACAGGCATCCAGGCACCGGGAGGAGTGTCTTCGGAACGGGTTCGCAACGTCCTTTCTACCTCCCTACCTCCCCACCGGGGTTAGCCATGAGCCTACCCGGTGTGCAATGGATAGCGGGACATCCGGGGGCCGCTGCCGGGTTCTGTCCCCCGTGCGTTCGCCCGCCGGTGTAATCTTGAGGTGATCGTATCGGCGGTTTACACACTTCGCCAACTTTGAGGCCAATGGGTACAGAAGTGGCCCTGCCCCCCCCCCCCCCCATCATACACCTCTAAGAGAAGCTGAAGAGAAGCGCCTTGCACTACAAGAACAGCAAGATGATGAGATACTTAACAAAACAAAACAACAAGCATACGACACTCGAAAGACTGAGATAACTGGAGAGGGTGTTAAAGCACATAAGATGATATGTTGTTGAGTCTCTGTCTCATTCTGTATCATAGGCCTATATCTTTCTTTCCGTTCCATTTCTCTCATCATCTAATCGTCAAAGTCACACACACAATCTCTCTCTCTCAATTTCTCGCTCTTTAAAACGTATTTAAAAAAAAACAAAAAAACACAGGAACATACGCAAGCACTCAAGAAACACAAGTACCATGTAGATTTTTCAACACGGATCTAGAATCTAAGCATTAAAGAAAAAAACCACAACTAAATTTAACCCGTTCCAGGAATACCACGATCTCATCAGATGTCATTTTGATACAATGTTTGGTTTTCTCTTTTGATAATAATGCAGGAATTACTTCTAAACCGACGTTACAAATAACAAATTGGACACGAAGTAAATGTTACAGTCTTTACAAATAATCAACAATGACAAAAAAAATAGGCAAAATGACCGACACAAAACATATTATTATTAATTATCTTTTTTTTTTCTCCAAAGGGTTTTCTGGGCACAAGGACAGCGTTGGAGTATTTCAAACAATTGACAATTCCCAGAGGGATATTGGATATAATGGATAATGGATATATTTCCCTCTTTTTGTTTCTTGCAGGGACCTTGGCCCATTACATTCATGTTATCACTGCGCAGGGGAAAGTCATAGTAATGTTAATACCAGTGTTTCTCAAACTGTTGATGTCCCTTTTTTTTCTATCAGGGACCTTTGCCCATTACATTCATGTTATCACTGCGCAGGGGAAAGTCATAGTAATGTTAATACCAGTGTTTCTCAAACTGTTGATGTCCATTTTTTTTCTATCAGGGACCTTTGCCCATTACATTGATGTTATCACTGCGCAGGGAAAAGTCATAGTATTGTTAATACCAGTGTTTCTCAAACTGTTGATGTCCATTTTTTTTTTCTATCAGGGACCTTGGCCCAATACATTCATGTTATCACTGCGCAGGGGAAAGTCATAGTATTGTTAATACCAGTGTTTCTCAAACTGTTGATGTCCCTTTTTTTTTTCTATCAGGGACCTTGGCCCATTCCGTATGCGGCTTTCATATTAGCGCAGGGGAAAGTCATGATATTATTCATATCAGTGTATCTCCATGTGTTGTTGTCCATGCGACCTTGATACTACGAAACCTTTTTTTGGGTTGGAAACCATACCAATTCAGTAACTAAAACAAAAATAAGAAAATGTAAACCGTTTTTGTTTAAAAAGAATGTTAACAAATTTATGTTTAAAAAAAAACTATCGTGAATCAATTGGGCTTACAACAACATCACGTGATCATATGGTAAAAACAGGGGTCGGCAACATACGCCTCGCGTGCCAGACTTGGCTCGCAGAGCTTTTTTTCAATGGCACGCGGAAGACTAAATACAAAAATACAATTAAAAAAATTTAAGTCTCTCCTACAAGAAATGGAGTGCGAGATCAGGATGGCTTTTGTTGGCTGCTGGCACGCCGAACTAATTGGGAATCCCACTTTTGGCACACTATTATCAAAAGGTTGCCGACCCCTATACAGTTGAAAACCAGCTGCTGGAAATTGTAATACAGAAAAATCTCGAATATTTGAAGTGTATCTTGTTCATCTCCACACAGTGTGTACATTGATTTGTGTACAATTACAATTATATATAATATCCTTAAAACAACAACAACAACAACACAACAACAACAACACAAAAGCCAATGCTAGATAGTACCGTTGGAATATTGCGGCTGTTTGGAAGACAAAATATTGCTCTATTGATTAAGACTTTTCTAAACGGAATTCTACGTGTGTACTACTTTTGTTTTGTCGATTATCAACATAAATCTACATAAAATTAACCCTTCCCGTACCGACCTACTTCTATCTATGCCGCCCTCAGTTACGCTCTATACGCGCCCGGGACTGTAAGGGTTAACAAGCTTATATAGTTAAATGCAAAAAAAAATATCTTTAAAAAAAAAAACACACTTCCACTAAATTTGCTTTTTAAAGTTGTTTTTTTTTTTTCGTTTGGTATTCAAAGATATCTTCTTCCACTATTAACATAAATCTACATAAAATAAACGACGTTTAATGCATATCTTTTAATAACATCAACCTTTTTTTGTGGTTGTTTTCAAATTTTTTTATTTTTTTTTGTGGTTGGTATTCTGATTTATGTATTATTCATACGGATGGCTAAGATACTCGAGTAAATTTACAACATCACATTACAATACTAACAAAGCATCAAATATATATATATATAGAGAGAATATAGAGAGAACGAGAGAGAAAATATATATATATATATATATATATATATATATAATATAGTAAAGGAAACTACGATATATATATATATTCTTTTAAGTTTGAGAATGTTTTCGCTATAAGTAAGCAAAACATCCGGCCTGCTGAACACCAGTAAATTCATGAAACTACAGACTTGAAGAGGGGGTAGGGTTAATCCAGTGGAACGGGGGTGCCCATTGGAGGGTTGGGCGCAGTAGACCGATCGTGGGTCAGGCAAAAATACTGTTAAAAAAAACCATTGGGAAATGGATGAATAAATACCAGCATAACAAAACAAGGGGAGTTGTGAAAACGATCGCAACGGATGTGTGCCTTCCATCGAAGTTGTGTGTATGTGTGTTTGTGTGAGAGAGAGAAAGCGAGAGAGAAAGAGAGCAAGAGAGAAAGAGAGAGAAAGAGAGAGATAGAGAAAGAGAGAAAGAAAGATAAAGAGAGAGAATGAGAGAGAGAACAAAAGAGAGAAGAAGAGGGAGAGAGAGAAAGACAAAGATAAAGAGAGAATGAGAGAGAGAACAAAAGAGAGAAGAAGAGGGAGAGAGAGAAAGACAAAGATAAAGAGAGAATGAGAGAGAGAGAAAGATAAAGAGAGAGATACAGATAAAGAGAGGGAGAAAGATAAAGAGAGAGAGAGAACGAGAGAGAAAAATAAGAGGGAGAGATAAAGATAAAGAGAGAGAGAGAAAGATAAAGAGAGAGAATGAAAAAGATAAAGAGAGAGATAGGCCTACAGATAAAGAGAGAGAGAAAGAGAAAGAGAGAGATAGAAAGAGAGAGATACAGATCTAAAGAGAGATACAGATAAAGAGAGAGATACAGATAAAAAGAGAGAAAGAGAGAGAATGAGAGAAAGATAAAGAGAGAGAAAGAGAGAGAATGAGAAATAGAGAGAGAAAGAGAGAGAGAGGAAGTAAGATAAAGAGAGAGAAAAAAAGTTACGATACTAAAAAAAATGATAGGCCTACACCTATTATTACTGGAGTGTGGAAAGAGGGAATAAAAGGTTTGGTGACCGTGCAATACTACAAGGCTACAATGTAGGTTGAGCATCCACTTTACAGTGCTGGTCGGATCTGTGGAGAACGGCGCTATCATTGCTTAGTGGCGTAGCAGGAGTGTGGGGAAAGAGAGGGGGGAGGCATTCGATATACTACACTCAATACTACTACACCAGAACTAGGCAGATAGTAATACAAACTAAAACTGCCAGCACTACACAATACTAGGCTATAAATTGCATAAAAAATAACGAACGATGTTCTGGAGTGAACCAAGGAGGGGGGAGACCACCAAGGTTCTGTCCCACGTTTAACCTATGGTACGGTTTCCGCAGCCGCATACACTATCTTTCTCCCACAGCGGGGTACCCCTTTTTGGATCATGAGCGTGGTGGCTCGCCCGTATACCTGCAATGTCGCCCAGCAGCACAGATCCCATACTATATGTAGGCCCTATGGGCATCCAGGCACCAGGGCGGTGTTGACGCGGTAACGCTGCTCTCATTGCTTCCTCCCCCCCCCCACCGAGAAGTAAAGATATTACTCGCCCTGTTGTGGGTCTTCCGCGTGCCATTGAAAATCACCGTGCGTGCCGAGTACGGCACGTGTTCTGTAGGTTGCCGACCCCTGTACAGTAACTAAGCATTGCGGCTCAGGGCTAGGGATAATGTGTTAAATTATTTGAGAACCGTTGAAAAACTTTAAGGCTATGTGTCCTCTTGTCTTGACTTTTTGTTTTATCTGGCTGTATGAATTTGAATAAGTACGTCGTTTAAGGGAATGTTCTGGAGGGGGGGGGGGGGGGAAAGAGGGGTTGATCAAGCACTCTTGAAGATGTGTATGTCTGTGAGTGTGTTTGCGTAAACGTGAGCGTTGATACAAGTCCCGGAGCTATCCAGAGACACTCACAGACGTAAGCACACAAAACAACCTCTAGGATACATCGTTTGCTTCCTGCTTATTTCTTTTTTAGTTTTTAAAACACGAGTGTCATAGTCATGGCAACCGACTTCGTGTTACATGCGCGAAGGAGCCATCTTTAATCAGGGCGTATCTTACCCCAGAGACATTCCAGGATAAGTCGGGGGCTCCGGGGTGGGGAGGAGGGGAGTCCAATACAGGGTCGATGGGGTATAGGAGCTTGCCATTTGAAGTATTAATTTGACTGGTATATAGGAGCCTGTTATTTGAAGTATTTATTTGACTGGTATATAGGAGCCTGTTATTTGAAGTATTAATTTGACTGGTATATAGGAGCCTGTTATTTGAAGTATTAATTTGACTGGTATATAGGAGCCTGTTATTTGAAGTATTAATTTGACTGGTATATAGGAGCCTGTCAGTTGAAGTATTAATTTGACTGGTATATAGGAGCCTGTTATTTGAAGTATTAATTTGACTGGTATATAGGAGCCTGTTATTTGAAGTATTAATTTGACTGGTATATAGGAGCTTGCCATTTGAAGTATTGATTTGACTGGTATATAGGAGCTTGCCATTTGAAGTATTAATTTGACTGGTATATAGGAGCTTGCCATTTGAAGTATTAATTTGACTGGTATATAGGAGCTTGCCATTTGAAGTATTAATTTGACTGGTATATAGGAGCTTGCCATTTGAAGTATTAATTTGACTGGTATATAGGAGCTTGCCATTTGAAGTATTAATTTGACTGGTATATAGGAGCCTGTCATTTGAAGTATTAATTTGACTGGTATATAGGAGCTTGCCATTTGAAGTATTAATTTGACTGGTATATAGGAGCTTGCCATTTGAAGTATTAATTTGACTGGTATATAAGAGCTTGCCATTTGAAGTATTAATTTGACTGGTATATAGGAGCTTGCCATTTGAAGTATTAATTTGACTGGTATATAGGAGCCTGTCATTTGAAGTATTAATTTGACTGGTATATAGGAGCCTGTTATTTGAAGTATTAATTTGACTGGTATATAGGAGCCTGTTATTTGAAGTATTAATTTGACTGGTATATAGCAGCCTGTTATTTGAAGTATTAATTTGACTGGTATATAGGAGCCTGTTATTTGAAGTATTAATTTGACTGGTATATAGGAGCTTGCCATTTGAAGTATTAATTTGACTGGTATATAGGAGCCTGTTATTTGAAGTATTAATTTGACTGGTATATAGGAGCCTGTTATTTGAAGTATTAATTTGACTGGTATATAGCAGCCTGTTATTTGAAGTATTAATTTGACTGGTATATAGGAGCCTGTTATTTGAAGTATTAATTTGACTGGTATATAGCAGCCTGTTATTTGAAGTATTAATTTGACTGTTATATAGGAGCCTGTTATTTGAAGTATTAATTTGACTGGTATATAGGAGCCTGTTATTTGAAGTATTAATTTGACTGGTATTTAGGAGCCTGTTATTTGAAGTATTAATTTGACTGGTATATAGCAGCCTGTTATTTGAAGTATTAATTTGACTGGTATATAGGAGCCTGTTATTTGAAGTATTAATTTGACTGGTATATAGCAGCCTGTTATTTGAAGTATTAATTTGACTGGTATATAGGAGCCTGTTATTTGAAGTATTAATTTGACTGGTATATAGGAGCTTGCCATTTGAAGTATTAATTTGACTGGTATATAGGAGCCTGTTATTTGAAGTATTAATTTGACTGGTATATAGGAGCCTGTTATTTGAAGTATTAATTTGACTGGTATATAGGAGCCTGTTATTTGAAGTATTAATTTGACTGGTATAAAGGAGCCTGTTATTTGAAGTATTAATTTGACTGGTATATAGGAGCCTGTTATTTGAAGTATTAATTTGACTGGTATATAGGAGCCTGTTATTTGAAGTATTAATTTGACTGGTATAAAGGAGCCTGCCATTTGAAGTATTAATTTGACTGGTATATATGAGCCTGCCATTTGAAGTATTAATTTGACTGGTATATAGGAGCCTGTTATTTGAAGTATTAATTTGACTGGTATATAGGAGCCTGCCATTTGCAGTTTTAATTTGACTGGTATATAGGAGCCTGCCATTTGAAGTATTAATTTGACTGGTATATAGGAGCCTGCCATTTGAAGTATTAATTTGACTGGTATGTAGGAGCCTGCCATTTGACGTATTAAATCGACTGGTATATAGGAGCCTGTCAGTTGAAGTATTAATTTGACTGGTATACAGGAGCCTGTTAGTTGAAGTATTAATTTGACTGGTATATAGGAGCCTGTCAGTTGAAGTATTAATTTGACTGGTATACAGGAGCCTGTTAGTTGAAGTATTAATTTGACTGGTATATAGGAGCCTGCTATTTGAAGTATTAATTTGACTGGTATAAAGGAGCCTGTCAGTTGAAGTATTAATTTGACTGGTATAAAGGAGCCTGTCAGTTGACGTATTAATTTGTCTGGTATATAGGAGCTTGCTATTTGAAGTATCAATTTGACTGGTATACAGGAGCTTGCCATTTGAAGTATTAGTTTGACTGGTATATAGGAGCCTGCCATTTGAAGTATTAATTTGACTGGTATACAGGAGCCTGTTAGTTGAAGTATTAATTTGACTGGTATACAGGAGCCTGTTAGTTGAAGTATTAATTTGACTGGTATATAGGAGCCTGCTATTTGAAGTATTAATTTGACTGGTATAAAGGAGCCTGTCAGTTGAAGTATTAATTTGACTGGTATATAGGAGCTTGCTATTTGAAGTATTAATTTGACTGGTATAAAGGAGTCTGTCAGTTGAAGTATTAATTTGACTGGTATATAAGAGCCTGTCAGTTGAAGTATTAATTTGACTGGTATAAAGGAGCCTGTCAGTTGAAGTATTAATTTGACTGGTATATATGAGCCTGTCAGTTGAAGTATTAATTTGACTGGTATAAAGGAGCCTGTCAGTTGAAGAATTAATTTGACTGGTATATATGAGCCTGCCATTTGAAGTATTAATTTGACTGGTTTATAGGAGCCTGTCAGTTGAAGTATTAATTTGACTGGTATATAAGAGCTTGCCATTTAAAGTATTAATTTGACTGGTATATAGGAGCCTGCCATTTGAAGTATTAATTTGACTGGTTTATAGGAGCCTGTCAGTTGAAGTATTTATTTGACTGGTAGGCCTATATGGGAGCCTGTTATTTGCATTATTAATTTGACTGGTATATAGAAGCCTGCCATTTGACATATTAATTTGACTGGTTTATAGGAGCCTGTCAGTTGAAGTATTAATTTGACTGGTAGGCCTATATAGGAGCTTGCCATTTGAAGTATTTATATGACTGGTATATAGGAGCCTGTCAGTTGAAGTAGGCCTATTAATTTGACTGGTATATAGGAGCTTGCCATTTATAGTATTAATTAGACTGGTAGGCCTATATAGGAGCCTGTCAGTTGAAGTAATAATTTGACTGGTAGGCCTATATAGGAGCTTGCCATTTGAAGTATTTATTTGACTGGTATATAGGAGCCTGTCAGTTGAAGTAATAATTTGACTCATATAGGAGCCTGTTATTTGAAGTATTAATTTGACTGGTATATAGGAGCCTGTTATTTGAAGTATTAATTTGACTGGTATATAGGAGCTTGCCATTTGAAGTATTAATTTGACTGGTATAAAGGAGCTTGCCATTTGAAGTATTAATTAGACTGGTTTACCTATATAGGAGCCTGTCAGTTGAAGTAATAATTTGACTCATATAGGAGCCTGTTATTTGAAGTATTAATTTGACTGGTATATAGGAGCCTGTTATTTGAAGTATTAATTTGACTGGTATATAGGAGCTTGCCATTTGAAGTATTAATTTGACTGGTATATAGGAGCTTGCCATTTGAAGTATTAATTTGACTGGTCTATAGGAGCCTGTCAGTTGAAGTATTAATTTGACTGGTATATAGGAGCTTGCCATTTGAAGTATTAATTTGACTGGTATATAGGAGCTTGCCATTTGAAGTATTAATTTGACTGGTCTATAGGAGCCTGTCAGTTGAAGTATTAATTTGTCTGATATATAGGAGCTTGCCATTTGAAGTATTAATTTGACTGGTATATAGGAGCTTGCCATTTGAAGTATTAATTTGACTGGTATATAGGGGCCTGTTATTTGAAGTATTAATTTGACTGGTATATAGGAGCCTGTCAGTTGAAGTATTAATTTGACTGGTATATAGGAGCTTGCCATTTGAAGTATTAATTTGACTGGTATATAGGAGCTTGCCATTTGAAGTATTAATTTGACTGGTATATAGGGGCCTGTTATTTGAAGTATTAATTTGACTGGTATATAGGAGCCTGTCAGTTGAAGTATTAATTTGACTGGTATATAGGAGCTTGCCATTTGAAGTATTAATTTGACTGGTATATAGGAGCTTGCCATTTGAAGTATTAATTTGACTGGTATATAGGGGCCTGTTATTTGAAGTATTAATTTGACTGGTATATAGGAGCCTGTCAGTGGAAGTATTAATTTGACTGGTATATAGGAGCTTGCCATTTGAAGTATTAATTTGACTGGTATATAGGAGCTTGCCATTTGGGTCCAAAACTCCTGCATGTATTGGTCAGAGGCAGGGCTAGAACCAGGGTCGTTCTGTTAACAGTTTGGTGAACTAGCAGCAGAACCAGCCGGCTTCAAATAGGAATTTAGAAATAAAAATGGAAAGTGCGGATGTAAAGGAGCCACACAAAAAAAAAAAAAGAAAAAACCGCCAGTGGGCTGATTATGTTGGAAACGTGAAAATGCGAAAACTGGCTGGATGCATTTGTTTTTTCTTTAAAACAGAACAACATTTAAATAAAAATAAAAAAAAGCTAGATCTTAAGGTTTTCATTATTAAAAAAAAACAACAACAACAAAAAACAGGTGATGTCTACACACTACACGCTGGTTGTAGGTTTCATTGTATGATTTGGAAACAACAACAAGTGATGTCTACACACTACACGCTGGTGGTAGGTTTCATTGTATGATTTGGAAACAACAACAACACACACATATACACACAGACACAAACGTGCTAATTAAATGTCAACAATATAACAACTACTGGGAAAAAAAGAAAGAAATAAACACCAAGGGCATTTGTCTTTATGAGAAAATGGGTAGACATTTTCATAAATATGTCGGGGGTGAGGGCATGTTCTAATATAGGCTGAGTGCCTTTCAAGATGTAGGCCTACATGTATTCCAGAAAAAAAAAGGCTTATTGCCCCTACATCCCTCTATGAATTCGAACTTATGGCAACAAACACAAAAATGAGACAAAAAAGTAGCCTTTGGACCAAACTGATCATAGGGGTGGTGAAGCAGCGTTCACCACTGTCTGTGGCCACGGCATACTAGGGGATGTGTGGTCTGCACAATGCCCAGCCGCCTTTACTGGTTTCAGGTAGGTCTGATGGGTAGGCTCAGGGCCACCAGGATTCGAATCCAGAACCTTTGGGTCGCCAGTCGAACGCGCGGCGCTCGGCCACCATGCCAGATATGGAAAGTCAATATCCTTAACTCTAGACTCTAACCAGCAGCCAATAACCTAAAGTTTTAGGGGGTGGGGGGAGGAGCGGAGAGCTGTACTTTGGCTGTCTGGGGGTTGTGTGTGTGTAGGCCTACGCTTTAATCTTTAAATAAACAAACACGAAGATTTGGTATCATACGGTGCAACAGTTTAATCTTATCAAGGGGCAGATTAATCTTTCGTTCGGCAAGAGTGTACGCACAAGTTTATCTCCCCCTTGTTTTGATCATCTACGTTACACCGAACTCTCACCCGCTGCAGGTTTTGAAAGAGAAATTAGCCCAAATACTCGGATTTCATTGTCTGATGTGGGTTGGGGCGGGGGACTGTGTGTGTGTGTGGGGGGGGGGTGCGGTTAATCATAACATATGTGGGCCCTGTTTTTAGGTAAATGTAGGCATGTCAGAAGTTTGCGCGCGGAAAGCTCGTTGATCTGTCAGTAGCAAATACTACCCAATATCGGGAACCCTGACTTTATAATGAATGAGATCAATACTGAATTGAAGAAAGAAAGAGTTGGTTGTGCCACTGTCACTCAGTCACACTGGTAGAAATGTCCACATTCAAATAGTTATCCAATATACACTACGTAAGACATTTAAATTAGTTAGCGGATATACACTAAGTATTTCACTTAATTTAGTTAGTAGATAGAGGCCTACACTAAGAAGGTAATTTAATATATTTAGTGAATATACACTAAGTAGGTCATTTAATTTAGTTAGCGGATATACACTAAATGGGTCATATAATTTAGCAAGCAGATATACACTAAATGGGTCATTTGATTCACTTAGTGGATATACTCTAAATATGTCATTTGATTCAGTTAGCAGATATACTCTAAATATGTCATTTGATTCAGTTAGCAGATATACTCTATAGATGTCATTTGATTCAATTAATGAATATACTCTATTTATGTCATTTGATTCAGTTAGCGGATATGCTCTATGTATGTCATTTGAATTAGATAGCGGATATACTCTATGAATGTCTGTTGATTCAATTAGTGGATATACTCTAAATATGTCATTTGATTCAGTTAGCAGATATACTCTATAGATGTCATTTGATTCAATTAGTGAATATACTCTATTTATGTCATTTGATTCATTTAGCGGATGTACTCTATATATGTAATTTGATTCAGTTTACGGATATACTCTATAGATGTCATTTGATTCAATTAGTGAATATACTCTATATATGTCATTTGATTAAGTTAGTGGATATGCTCTATGTATGTCATTTGAATTAGTTAGCGGATATACTCTATGAATGTCTTTTGATTTAATTAGTGAATATACTCTATATATGTCATATGATTCAGTTAGCAGATATACTCTACATATGTCATTTGATTCAGTTAGCAGATATACTCTACATGTCATTTGATTCAGTTAGCAGATATACTCTACAGGTCATTTGATTCAGTTAGCAGGTATACTCTACATGTCATTTGATTTAGTTAGGGATATACTCTACATATGTCATTTGATTCAGTTAGCAGATATACTCTACATGTCATTTGATTCAGTTAGCAGATATACTCTACAGGTCATTTGATTCAGTTAGCAGGTATACTCTACATGTCATTTGATTTAGTTAGGGATATACTCTACATATGTCATTTGATTCAGTTAGCAGATATACTCTACATGTCATTTGATTCAGTTAGCAGATATACTCTACAGGTCATTTGATTCAGTTAGCAGGTATACTCTACATGTCATTTGATTTAGTTAGGGATATACTCTACATATCGATGGTGTCAGGCACAAACCGGCCAAGTCCAAAAAAGCAAATTTTTCAGGAGAAGCAAAAAACTGCATAGGTCGAATAAAAATGATTTTTTTTCAAAGAAATTTGGTATACATATTTGAAAGCTATATAGTGTTTTGTTGAGTTTAAAATTTTACAATAAAATATTGTTTAAACTGTGTTTTTGGATTTGGCCGTTTTGGCAATGAAGAAAATGAAATGAGTTGGCCGTTTTGAGCCTAACTCTCGAGTTGGCCGGTTTGCTCTGAGAGAGTGGATATCTATTTAAAGACTTGGCCGGTTTGTGCCAATAAATCTTAGAGTGGTTGATATATTATATTGCATTAAAACTAAGCTATTAATAATAATTTTCGCTAATATAATATAAACAACAATTAATTAACCAGTTTAACAAAATGTATTCATAATGAGAAGAAACGATACACGTTTTAGATTTTATAAAAGTTTGACTTTTATTTTAAAACTTTCAACTTACGAACACAAATTGTATTAACATTTATAAAAGACCAATTTTATTTAGTAGGAGACAAGAACAGTTCGCTTGTATTTAGATGAAAAAATTTGGTATAAAATCATAGAAACATAATTAAGAACAATAACGAATGTATTACTTTTTGTTTTAGTACAGTCTAAAAGCATAAAACATGAAACAAAAATTCAAAACAATTGTTAATGTACTAAAGAATTTTAGCAATGGGGAAGAGAATCATAGAAGTTGTGTACATCGGAAGGCAGAACAGCTTTCATTGACTGCAAATGCTCATATTTTATGCTTTTTATTTTTCTCCTGCTTTGGTAGAGTGTATGGGGATCGGATGTTGGAAGCTTGTCTCTTCGACCCAATGATAATGTTTGCCAGTCTTCTGGGTAACTCAATTTGAAGAATAGTGACCCATCTGATTCGTACTTCAAAGCACAAACATCTGTGACCTTGGCGTCTTTAGAAGGTTTAAGTGATTTTAAACCATTTTCAATTTTTTCAAAATTTTTGAAAAAATCAAAGGTCAAGTACTTTACTTGATAAGGCCTAGGGTTCATACGGGAGGCTTTAATAAGATGAACATAATCAAGTGGTAAATAAATGTCCTTGTTTTTTAGACGTCTTTCAATTGTTGCATGAACACTATCGACCTCCATCTGAGTATGTCCACGCTCTAAGATTTTTTGCTCCACGCTTTTTGTATGTTTCACACAAAAATATCTTAAAGCTGTAGCAAGTACACGGTTTCTGTTCTGATATGTGCATCCATCAGAATAGATGATCACCTTGTCGAAAGAGTTCACATTTTCTTCTAAATATGCTACAAGACATGATGCAAATTCATTAGCACTGAGTCCCCCTTCTGCTTCATTCCAAACGAAGCATACAACATCTTTTGAAACCATGTCATAGATTGTATAGTTGTGTACCTGCAGTTTGGTTTTATAGTAGAGAGTGGATGCCTTAAGAGATGGTGCCAACAAAACTCTCTGCACATCCACACACAACAATTTAGTGCGGGAATTCAATGGATAAGCCTCCTTATCTTTTGATTTTTCATTTTGTGCAGCCTCTTTTCTCTCCCTATGTTTAATGTAGAGAGCCTCATCAGAATTACCCTGTGAAAATTCACAACAAGTGTCACACTGGTCTTTTCTTGGTTGAAATATTGAAATGTTCATAGCTTTTATCTGTGCAACAAAAGATGTTCTAGACATTTTAGGTTTACTTTCAGACTCACAAATCTTTATGTACTCGTGATAGATATCTGAATATGACTGAAACATTGGTTCCAAATATAATTTGCTTGTATCTTTTCGACAATAATGCGATGGCATTTTTGGTAATCGACCAATAAATTCCTTAATGAATTTGAGGCCATCTGAATCTTGCACTAGTAATGGCTTGCATGTATCATCCCTCACAACTGTTAAAGTATTCAGAAACCACCATTTCTTAAGGCCTGTTGTATTCAAAAAAATTTCCTTGCAAACCCTTTTCCTTTCTCCATTCCCCTTTAGACTAAATATCATTGTATTGTTCCTCTTGTAACTTTCTGATACAACCTTTCTTTCTTTTACCTCTCTGACACATACTGATTCTCTCACAAAAACCTTTTTCTCATCCCATGACATCTTCCATATTTCTTTGTGAATTTTCTCCCTGACTTCATCAGTTACTTCTTTACACAAGTAATAAGATGCCTTGCAAGAGCACCTTGGTCCAAGCTTCTGTTCTTCCTTTTCAACCTCAACATACTGTTTACTCTGTTTGTCAAAATGTCTACCTTTGTAGGATTCTCCATGTTGTCTTTTTTGTTTCTCTTCCTTCCTTTTATTATTGGCTTTAGCAGCACCATTAGCCTTTTCACTGAACACAGTATCTCCTTCAATATTAGTAGCATTAGCTGATGTCTGAGAGTCTTCTATTGTTGTACTTTCCCTTCTCTCATCATGAGCAACACTTATTGGCTGGACTTCAGCAACATCAGTAATAAAAGTAGGCTCATTTTGTACTATTTCAATTTGATCTTCAATATTTTTGTAGTAACTTTCAGTAGAATCAGTTTCGCTCAAATAATTCCTATCATGAACAACTTCTGTAAGTTCTGTATAGTCTTTATCTTTGAAAAAACCATCAGTGTTTCCCTGAATAATATGGGTGTTATCTGTGACAGTATCTGTGCAATGATGCATAATATAATTAGCCACTTTCATTGATGATGATATTATGGAAGGAAAATCATTAAAAGACGACATGTCAGCATCTGATATAGATAAATCAACCTCATCTGATAGGTTGACGAGTTGTGTGGTTGAGATGTCTAGTACAGAAGGTTCTTTCTCTAATGACTGTGAACAGTAACTAGGTTTTAGTTTTTTCTCTTCAATGTCTTGTCTCTGCATCTCTAAACTAAGATCAAGAATTCGTTTACCCCTGCTGTATGGATCCATGCTTACCTGTAAATTACAACAAAACTACACTATAATATTATGTGTATGCTGATGTACCTTTTATAAACGAACACTTTAAGCGACTAGTTTTTATAACTATTAATTTGTACTAAACATCAAAAGTAAAACTAACATTAATAATTTAAACATTAACAAATATTTTCAAAGCACGGATAGCTATATACTATATGTTATTAAATAACATAAATATAGTAAAAACTAATGGCCTTACCGTGATAACTTGCTCTGTAAATCTTTAATTCAAATTATTTATGTGCAGAACAAAGAAACTGCTTAGGGTCGCAATGAAAATGACGCCTAAGGGACTACACATACCGGTGGTTAATTAGGTCATGTAAATACATGCTGTCAACCGACTTGGCCGTTTTGCACCGTCAAAAAAAAATAGAATCGACATAGCCGTTTTTTTCACAAATTATTTGTAGAAAATCTATTGGACAATGCTGCAAGATATTTTTAGACATCATGGGGGATATCCTAAGGAAGGGTCTGATACAAAAAAAAAAAAATTCAAAATTTCCGACTTGGCCGGTTTGCGCCTGACACCATCGATATGTCATTTGATTCAGTTAGCAGATATACTCTACAGGTCATTTGATTCAGTTAGCAGGTATACTCTACATGTCATTTGATTTAGTAAGGGATATACTCTACATATGTCATTTGATTCAGTTAGCAGATATACTCTACATGTCATTTGATTCAGTTAGCAGATATACTCTACAGGTCATTTGATTCAGTTAGCAGGTATACTCTACATGTCATTTGATTTAGTTAGGGATATACTCTACATATGTCATTTGATTCAGTTAGCAGATATACTCCACATGTCATTTGATTCAGTTAGCAGATATACTCTACATGTCATTTGATTTAGTTAGCAGATATACTCTACATGTCATTTGATTTAGTTAGGGATATACTCTATATGTCATTTGATTCAGTAAGCGGATATACTCTACAGGTCATTTGATTCAGTTAGCAGGTATACTCTACATGTCATTTGATTTAGTTAGGGATATACTCTACATATGTCATTTGATTCAGTTAGCAGATATACTCCACATGTCATTTGATTCAGTTAGCAGATATACTCTACATGTCATTTGATTTAGTTAGCAGATATACTCTACATGTCATTTGATTTAGTTAGGGATATACTCTATATGTCATTTGATTCAGTGGATATACACTAAAAATGTCAGCTAAAGGAGCTGCAAGTATGTCAATAAAATGATAATGGAAAAAGTGGCTAATGCTTTGATATTGATTGGTGACAGTGAAGTGCCTGGAGAGGAGAGAAAAAAAGATAAAGAGGCATGGAGTAGGCACGCAGGTGAGTGGCAGGAAGTTGAGTATGTAATCAATGAGCACGCTCACACACATACTCACATTTCTTTCACTGTGCCTTGGAGCACACCCGGGGGAGACTGGATCTCCATCTCCTGCAGGCAGCAGCACCAGAATATAGATCCCTGGCAGCGGAAGGGCCGGTTCAGGGTCATCAGCGGGATTCCCTGGACGTCGCTGACGTTTATGACGAAGGGTCTCATGACCCCACAGAACTGACGGGTGCAGCAGTCAGTGTCTACAAAACAGAATCAAAAAGAAAATTTACAACCTGGGCTTTGTTATATCATATCAAATTGTTTTGTCTTTTTTTAATATCACGCATTTAAATTTCCACAAATCATGAAAATAAGCAAAACGTATTTTTATATATTTAGCAGATCATCAATTTGCTGATGTGTTTTAAAAAAACTCCCTTTCTTTGTAAACTAAGTTTATATTTAATTTATATTTTGATAGATTAAAATAAATATAAGTGATATCATACCTTATGAATTTCCACACTAAAATTGTGCGCATCCTTTATTTTTCTAGCTTTGGCCCGCAAAAAACTTAAAAAGAGAACTCGCTTTGTTTCGGCTTCATTGTGTCATTTTCATTCTATTTATTTACGTAAAATATTTTCTTCGATTCGCAAATTGGTCGAAGGAATTCGTGACTATTCCAAAGGCTATGATGCTGAAAATTTGATAGAATTGATTTGGTAGTCGCAACAAGTCTGCTGCCCGAATTTCAGCTCCATTGGACGACAGGAAGTGGTTGAAAAATGGATGCAAAGTTTTCCAAGCAAGCAAGCAAACAACCAACCAAGCAGACAAACAGTACGAGTTAAAAGAAAGGGAGTGAAAAATGGTTTGGAATTTGTTTCTTAAAGATTCATCTATCAAAACAGAGTTTGAATTCTTGGTTTTTCCCCCCATGAATAGAGCCCTACGTCAGTGGCCGTCATGTTTCCATGGTTTTGTTCAGGTTCTCTGGCATGCACTGGGCATACAGGGGTGAAGCCACATTCGGTCTATGCCCCCCCCCCCTGGAATTTTTTTTAAATATTTTTTTCTACAATGTTTTTTTAAAATATGTGCTATATTCACAAAAAATTTGGGAAATGTTTTTCAAGTGAAAGATCAGACCCACTCTCCATGGAAAAAGTTTCTGGCTTCCCCTTGCTGGCATGACCGATTAACTTCTATGAGACACCAGCTTTGATTTGCCAGAATGTCTACCTCAAGGAGCAGCAGAATGTTTTGCATGATCTGTTCTCCTAAAACTGTTGTGAATATGCAGTTGTTGTTTTATTAACCTCTTCTATAAAGAGTGCTGCCAAAGATGACTAATGGATTACATCATAGCTACCCTGGCTTCATAGAGAAGAACAGGGCTATGGAGTCAGCAGATAAATGTTCTGACTCCAACTCTGACTCCTCAGTTTTTTGTACTTCTGAGTCCAGGTACCCAAAATTTCCTCAGACTCCTCGACTCCACAGCTCTTTCAGGGCTGTGTAGTCAGCAGATAAATGTTCCGACTCCAACTCCGACTCTTCAGTTTTTTGTATTTCCGACTCCAGGTACCCAAAATTTCCTCCGACTCTGACTCTTCGACTCCACAGCCCTGGAGAAGAATCACAAGACAGACCTTTTTATAAGGCATCTTACCTTCTTTTGCGTACATGAATTTCTGGTCATGGCTGTTGCATATGTCATAGCGGTTATTTCTCTCCCAGCCAATCAGAACTGAAAAAAAAAAAGAAAAGAAAAGAAAATCCTCCGTCCTCAATAGTGAGACCAAGTGTCAAATTTCCAGTCAGTTGTCAGCACCATAAGTTTGCATGCTTTTTGGATTATAGAAGAACTCATAATGACGTGGACCTTTTCATTTATGTTTGTTAAGAAAAGTATTTACACAATAATGTCAGTGTCAGTAAGTCAACAATGGACATTAAAAGGGATGGAAGACAGTGTGGCTTTAACTATTCCACCTTTTGCATTCATTAAAATGAAAAATTGTTGGATGTATATGAATTCAGAGCTTTTGGTGGTAAAAAAAAATGTTGAATGGAAAAAACATTTATGTCTGAAAAAATTATGCCACCCAATCTTATTCAATATTTTGTTATATGATGAGTTTAAAAAGACCATAATAAAAAATACAAATAAAAAGTTTGTATACCTTCTGCCAGCTCCAGAATTTGGTGGACTTTGATCTCATCCAGGCTCTGTAAGTAGGCCATGCTTGGCGGCAGGCCATAGGGTATAACAACATTTGGAGGTGGGCCCATCATCATACCTGCCCAAATGGGTCAAAGGATAAGTCAGATACTGAGAAGAATTTATTCACATATGCTAAGGCAAAACACAAGCAAAAAGCCCCTATAAAAAAAAAAGGTTACATTAACTGTGAAGCACAATTTTAAAGGAAGCCTGCAGTTCAACTCCAATAAAAAAAAAACAACTCAAGCTTCACTGCAGCCAGGCCGATCTATATATTTAACACCAATGTCTTCCAGTACATTCATTGAATCCAAATTAGAAGAAATGAACATGCAGTGGTTTTCATGTCTATTATTGGAAATGAATTTCTGTGTGTTCCGAAACAGGAAATCAATTCAGGCACTTAAGACCAAGAAGCTGCTGAGCAAAAGCAAGCTCTGGTCTTATATTCATTGGCCCAGACAACAAAAAAGATAAGACGAAAAAACTTCCGGGCTCTTATTTTAAAATCATTTTAAATTTCACAAACTTTTCAACAAACCAATTCTCAACAGCAGGGGTAAAAGTTCTTAATGTTAACTGGCATTGTACCGGTATATAGGTAGCTTGTGGATATTTAAGAAAAAGAATGATAGGAGTTTTATTAACAACTTCTCAACTATGCCACCTGTTTATTCACATAAAAAAAAATATTAAATAAGAACTTCTTTTTACTCAACTTTATCCATTTGAGTAAAATTCAAAAAATTTCCCAAACCGTTATGAGTGCATCTTATATTACATATTTGTCAATTAAAAGCCATGTGCATAATTAGGTAAGGTAAAATTGTAGAGCAAATATTATCAATCCCAAAAATGCACAATTAGGTCAGATAAAATTGTAGAGCAAATATTTTATCAATAAACACTGACTCATACAAGCAGAACAACTGATACAAGCATAATAAACAAGCAAAAATTATCTGTACCATTCACTCATGGGGAACCATCAATAGTGGCCAAACAGATTTCAGCAGTTTGTTTTGAAAATATGTAGGGGCGCCTACTAGTTTTAATAAATAAATATTTGGTAAATGTTTGTCACACAATCTGGGTCCGCCCCTGCCTGCAACAGCATGTTGATCACTCTGGAATGAAACATGTACCATGGGCTGGTCTGATCTACAATGTTAATCACTTCAGACATTTAATTAGCTTTCTGGATTGTGACAGCATTTATCAGTTACAGCAGTGGTTCCCAAACTTTTCCCACTTGCCAAGACCCCCCCCCCCCTACCTTTTTTTTAATCATGTTTTTTTCATGTCATCCATCAGCCCCCCCCCCCCCCCCATTCTAAAACCAAGATCTTTTAATTAACCAGGAGGAATTGAAATCAGACCAAAAAAAAATTATTAAAGGAGCTGCAATATTTCACAGCATAGGCTACATTAAAATGGTGCTGCAGGGTTCTAAAGAACACACTTTTGGAACCATTGAGCTGCATCTTATAGTCACCTAAACAATACTATCTTGTAATAGTTTATGAAATAGGTGAAACTCCTTCAGAGGGCCGACGAAGCAGCGTTCACCAGTAACTGTGTCCACGACATACTAGGGGGATTGTGGGGCCAGCACTAGGCCCAGCCGCCTTCACTTTACCCCATCTAATGTCAGGTGCCCATCTGAGCTGGGTAGACTCAGGGACGCCCTCCAGACCCGGAAACAAATCCAAGCCTTCACCAGGATTTGAACCCCAGGACCTGATTGGCCACCAAGCCCACAGTCTAAGATTTTCTTTCTTCACCACCCTGCCACCGCCACCCCCTCCCAAATTAGCACATCCAAAGATGTGTAGGCTAATGATTCTTTTCCTATTTGCTTTAAATCTATTAAGTCTACACATGGTACTTGCTATATATGGCTTCTTTACTGAGTTTTGGTGAGTGATCAAATAAACTTGGCAAATAAAATTTAAAGAAAATAACTTTTTTAAACATACACACAATAGCCCAAACCAAGAGACCCAAATGGGCATTTCCCACATTTTGAGAATCCTTCTTCATATTACAAAAAAAAAACAACTTAGACCAACTGCCCGGAGGAAGCACAATGGAGACATCTAGGCTAAAAACAACACATAGTAATGACAAGCATAATTTACCTGGTGGCCCCTGCATACCAGGGGGACCCATGCCAGGTTGAATAACCACAGGGTTCATCTGCATGTCTTGTCTCCCTTTCTCATCATATCTGGGCTGCTGTGAGATTACTGTCCCCTGAGACATTCTTGGTTATCTTCTCCTGTCCTGCTTCAGAATTAATAACTACTTGTTGTTTTTTTTTGCTGGATGTTTTCTAGGCTTCTAGGGACAAAAAGAAAGAAAAAATGAGGTTGAGATTAAAGTATTCAAAGAATGGTATAAAGAACCTAGGTTATCAAATATACAATGTAATTATATATTTATGTGATAAACAATGTTCAACATTTTCCTGGCCTCTATATACAATCACACATTTTCTTTTTCAGTCTTTGCAGGAAAAATTTTATCTTGTATGTTTATCAATTTATATATTTCTGATTATAAACATTTCAATCCATAACAGGGGTGATGAAAAATTTCTTAGAATTTCATCATTGTGAGGCCCAAAAAAAAAAAAAAAAAGCATCCTGATAAAAATTAGAATAACCTACAGTTTATGGATTGAATGTCTTATCAAACAAATTTTGTCATCCATTACAATACTTTTGCTTTTTGCATATTATTAGTTTTTTAGATATTTAGATAGTGCTCGATAACCAAATTCAGAAATTGTAACCTTTTAAAATCAAAATGTTGGGCAAGGGAAAGTATATAACAATGGAATAGTAAGTAAAGTAAAGTACCCTTCAGACCAAATTGATCGTAGGGCAGTTGCAGTAGCGTTCACCAGTTTCAGTGGTCACAGCATACAAGGGGATTATGTGGTCAGCACAATACCCAGCCACCTTTACCTTACAACTAATGTCAGGTACCCATTAGAGCTGGGTAGACTCAGAGACACCCTCCAGCCCCGGAAACAGATCCTAGCCTTCACTAGAATTTGAACCCAGCATTTTTGGTACGCCAGCCAAACACACACCTGCTCGGCCACCGTGACCCTTTCACGATGAATTAACTGCTAGTAATTCTCCCTAGGTTAGTGTAAAGTGTTACAATTATGGTTTAAAGAATTTATTTTAAATATGATTAAAGTTCCATTATATAAAGTATAATTATTCAGATGAACGCATGAGTGAACACATCAATTTCGTAATACCTTCCCCATGATAAAGAAGTGATAATAAAGGTGTTTTGTATGTGAGCAATAGAGTGAAAAAGCCTTAACTCTTTCACTCCCATGAGCCGGTACAATCGGCTTTTTTATTTTTGGTTTCTATCCCGCGAGCCGATTCAACTGGCTCATGATTAATTTTTTAATCATTTTGCGAAAAGCCTATCCGGTGTTAAGATGTAATTTTACTTCGCCATTTTCATTATGCCATTTTCTTTGTTATTAATGCAATGTGATTACATTTGTTGCGTTAATTTTTTACATTTTGATCGATATTTGGGCTAATTATTTCAGTTATGAGGCCAAGCGGTCCAGGGGCATGTCCAACTATGATTATTACCGCTAAGAAAGCTCTATAACTAATTTATTCATTACGAAAGACGATGACCCATTTTATAAACTTCTAACAATGAAAACTTCACAGAACAAGAGATCGATTATAATTTGGAATAAAGCAAAATAAATGATGTAATGGGAGAATCCAAAAAGGGGGTGAGGCCCACTTCGAAAGGTTGCAAATTTTGACTACAATTTATTTATCAAAATATAATAAATATATTTTAAAATACATTTATCATATACTATATTATATATTATTATTAAATAAGAGTAAATTAGCCTAAATATTTCTTTTACTAATAAAATAAATTATAGCCTACTATTACTAGGTCTACTTACCAGTCTTAGTATATGCTTGTAATTAATTAAGTAAAATATATAAGAAATTTTATTAAACTTACTTACAACTTACTTACTTAATGACAAAAAACACTCGTACAATAGTCCTACACTACACTCTAAATTCTGCTACTAAGTATTACTCTTTACACTACTAGCTATCTGTACAATCCCATTCATTCTCATGTTACTTTGTTTGTTTTTAAGGATGGGACACAGACATATATTTTAAACATTTAGAATTGAATCAATCAACTGTGCTGGGACCATTTCTTTCTCTCTTATCAGTCATGTTGATAGTTGGAAATCAAATCAAAGCGTCATTTTTTAAATTATAAATCGGGGGGGGGGTAGCGAAACTTATCATTTATACCCTCCATCTGTAGTAGACTAAGTTATGATTTATTGTTAGAAGAACTTTCCCTTATAGCCTAACTGTTTGCTGAATAGGCTAGGTCTATCCATAAATTAATGATAAATTGAAGTAGCCTATACATACTAACCTACTACTATCTGTTGGTTCTGTCATTCATTTCATGTTTAAATAGTATTTTATTATTTATATTATCAGAAACGTTCAAGTAACAAAGATAACATTTATTATATATATTATATATAAAAGCAATTAAATTACCCATCGGCCCAAATTGATACCTAAAAGAATAATTTATCTCTGGAATAAATGTAACACAACAGAACTACATCAAGCAGCAATAAAATTCCAAACCAATTTTCTTACTAAATACAATATAAATAGTCCAGTTCATAAAAACCAACTTAAAAGCAATAATGGCTGACTCTGTGCCAACAAAACAAACATAAAATAAAATTAACAAATGTTGGTTTAACACTAAACTAAAGAAACTGTGTAAACAAAAAGAAAATCTATTCAAAAAGTTTAAGGCAACTAATTCAATTAGACTACATAAAAAATACCTAAATTTAACTCAGAAACTAAGCAGACAGCTGCAGAATGAATATGTAAACAATGTAATTTCTAAAGATAATAATAAAAACTTATGGTCCTACATTAAATCAAGAAAAATGGACACTACAGGCATAGCTCCACTAAAAGGCCAAAACAATGAAACTTATAATGATAATGAAACTAAAGCTAATATCCTAAACACACACTTTGCATCATCTTTTTCAAATCCAGGTGACAAAGAAATATTCATAAATTTAAACAAACTAGAAGAGATAGGAAATATAAATGTAGATGAAAAAGGCATTAAACAACTCCTAACCAACTTAAAAGTAAACAAAGCTTCTGGTCCAGATGAAATACCAGCAAGACTGCTTAAAGAACTAACTAATGAAATATCTCCAATCTTTAAAATACTTTTTCAGGCCTCTCTAAACCAGGGCAAAGTGCCCAAAGATTGGAAATTAGCCAATGTAACCCCCCTTTTCAAAAAAGGAGATAAATCTGACCCCGGAAATTATAGACCTGTTTCCCTAAAAAGCATAACATGTAAATTACTTGAACATATAATATATAGTAGTATAGTAAATCATCTAGACAAACTAAATGCACTGTGCCCACACCAACATGGCTTCAGGAAAAATAGATCATGTGAGACTCAATTGATAGGCTTAATAGATGACTTGTCTCAGGGATTAGATAACAACAACCAAATTGATGCTATATTACTAGATTTTTCAAAAGCATTTGATAAAGTTCATCATTCTAGTCTTCTTAAAAAACTTAAATACTTTGGCATCTCTGGTCCCTTACATCAGTGGATTCAGGACTTTCTTATAGGCAGAGAACAAACAGTGATAATAAATGGCTCTAAGTCAACACCAATAACAGTAAACTCTAGGGCCCCTACTATTTCTAATTTACATTAATGATCTGCCAAATTGCATCAACACAGGCACAAAAGTAAGATTATTTGCCGATGATTGCATAATTTATAGAATAATAAAGACAGGAAAAGATAGTGAACTTTTACAAAAAGACCTAGATGAACTACAAAAATGGGAATCAAACTGGAGTATGTCTTTTCACCCAGAAAAATGCCAACTAATAAGGGTATCCAAGAAAAAGAAACAAATAATAGCAAACTACTTCATTCATGGTAAAGAACTAACTCAAACTAACAATGCTAGGTATCTGGGAGTAATAATAAATGATAAGTTATCTTGGAACCCTCACATTGATGAAGTAATTAAAAAATCAAACAAAACATTAGGATTCATAAAAAGAAACTTTTACAAATGTAATAAGAATATAAAACTAAAATGCTCTCTCACATTAGTTAGGCCTATACTAGAATATGCAGGATCTGTATGGGACCCATCAACTAAAGAAAACATTAAAAAATTAGAACAAATTCAAAAAAGAGCTGCAAGGTTTATAACTAGTGAATATTCCCAATTGACAAGAGTAACACCATTAGCCAAATCACTAAACCTAGAAACACTAGAGGACAGAAGGGCAAAGAGTAAAGTAGTAATAATACATAAGGCATTAAACTATAATTTAGAAATACAACCCAATAACAACCTGTTGCAAAACTCAGATAAACATAAAGACAAAAACACCTTCCTTGTCCCTTATGCGAGAACAAATGCATATAAGTACTCTTTCTTCCCGAGTGGCATTCGGGCATGGAATGGGTTGCCTGAACAAACCAGGAAAACCAATAACCTAACATCATTTAAAACAAAATAAAAATGCAAGACTAGACTCGGACCACGGATGAGCGTAGGACGCAATAATCTTCTTTATAGAAGGAGCGTCTGTAATGTATAAGATAAGATAAGATACATAGGGCCAGTGAAGCATCATTCACCAGTTTCAGTGGTCACGACATACTTCGGGATGTGTGGCCAGCACAATGCCTAGCCACCTTTACTTTACCCCAACTATTGTAAGGTAACCTTCAGAGCTGGGTAGACTCAGGGACACCCTTGAGTCCAGAGAAAAAATCTTAGCCTTACAACAAGGATTTGAACCCAGGACCTTCGGTATGCCAGTCAAATGTGCTGCTACTCTGCCACCGTTCCCCTTCTATTATAAAATATATATAATTATATAACTTAACTTAGGTGACATCATTTAAAACATTAAAATAAGAATGCAAGACTAGACTCTGACCACGGATGAGCGTACGACGCAATAATCTTCTTATAGAAGGAGCGTCTGTATTGTATAAAATAAGTTAAAACATTATAATATATATGAAAAAATCGTATTGTTAGTGGCAGGGTACACTGCCTACAATACATGTACCCTACTACTCTACATCCATGTAAAATATTTTAATTTTGGTATAGTAGGAGTACTTACTATGTCAAACAACATATAGCCTACTATTCCTTTTCTATTTTTTTTCATTAAAAATATTATAATATATTTTTAAATAAAAGTAAGCTACAATACTTATTATTTTATAATTTTTTTAAATTTACATTTATATAATTTTATAAGTAGGCTAACTTACATTTATTATTTTCTAAGTTATTAAATAAATGAATAAATGTATATTAATATTATATTTATGTAGGCCCTCAAAAGTAAGCTACATTAATTTTTTTTATTAAAATGTTAATTTAGCCTACATTTGTAAGCTTGCTGTAACTGTATATGCCTAATAGGCTATAGGGGCATTAGGGGCCTATAAAAATAATTTAATTCCGCTTGCAAAAACAATGAAAATTTTTATTTAATATTAATAATAGGGTAAATAGGCCTACATTGACCAATTAAATTAAAACTGTTAGAATATGAATAACCATAATCAATGCTAATCCAAGCTTGTAATAACTATCTAGACTAGATTTAAATTAATGCACTCAATCGAAACAAAGTGCAAAAGTGGAAAGTCCAGGAAAGTGAAAGATCAAAATACCAAATCGGACAAAAATATATAATATAGTTATATAGGCCTATAGACTAGGCCTATAGATCTATTTAATAATATTTTATAATAATATAGGATAGGCCTAGTCTAGTCCATGTTCATACTACAATACTTAGTCAATACTAGACTTAGAGTAGGTCCTACCACCGTGGTTATGCATCGACATACTAGGACACAAATTAAATATTAGCTGATACTGATACTGATATATTTACACTTGAACTTAAAGAGCTTTTACATTGTGAATGATTGTGTCAGTGTCTGTGTTGTTGCAAGCTAGTGATAGTGAATTTCGGCTTACCTTTTTTTTCTTTTCGATAGATATGTTCTAGATTCTAGATGAATGTGTGTTTTGTGATAGTGATGATCTCTATCCCGATAAGAATGCTTGAATGCACTAGCCTCGTTAAATAAAAAAAAAATCCTAAAGTTCAGCGGTCCAGTTTTTTGAACTGTTTACAAACAATATGGCCACCATTGTAAGAGTCAAGTCAGTCAAGTCGTAAGCCAGGAGAATTCCTTTACAAAAAAGATTCGTGATAAAAAAAAAAGTAGGCTATAAATAGATACAAGGGGGATAATTAGCGAAAATCTAAATAAGGGGGTAGTTTCCACTGTAAACTCCCCTGATAATCATATAATATTATTTAATTTTTGTTCCGTTTAGCATTAAAAAAAAAGTATTTTATTGAATTTTTCAAATCCAATACGTCATCCAAAAGATAATTGATGCCTGACAAAATTTAATATTATCATTAACATGTTATGCATATTCTAGGTTCCCCGAGTGGCATCCGGACACAGCCACAGTCACAGGTGGGCTGCCTTAACAAGCCAACTGTATACTAACGACTAAAACAAAATTAAAACTCTAATCCAAAATTCAAGAATTTACATACAGACCACGGTAACCCCTTAACGTTAAAAGTTAAAATGTCCCACTACACTTTATTTATTATTTAATGATATATCATTATATTATTTTATTATATTAAGGGGAGCTAATTTGAAAGTAGTAGTTTTGTCTTTAGACCACCTTTCAACTGTTTGTCCATTTAAGGAGTTTTTTTTTTAATGTATAATTACTATAATTACATATTAACATGCTTGTAAGTACGCCTCTTATATTTTTTTAAATTAATAAAACAAAATACATTTGTTTTAGATTACTTATATTTACTTAGCCTATATTCATGTTTGATGAAAGAAGCGATGAGCATAAAAACGCTTTTAACAGTAATTATAAGCTTAGTAGGCTACCTGTGTACCATCCTGCAGGGCACCGAGCAGGGTGGAAGAAAGAGAGGCAGTCAGAAAAGACGATGGGATGATGGCATCAACAAGTGGACCGGCTTGTCTCTTGCAGACTCCCAGAGGCGGCGCAGGACCGAGACGAATGGCGTAAAATTATCCAACTGTCAATAAATGGTGCCCCAACGACCCTCACTTGGGTGTATGCTGGTGTATCTGCCTCTGAGACAAATAGGGTTGCCATATCCGGCTGGGACTTCGTCGGGACACTCTGCGATGGGGGTGTAGAAATGAAATGAAATTTTTTTTTTTTTTATAAAATTTCCTTTTATTTA
The DNA here is from genome assembly GCA_949126835.1 of Anisus vortex. NCBI lineage: Eukaryota > Metazoa > Mollusca > Gastropoda > Planorbidae > Anisus > Anisus vortex. The sequence continues at coordinate 38,521,675 of OX421503.1, forward strand.
TAACACATTACATGGAGCTTGTTGTTGGTGCATCATATTTTCCCGAAGATTTGACCTTTTTCAACAAGTCTGTTTTTCCTTTTACATATTTATAGAAATCCATGCAAGTCAGCTTGTAGTTAAACTGTCACTGTGAAATTGAGTCCACAGTCCCTGGCAGCAGTCGATTTCTTTCATCAGTCCACTAGGCCGACATCAGCGAAAATACTCTTTCCACAGAGGCGTTGTGTGCGGGCATAGAAAACAAATACTCGCATAATTTTAGCAGTTGGCATTTGCGTTCAGGATTTTCAGTCAGGTAGCCTACATAATAGTGTTTTCAATCACCACCCAATCTGGGGTTTCAGATAGCGTCATCCAATCAAATACTTAATATTTATTAAAAGAAATAGTCCATTTCTCTAAGTAATCAAATGCTGCGGTATAATAGAAAGCCATTGTCTTTTCCTCAAATTTCGAAATCAAATCAATTATTTCTTGGTTTGGGTTTTCATTCTTTAATTTGTTCAAATTCATCTTGGTTTGGGTACCAATAAAATTGGCAGTCTTCTTTCATCAGACATTTTTGAATGGCGATTAATATATTTCTTATTTCAATTATCGAGACTTTGTTCTTCTCCATGCTTTTTATACTTTTTTTCAAACAGAGCCAGGTTTAACTGACGAAACATGAAGTAAATTTCACTGATCGGACTACTGAAAAAATCTTAAATTATTTTAGGTGGCCTGTCTTCGGCTTCAAAAAAATTTGTTAAGGGAATCCAATGCTTAAGAATTCTCTCAACTTGTGGGCATTAACGACAGCCATCTTGTTTTTGAGTGAGAAAGAAGAGTCTGATGATTGACATCAATGAATAAGCAGAACTCTTTCGGCTTCTCTGTCCTTACTGTGTATATTGACATCAATGTATAAGCAGAACTCTTTCAGCTTCTCTGACCTTACTGTGTATATTGACATCAATGTATAAGCAGAACTCTTTCAGCTTCTCTGTCCTTACTGTGTATATTGACATCAATGTATAAGCAGAACCCTTTCAGCTTCTCTGTCCTTACTGTGTATATTAAAAAATAATAAACCATTTTCATGACGATTATTTCAATTTCGACAGTTAAGACTCCAGCAGCGCTTGATATAGTATTGTGGAGAATATGGGCAGGGCATCCAATTCCTTCTACATTTTTTCCTAGTGTTCTTCTTTAATTTGGTAAAACACATTCCGCTGGCCACGTCGATAAAGCCCCCCGAAGTTGGTATTGGTATTGTCTCCACAGAAATCGATTAATTTATCTAATGGAATTTGTAGTTGTCTTCAAGTGTCTAGAGTCTAGACAAATCTTTGCAATTGTCTCCGATGTTTCGTTCTACAGTGAATCAAACTTCAACAGCTTCAGTTGGATTCAGTCAGTTTCAGTAAAGTATTGAACAACTAAAGGAAACATCTTTTCAGCCTTGTCGTTCGATGCGTCGGTGCCTATGCCGTAAAATGAAACTTCTTGCAATTGTTTTATGCATTCGGAATTAGAGTGTGGTCCGAGAATATTTTTAACAATCGCTGTAGCTTTGGTCCTGGCTGTAGACTGCTTTCCGGCGACTTTGGAGTCAGGATACATTGCGGCATTTAGCTTTACGGTACAGTTAAGAGAACTGAAGGATTGATGATGCTTGACAACTTTAAAAGCTGTTGTTAGTTCTGCAGCAGCAACGAGCAATTCTTCCTGGGTATCTTCTTTAATCATGAATGTAGACATAGGCTTTGATGTCGATGCTACCGCGAATCTATTTGTATGATTCTTCGTAGAAATGTGATGCCTCACATCCGCCTTACCTCCGTGAGTTACTGAGATGAAACACTTACAAATCTCACACAACTTTTCCTGATCCGTACGTCCTTTCTTGACAAATGACCACTCTTTTGTGTAATCATCCGAAAAGTTACAATTTCTCTTTCCATCCTTAGGCATTTTCGTAAGCTATGATAATATAAGTTTATTAGACGGTAAACAGTTAACAATAACACTTACTTTAGTAATCAAAGTACACGTCACTATACACTTCACGCCCTATATACCCACAGTAAACACTGCAAACATAAATTAATTAACTTGCCTCCGTTCGTATTACGTTTAGAAAGAATCGTCTTATCAGATCGCTATTCTTCCGCGTGGTGCTGCTTAAATAGTTCCAGCCCTGTACTACTGGAGAAGTCTTTCATTTTCTTGAATGATGCCGCTAGATGGCTCTAGACTCTAGACTCTAGACATAGAAGGTGCTTGCATCGTCGATACAGGATAGCCTAAGCAACATTCTGATGCAACGCCATCTGTGAGACGACCTTGGCAACATAAACTTGTTGACATAAATAAAACTAAGGCTGCATTTACACGTTGCGCTAAGAGATGGCGTTACTTGAGTACTTGAACAAAGCTCGTAACTGTATTTTCCAAAATCGGGACAAAATTGGGTCTTGTCGGGATGTCGGGACAAGTAGGTCCATAACGGTGACAGTCCCGATATATCGGGACGGATGGCAACCCTAGAGACAAGAAGAGCCAACGAATCTCTGGAGAAAAGAATGAAGAGAAAAAACTTAAGACCGCCAGATGTAGCCTACAGACTGCTACTCAATACAGATGCCTCGATTGTTCCAGGTACTGCCACTCAAGAATCGACTGTTCAGCCACCGCCGAATTCGCAAAAGTAGCCATTGAAGTTGTTGAGGGGCGCATCCATTGTCGTTCTAGACAGGAGCCATTATTATTATTATTACCTGTGTATCAATTTATGATCGCCTCGTCTTGATTGCTCTTTGCTAATTGTTCAGTGTCAGGTACATGTTTAGTCACTTCTGGCTGGTCAAGTGTAAGTGACCTCTTTGTATGCGTGAAACAGCTTTCGCGTGCGAAAAAAAATATTTTTACAAGTGTATTTGAACCAAAGAATGAAAGTAGAGCGAATACCTATGCAGTTGAGAATCTCAGGTAACTTTTCTAAGAAGCATCCTTCCAAATTTTTTTTCGCAAAGTGGCACTTTTTCATGCCATTTTTTAAATTTTTATAATTCAACATGCTTAGATACACAAAACAATAACAATCTGTTACAATGATCAGTACAATATAGGCCTAAGGTCAACAAACTATTTTCTTATCCCTTAAGCGAGAACACGTTTTAATGAATATAAGTATTATGTCTTCCCGAGTGGCATCCGGTCATGGAATGGGTTTCCTGAACAAAACACTAAAACTAATAACTTAGCATCATTTAAAGCCCTAATTAAAATAAAATAAGATAAGAGATAAAAATGGGCACTTCTAATAGCGCTTCTATCCATGCTATTAAATTAGCATGCTCAGAGCGCTCTTGGTGTGACTTGCAATGGCAGATATATTAGCCAAAGAGAAAGGTCTTTAAGTTCTTTTAAAATTATCTTGTCCCAGACTCTCTCAGTGGCTGAGACACATTTTTCTATAAAGAAGGCGCAACTGATTGAAATGAGCGCACTTCCATGTACTTCTTTTTGTGTCCATCCAAACTGGGAATCTTGATGAGTGACTGTGTTGAAGAGCGCAGTTCCCTAGATGGCTCATGCCTTGATATAAGCTCTCGAAGATACGGAGAAGCGATGCCCCTTATGCATCCGTACGTAATGGACATAATTTTGTGCTCTATTGGCTTTATCACCGGGAGCCAGTGAAGATCCTTTAGTATTGGGGATATATGATCTTGCCTCCTCACCCCCGAAACAATGCGCGCCGCGGTGTTCTGCACTCTCTGTAATCGCTGCAGCTGGTCCTGGGGCCAACCCCACAGGCAACTATTGCAGTAATCCTATCTCGGAAGCCCCAACTTTGATCGTAGTAACTGCGATTTTTCGGAGACTGACATCAGAACCACAGACAATTGCCTCTGTCTTGTCATCGTTTAATTTAAGTCTGTTTGCAGCCATCCATGCCTTCAATGCAAGACTAGACTAAGACCAAGGATAAGCATAGCACTAATTAATCTTCTATATAGAAGGAACGTCTGTGAATTTTTTTTTAATATTATAAGATATTAAAGAAGGAGTGTCCTATGATTAGATAACCGCAGAAATATGCGCATTATCTATATTACTTTTTAAATGTTCATAAACGGTGCGCACGGAGTGTAGCATTGTTTTGTAAACTAGACAAAAAGACAACTTCATCTTACTTTTGTTTTCATCGCTCACTCTCTCTTGCTCTTCTTCTCCTATCGGTCCAGGCCAAAACGTACCACTATGCAAACGCCTTCGGATAGCCAGGAAATTCCCAGCGTCGTTGAAGAAGATGTGGCGACGGCGGTAGCGCCGGAGCCAAAGCCGGGGGCTGAAGCCATCATAAGAACGCATTCGGATACGGGAACTGGTAGTCATCTTGAGAATGTGGATTACACCATTTTTAGGGAGCCACAAACACCAGTACACAACGAGGGGTAGGCTAATTGTTAAGATTAAGTTAGGTATAAAAACAGAGATGGTTGAAAGGAATGATTAACCCTTCCTGTACCGACCTACTTTCTATCTATGATCTCCAGTCCCGCTTTATACGCGCCCGGGACTGTAAGGGTTAAGTTAGGCAGCTGGACAGTTGTGGGTTAAAGAATCGATTCGGCTAGCCATGTATTGAAAGTATTGATTGAATTAGTGCCTTTTGGTTAACAAAGTGAGGAATCTTGGTGTTTTACTTGATCCCACGCTGTCTTTCGACCAACATATATCTCATCAGTGCAGAGGTCTATATCTACAGTTGTGTAGACTGGGCCAAATACGTCCCTATTTGTCCACTGATTCCGCAAAGGCACTGGCAGTCGCTCTGATACTTTCCCGTATCGACTATTGTAACTCCATGCTAGTCGGCCTGCCCGAAGACAAAATCGCCAGGCTACAGAGAATACAGACCAGTACTGCGCGCTTGGTCAAGTGCAAATCAAAGCGAGACTCGGGCCCTTCTTCGCTCGCTCCATTGGCTCCCCGTGAAAGCCAGAATTGAGTATAAAGTGGCGCTACTTTGCCATCAGTGCATTTTTAATAACGAGTTTCCGTCCTATCTCAAAGAACTCATCACACCATATGTCCCTCAAAGAACACTTCGTTCTGCCAACTCATCGCTTCTGGAAGAGCCCCGTTTATCTCTGACGACCGTTGGCCTTAGAGCCTTCTCAGTATCCGTTCCGAAGGTGTGGAATCTACTTCCCATTCAACTCAGGCAAACAAGCTCCATTGATTCCTTCAAAAAGAACTTAAAAACTCATTTTTTCAATATTTATCTTAATTAACATGCTTTGAGCCCTACTGTCTTACTTATATGTTAGGTCGGTTATTTTGTTTTGGTTGTTTGATTTGTTCCATGTTTGTAAAGTTTTGAATCATCATTTAGTTTTTTATTTCTTAGCCTATAGATTGTATCAGTGTTGTATGTTAAATGCGCTCTGAGCTTGCATTATGCTTGTTGGCAGCGCTATACAAATGTCATTATTATTATTATTATTAGCTACAAGGATGGTAATGGTTGAAAGTAATGATTGGATTAGCTATAAGGACGGTGATAGGTGAAAGTATTGATTGGATTAGCTATAAGGACGGTGATCGGTCAAAGTATTGATTGGATTAGCTACAAGGATGGTAATGGTTGAAAGTATTGATTGGATTAGCTATAAGGACGGTGATCGGTGAAAGTATTGATTGGATTAGCTATAAGGATGGTAATTGTTGAACGTAATGATTGGATTAGCTATAATGATGGTAATGGTTGAAATTAATCATTGGATTAGCTGTAATGATGGTAATGGTTGAAATTAATGATTGTATTATCTATAAGGACGGTGATGGGTGAAAGTAAGGTTTAAATCAGCTATGAGAAAAGTGATGGTTGAAAGTAGCTATTAAGTTAGGCATCAGGATAGTGATGGGTAATTATAAAGTTTATCTTATGTACACCGAATAAGTATATAACAGAATGCCGAATCTATAGACTAGGGATCGGCAACCTTTTACTAATGGTGTGCCATACAAGGATTTCTAAATCAATCAACAGCCCAAAAGTCAACCTACTCTTTTATACTTGTTTAATTATTTTTTTTAATAAGACAGATTAATTTAACTCCGTAGCCAGACCAAGGCCAAAATCAAAGATAAGTCTATAGAGAAAATGATTAAAGCATTTTATAGTTAATGAACAAAATTGCGAGTTTGTTATTATCATCCTTTTTATTTGCATTTATACCAATACAAAATTGTATTACCAATTTTCACTTTGATGGACATTATTGTTTAAACATTATCATTTGGTTTTCAAGATAAGGAAGAAACTGCTAATATTGATAATAATATTTTGTTCTCATTAACAGAGATTTCTTTTTTTTCCATTTATTTGCTAACGCGAAAACATTTAGCGTATAATAATGTGGAATTGATGCATAGTAGGTCTAATCATACAAACTGGGTAGTTAATCTTATGTTTTAAGAAATGTGGATATAGTTTTTTAGTCTTTTAGTCATATAATATTTATATAGTTTCAGCAACTTATTACAGTTGGTCATTATAAAATTATAAGTTGTAGACCATTTAGTCTTTTATTAAAAAAAAAGAAAGATAATATTAGAAATATTAGCACAAATAAAACGTTCTAATCATCACCCTTTCATTAAAATAAAGTTTCTAAATTTGATTCAATAGTGATGCCAAACAAGTTATGTTTTGTAATATAACAGCTACTAATGACCAATTACTTTTCCTTAATATAAATTCAGCATTACGGTAATCATTAAAAGATTTAATTATTAGCTGTATAAAATTTATTGACGTTAAACAGTTGTAAATAAACATTTCATGCATTAATTGTTTGTCCATTTAACCTTAAGGAGTTTATCTTTTAAACATTAATAATTACAACAATCGCATAATATAATAATGCTATTATAAAAGTCTCTGATATTTATTAAATTAATTTAAAAAAAATTGGGTTAGAATTACTTACATTTGTGTTTAATTATTGAAAATAAGCTTATAGACTCTTTTAACTGTAAATAGTATCAATTAATGAGCGCCTTGTCTAAATGCTCTTCGCTTATTTATAATGGCAGATACATATTTAGTAATTCATTAGTAATTATGGGTAAGCCTATAGCTAGTACATTAATATTGCCTTTCTATAAACACACTTAATTAGGACACTATTAATTATATATTAGCACCGTAAATTACCGTGTTATTTACTACTCTATGCTAAATGTAGACCTACGTATAGAGTCATACTGAATTAATTTTTTTTTTTTAAATTTCACCAGTAAGCATTAGGCATACAATTTTAATTTTAAGAGACTATATCTTTAAATTAACATCATTCAACATTATTCAAGAACAGTGGATATTCAACTAAATAGCCCATAAAGGGAAAAGGGGAAGGAGGAACCGGAAATCGTTTTAAAATCGGATTTCTAGAAGCAAAAATCGGTTTTGGAAAAAAAACACGATATTAACATCTCTAGATATAGATCTTAATATATCACTACCTTAACCGTCACCTACATTATCCTACAGATATATAGATCTAAATATTTAGAGAGAGCTCTGTAAAAAAAAAAAACGACTTCATACATATAATATATAAATCTCAAAAGGTGCAATCTTATGTATGTGGGTATATAATAAGCTTTTTAAAAAAAAATAATGGACAGAACGACGTGAAACGGGCTACACATATTCTTTGTTGTTACTGCGGTGAAACTGTCAATGTTTTACATTTTTTTAAATGACCGTAGCAGTCATTTTGAATAAAAATGGGAATAAAAAGACCTTTTGGTTTCACGTTGAAAATGCCGATCCGACTTTTTAATATTTGTCGTCACAAAATTAGAGAATATTAAGGATGCTCTGAAAATATGTTTATGACGTCATCAAACTTTGCACTTTAACTTTGTGAATGAAGGGGAAAAAATGCATTCATGTTTACATTCGTGTCGTAAACGAATAATTATACATTTTGTAGCGAGCAATGTTTCACGTTTGCGAATGATCTTTTTGAAAATAGATCTATTAACTTTGAAGCGGGCAATCTCATTATAACTGCAACGGTAGTTACAGTGTATTTACACATAACCTTTAGCCGGTTCTGAAAACCGGGCACATTTCTGCTAGTAACTTATAGTTTCAATTTGTGATGTTTGATTTATTTTGTTTCTTCTTTTTGTCCCGCCACAAATGCAGGAGAACGATTGATGCATTGGTATACGCCCACGCGCGCTCGTGCATTCTATTCTTCTTTGTCACTTGCGGGGTCGCTTTCGCTATCATCTATGCCGTGAGGCACTCGATAACAGCCGGATATTGGGGGAGCAATTCGCTCACCGGCTACAGCACGGCGGCCGTGGCTGCTGACACCAAGATGTGCGCCACTGTCGGCAAGTAAGTCCTGGGCTTGAAGTTAGAGTTTTGGTTTTGTTGTGTTGCTTATGTAATCTCTGTAGTTGTAGTGTTGGTCTGTATGGTTTGTTTAATTTGTGTAAGCTGTGTTGGGTTGAGTGGTTTGTGTCATTAGTGTATGCTGTGTTGGGTTGTGTTGTTTATGTAATCTCTGTAGTCACAGTGTTGTTCTGTATGGTTTGTTTTATTGGTGTAAGCTGTGTTGGGTTGAGTGGTTTGTGTATAATTGGTGTAAGCTGTGTTGGGTTGTATGGTTTGTTTAATTTGTGTAAGCTGTGTTGGGTTTTGGGGTTTGTGTACTTTGTGTAAGCTGTGTTGGTTTGTATGGTTTGTGTAATTTGTGTAAGCTGGGTTGGGTTATGTGGTTTGTGTAATTTGTGTAAGCTGTGTTGGTTTGTATGGTTAGTGTAATTGGTGTAAGCTGTGTTGAGTTGTCTGGTTTGTGTAATTTGTGTAAGCTGTGTTGGGTTGTGTGGTTTGTGTAATTTGTGTAAGCTGAGTTGGGTTATGTGGTTTGTGTAATTTGTGTAAGCTGTGTTGGGTTGTCTGGTTTGTGTAATTTGTGTAATCTGTGTTGGGTTATGTGGTTTGTGTAATTTTTGTAAGCTGTGTTGGTTTGTATGGTTTGTGTAATTTGTCTAAGCTGTATTGGGTTGTGTTGTTTGTGTAATTTGTGTAAGCTGTGTTGGTGTGTGGGGTTTGTGTAGTTTGTGTAAGCTGTGTTGGGTTGTGTGGTTTGTGTAATTTGTGTAAGCTGTGTTGAATTGTGTGGTTTGTGTAATTTGTGTAAGCTGGGTTGGGTTATGTGGTTTGTGTAATTTTTGTAAGCTGTGTTGGTTTGTATGGTTTGTGTAATTTGTCTAAGCTGTATTGGGTTGTGTTGTTTGTGTAATTTGTGTAAGCTGTGTTGGTGTGTGGGGTTTGTGTAATTTGTGTAAGCTGTGTTGGGTTGTGTGGTTTGTGTAATTTGTGTAAGCTGTGTTGAATTGTGTGGTTTGTGTAATTTGTGTAAGCTGTGTTGAATTGTGTGGTTTTGTGTAATTTGTGTAAGCTGTGTTGAATTGTGTGGTTTGTGTAATTTGTGTAAGCTGTGTTGAATTGTGTGGTTTTGTGTAATTTGTGTAAGCTGTGTTGGGTTGTGTGTTTTTTTGTGTAATTTGTGTAAGCTGTGTTGAATTGTGTGGTTTTTTGTGTAATTTGTGTAAGCTGTGTTGGGTTGTGTGTTTTTTTGTGTAATTTGTGTAAGCTGCTGCATTCTCCGTGCCCTATTAGAGGAGAATGACAAGCCTCCCCCCTCCCCTTCTCCGAATTTGAAGAATTTCTTTCCAATTCCTCTGCTTCATTGTGTGTTGTTGCTTTTTCTCTTCGTTTGAACTCAGGGTCATCCTACTCAAGGGCGGCAACGCAGTGGACGCGGCCATCGCCACCCTTGTGTGTACAGGACTGGGCAGCCCACACACAATGGGCATCGGCGGGGGCTTTTTCATGACCATCTACAACAGGTGAGTGCAAGAGGTGAATAATTATACGTTGGATTTCAAGTCCAGAAGACACTGAGCTCTTACCATTAGTAATTTGAGATTTATTTGACAATGTTCTGAGTATCAAACTGTGTCCATCCATTCATCCATAATTCCACCAATATAAACATCTATCCATCGTTCAATTCACCCTTCTATCCATTTTGAAACAAAAATAATAGAGTAAAAAAAAATTAGTAGCCAAGAGAGTTTTTTTTTGTTTTTTTTTCTTCCTTGTTTTGTGTGGTCACCTCGTCGCGCCCAGGACCACTAAGCAATCGACGATCATAGACGCTAGGGAGGTGGCGCCACTTAGAGCAACATCAGACATGTTCGCCGCAGACAAGAGTTCCTCAGCCGCAGGTCAGTCTGGTTTTAAATCGTGTCACCTATGCTGTATATTGTTCAATTTGTTTCACTTTGTGCTTTGTCTACAAAACAGTGCGAAAATTTGCTTAACGCATTTAGTTTAATTTAAAAAAAATAGTTTATATTTAGCATACACTAAACTAAGCTATATAGATCAGGTGCCAATGCATAAATGTACTTCCGGTTTACTTCCGGCAACCCTTTTTTAATATCTTTCATTCAAAATAAATGATTCTTCACGTCTGGCATTCACAATTTATCGTTTTCTTTCGGCAATCCCCCTATATATTTGGAAAGGAAACTAAAATGTATCGCATACATCTTTTCTTAAAAACAACCAGGAACGCAGCACATAGGCATGTTTTGTTAGTCAATTAGGCCTAACGATTAGGACGACCGGAATTGTTGGAATACATCGAACTTTTAGGTTCACCATGCATGCACAATCGTTAAGACTTGTCCATAAATTGTACTGTTGATAACAGTGTATGTCTTTTGTGTGACTCATCCAGGCGGCTTGAGCATAGCAGTGCCGGGTGAGATACAAGGCTATTCGTACGCACACGAGAAATATGGCAAGATGCCGTGGGCGGAGCTATTCAGGCCGTCAATCAAGCTGGCCCTGGAAGGTTTTCCGGTCAGCAAAAGTCTCGCAATCTCCCTAGCAGACAACAATCACTTTATTTTAGCTGAGCCTTCGCTAAAGTAAGATTTTAAATGTGTGTTGTGTTCGTTTGTGTGTAGTTCGGGGATGTTAATTTAATATCTTTAATTTTTTTTTCAAACCCGGTTTTCGGTCTTTCGTGTCCCCCCCAGCTCGATGTCACAGGCGGAAAAGTCAAATGCGCGTAGTTTTATAGGGTTTATTTGAAAAAAAAAAAAGTTAAAACTTTCAAGGGAAATAGGCCTACACTATGAAATTTCGAGAATCGTTTTGTGCGAATCGAGCTATAAAAAAACATAAAGTATCCCGTCGGACCAAATTGATCCATAGTGCTGGTGAAGCAGCGTTCACCAGTTTCCGTGGCCACGGCATACTAGGTGATTGTGTGGCCAGCACTATGCACAGCCGCCTTTACTTTACCCCAACTAAGGTCAGGTACCCATAGGAGCTGGGTAGACTCAGGGACGCCCTCCAGACCCGGGGCCGTTCGACCACCGTGTCCATGCGAATCCAGCTACTTGAAGTAAATGATTACCTTCCAACCAGCAAACCGAAAATCGGTTTCGAAGATGAAAACTGGTTTTCGGTTTTAAAACATCCCTAGTGTAGATAAGACTGGTGGATTTCACTAACTACTGCACCCATGGGCCTCAAAGACTGGCGTAGTGTGTGAACCGCCGATACACCAGCGGGCGAACGCATGGGGGACAGCCCTCGCAGCGGGTCCGAGGTTCATTGCACTGCCGAGAGGCCACCGAATCTCGGTGGGGAGGTAGCAATGGACGCTACAACCCCGTCTCGAAAACCACCCTGTGCCTGGATGCCTGTGCCTATAGTATAGGATTTGTGCTAACGGGTGACATTGCAGGAAACGAGTGAGCCACCACGATAATAATCCTTAGGGGAACCGCAGTGAACGATCGCTGGCCTGCGGAATCCTTCCCCGTTACACGGCACGCCACGCCTTCGGTTTGTCGTGGGGTGGCTGGAGCTCGGACAGAGTTATGCTCAAACCTAAGCGTTACGCCCTGGACACTAGAGCTTCGGCTCGTCCGGGATTCTTCAGAGACTTTTTAATTCGGTGTTTTTCACTTACATTTCCACTGGAGGCATTTGGTGTCCATTGCGTTCTAATGTCCCACAGTTTAAGGTGTACGTCCCCAGCCCTTTTATCGTTATCTTCGCAAATCGTCATTGCGTCGATCGCGGTCACGTCCTTTGTGGTCAAGTGTCACTCGACTTACTTTCTATTGTCACACCACTCACCTGCCTATTGTTACATCACTTACTTTTTTTTGGTTTGTTGTGACAATGACTATCTCTGGCCACACCAGTCACTGTCTATCGTCACACCGCTGGCTGTCTATTGTCACACCACCCACTGTCTATTGCCACACCAGTCACTGTCTGTTGTCACATACCCCACTGTCTATAGTCACACCCCTCTCTGTTTATTTCACACCACTGACTTTCTATAGTCACACCACTGGCAATCGTCATTGTGCTACAGTGCCAGCTGTATTCGCTTGCACGCAAAGTCCGGATGTCACCCCACGCAGCTAGTAGAATGTCATCTGTCATTTTTTACCATTCCCCTTCTTCAAGGTCGCTCTTCTTCAACGTACAGTCTGGGACGCTGTACAAGGAGGACGAGATCATCAAAATGCCGGAGTTGGCTGACACACTGGAAGCGATCGCTAACGATGGCGCCAAGGCTTTCTACGACGGCTCCTTGACGGAAGCCATCATAGATGATCTGAAAGAAATAGGTCAGTGAGTGAGTTACCTGGCGTCATAGCGAACTTAGTTGTGGCCAATGTGGGTGATAAACTAGATAACTAACATACCACAACTGCTCTATGAAAAGAATGGATAGTGCTTCCATATTACTCTAAAAAAAATGCACAAATATTGTGCTTCCGCCTCAGGCCATAGGGCAGTGATGGCGAACCTATGGCACGCGTGCCACAGCTTTCACGCAGAGCCATTTCTGTGGGCATGCGAGCATTTACCCAAAATGGAACAGCTTAGTTATGGCCCCACCGTTAGGGATGGGATCGTCGATTTTAAACTGCCATTTTGTCAGAAAGAAAAGAGTTTCTTCAAGAGAAATTGAGAAAATATCATTCCCACCTCTAGTTTTTGTAAGTATCTTTCTTAAACATATCCTCTGACAGTAGCAAGCTTTCAAATGTCACTCTGCATAGCGAAACATTGTAAACCCCTTTCTGCTGACGATTTTCTGAAAACGGCCATGTTGACCAAGAGTAATTCCTTTTTAATGATTTTCCAAACGAGGATAAAATTATACAACACATCTATGAGATACGATTATGGAAGCTTTTTGGGCACAAGATATAAAACTATCAAAAAAGTTGTTTCAGTTACTAGTGGCGGGGCACCTTGCATGTTGGGAACGCATCTGGTTTCATACAGTTCATAAGCTTACAGCAAAACACCCAATAGCAGTGGGGTTATTCTTTCACCTGGTCATTTCCAGGACCCCGATACCCACACGGGGGTAAATACAAACAAACAAAATACTTATTGAACGCAACAGAACAGCCTAAAAAAAGAAACAAAAGTCCCTATTGCAAATAGACGAACTACACAAAAACACCACCTCTCCCAAAACCGAGAACCAATTACAAGACATTCGCTTTTACCCTCCGGTGGAAGACAGGGCAACCAAGAATTAAAACCTCTTTGAACAACAAAAGCCTAACCAAAACATCTAACCCGCTAGTACTTAAAGTAGGTGCACTAGAAACCATCGAAATCTACACAGATACAGCCATCCACATCTATACAGATGGCTCAGCATTTAATGCCACAATAAATGCTGGACTAGGCGCTTACCTGATCTTCCCTGATAAAAATTACCTTGAGATAAGTGCACCATGTGGGAACTATTGCACAAACTTTCAAGCAGAAGTAGATGCCATGATTATTGCCCATGAGACAGTGGAACATAAATATAACAACAAACATCTTGCCCCAGCAGATATAGTCATTTTCACCGACTCTCAATCAGCACTTCAAACAGTAGCAAGCGAAACCTCACCAAGCTTTAAAGAAATCACCCTATTAGAACACACTCTGGACTACCTAATAAGCAGATACAACATCAACATAACTCTACAATGGATCCAATGACATATTGGCAGTGCTTTTTTTGTGACAGTAAGCACCGGTACGGCGTACCGGCACCTTTCTCAATGTGGGAAAAAAATTATTACTTTTCTTGTATTTTAACGTTTATTATTGATTTATTTTATTATTAATTTGTTCAAATGGAATTATTTTAAAATTGCGCGCAATAAGAATTAAAATATAAAATGCAAAACTGCTTCAAAAGTAAGGCAATCCATCACTGAGTACCGGGATCTATTTATTTACAAAAAAAGCACTGCATATTGGCATACCAGGAAATCAAAAAGCTGACAGACTGGCTAGAAAGGGAGCTAGCATGGACCAATATGAAAGACCTGTCAGCTACAACACAGTGTGCAACATATTAAAAAACAACTTTAAGGAGGAATGGCTAAATCAATGGGCTCAGGGAACAACTGGAAGAAAAATGTACAGAGAAATGAATCAGCCCAACAAACAAGACAACATAAAGTTCCTCACCCGCAAAGAACAATGCACTATATTCCAGTTGAGAACAGGACATATAGCACTCAACTCACACCTAAATAGAATAAACCCAACTCACCCACCTAATTGCAGACGTTGCCCCTGCCCACAAGAAACTGTGGACCACTTCCTGCTTGAATGTCCTGAGCTGACCGACCTCAGATACACTCTGCTCCCCTCTCAACCTACCATTACCAACACTTTGTGGCTAGATTTAGGAAATCTGGAAACGAAGCTGTTGGAATTTCAAGAAAGCTCTATCTGCATAAGTAAATTCCATTATCTGCGTGAAACTCTTGAGAAGATAAAGTGTGAAAGGGTGACAAAGGACAGCACAATTGGTAGCTGTGGTGATAAAATCCTTAAAGTGTGGAGTTATCTGCCAAATAATTTCAAGTCGATGAAAGCACTTGGGATGGCAATTCTTACTTTGTTTGGGTCATTTTATGCTTGTGAGCAGCTGTTTTCAACTTTAAATTATATCAAATCTGATGCCAGAAACGGACTGACAGATGACCTGAGTGCAGCATGTATCGCTCTAAAAGTTACGGAGTATGAGCCAAGGCTTGACAAATTATCAGCATGCAGTCAACAGCAAAAATCACATTAACTTTGCAAAATCATGCCAAATGCACACAGTTAACTGTAATGACTGTAATTCTAATATTATTATTTTTTTCATTAACTACAGATCATGTTTTTTTATATAAAAGACTGTTTGTATCAATCTAAGATCTGTAAATTGTTTATATTATTTTCACACAAGGCGAAAAATTTACTACTTTGTTCTCAGTTTGACTGAGATTTTCTTTCAATTATAGTTATCGGAATTAGTGAAAAATATTGTTAAGCGGACTTGATGCGTACTAATCATACGCACTGGGTAGTTAATGTAATGTTTAAATAATGTGCATATTTTTTTATATTCATTTAATATGTATATAAATTTCAACTACTTTTTACAGTTTGGTCATTATAACGTAATAAATTTAAAATATTTAGTCTTTTATAAAAGAAAAATATGAAACATAATATTATAAATTTTAGCGCAAATAAAACGGGCTAATTAGCTCCCTTTAATTAAATTTAATTTTTTATATTATTTTTTATGGGCAAACGATGTTAATTATTTCGGACAACTGCATGAGCTGTTGTTTCGTTTTTTTTTCAAAAGGAAAACCTCCGTATTTTGTTTTAATTGCTGTGTTGGCACGTTTAAAGAAATAAGTTGGTCTTGTATTGCACTTTGGGCACGCGGCCTCAAAAAGGTTCTCCATCACTGCCGTAGGGCCTACTATCTACCATGAGAATTCAAAAAAGAATACGTAACAAGAAATATTTCGTCAAGACTTCAGTCAGCCAGAATACAATAGCTGACTAGTTATGAACTTTTTCTTATATGTTATATTATGTGATATTGTGATAGTTTGCGTGCTTGTCTATTGTTATTAGTATATTATTATATCTGTGCTTGAGTACAAATAGTTGTTTTATATTGTTTCAATAAATATGCTGAAAGACAAAACATCTGTAATCAAGAAAAATCTCTATTAGTTTTGGATCAATAAAGAAATGTTATCTTATATTGTCTGTGAGACAATATGGCAAGCACAATGCTCACCTGCGTATAATATGTATCAATATGGCAAGCACAATGCTCACCTGCGTATAATATGTATCAATATGGCAAGCACAATGCTCACCTGCGTATAATATGTATCAATATGGCAAGCACAATGCTCACCTGCGTATAATATGTATCAACTAAATGTCAGATAACCCACCCAGAGCTGGGCAGACCCAGGGACACCAGTCAGACTAGTAAACATGTTTCTAGAACTTCGGCCTCGGTCACCGGGCCAAATGTTGTAACCAAAAGATGGATATTTAACCTTCGGATCGCCAGTGCCCCATGATGTATAATATGCTCAACATTACCAGAATACTAAATGACATGGGAAAACTTCGGGTCGCAAGTTTAGTGTTTGCAATAGATTATTTATATTTTACTTTCGGCATGGCTTAGGTTTCTAGGTCAAGTAACTATGTAAATAGAAACCATGATGAAGACACGGAGGAACAAAAATTGTTCTTTACCTTTAATGTGTATTTTACATTAAAAATATGAGGAATTTGTTTCCATAAATCTTGATATGTAACAGTGATACTAGTCCTTAGTGGTCTGTCTACGAAGTAAACTAGATTTGAAGCTTTTATTGTTTTTCAATAGATCTTGTGAAACATTTCACAGCATGCCTTTTTTTTTTTTAGATAGTTGAAAGTAAGTCAAGATAGGTTAACTCTCGACAATCGACATCCTCTATTAAATATTCTGCACTTACGGAACCTATTCCATTGATTTTTAATGGTTTAAATTGTAGCTTTGAACTTTAATTTTAATCGCATGACAGTGTTTATATATATTTTTACGCCATATTGTTGAAATGATAATATTAAAACATATAACTATATTAACCCTTTAGTAATACGGCTGCTATTGTTTGCCACTACCAGGCCCCACGAGAGGGGGGTACAGTCGGTACGCCGTACCGGGGCCCACGAGAGTTTAGGGGACCCATGAAACATTGAAACCCATGATAATTAAAATTTAAAATTAAATTGGCAATTATGCAAGTATTTGCAATTGTTGCTATTAAGCTGAGTTGCCCCAAAACCTCTTACAATCTCACGTGGCGCTGGGGGCCCTTAATTTTGATGTGCGCTCTTCATCACAGTTACTCCTCAAAACTCCTAGTTTGGATGGACACAAACAGAAGTACCTGGGAGTGCGCTCATTTAAATCAGTGGCGCCTTCTCTATGGAACAGTTTATCTCAGAAACTGATAGAATCTGGGACAAGAGAATCTTTTAAAAAGAACGTAAAGACCTTTCTCTTTGGCTAATACATCTGCCACTGCAAATCAAACCAAGAGCGCACTGAGCATGCTAATTTAATAGCATGGATAGAAGCGCTATAAGAAATGCCCATTCTTATCTTATCTTCTGATCTCTTTTTTATTATTTTTCTCCAGAGACGATTACAGATAGAGATCTATTAGCCTTACAGGCTTACAGTTCTCCCTGTTAGCTTATCTTATCTTATCTTATACATCACTGACGCTTCTTCTATAAAGACGATTATTGCGTCCTACGCTCATCCGTGGTCCAAGTCTAGTCTTGCATTTTTATTAATGTTTTAAATGATGTTAGGTTATTGGTTTTCCTGGTTTGTTCAGGCAACCCATTCCATGCACGAATGCCACTCGGGAAGAAAGAATACTTATATGCATTTGTTCTCGCATAAGGGACAAGGAAGGTGTTTTTGTCTTTATGTTTATCTGAGCTTTGCAACAAGTTGTTATTGTGTTGTATTTCTAAATTAGAGTTTAATGCCTTATGTATTTTTACTACTTTACTCTTTACCCTTCTGTCCTCTAGTGTTTCTAGGTTTAGTGATTTTACTATTGGTGTTACTCTTGTTAATTGGGAATATTCACTAGTTATGAACCTTGCAATTCTTTTTTTAATTTGTTCAAATTTTTTAATGTTTTCCTTAATTGATGGGTCCCATACAGATGCTGCATATTCTAGTAGAGGCCTAACTAATGTGAGATATTATTTTAGTTTTATATTCTTATTACATTTGTAAAAGTTCCTTTTTATGAATCCTAATGTTTTGTTTGATTTTTTAATTACTTCATCAATGTGAGGGTTCCAAGATAACTTATCATTTATTATTACTCCCAGATACTTAGCATGGTTAGTTTGAGTTAGTTCTTTACCGTGAATGAAGTAGTTTGCTATTATTTGTTTCTTTTTCTTGGATACCCTTATTAGTTGGCGTTTTTATGGGTGAAAAGACATACTCCAGTTTGATTCCCATTTTTGTAGTTCATCTAGGTCTTTTTGTAAAAGTTCACTATCTCTAGGCCAACATAGATCTACTCTATGTCGCGGCATAGTAGTACGGCAGTCAAAACTAGTTAGTCGATCCTTTTACACTTTAATGATCTCCTGTGCGGTAGCCACGAGGGGAGGTTGAAGTAATTATAATTTTAGACAATTGTAAATACACATTATTCAGTTGCAGCCTCAAGAGGTGGAAAATACTGTCAAAGCTTCATGGCATTTCTAGCACCATATGGTCAGATCGAATTGAAAATGTAAAACCATTGGTAGGTCATCTACCAGGGGTTGAGTTGGAAGACCTGTTAAAGCTGAATCTTACTCCGAAAACCAGAAACGAAATCCATGAAATTTATATGTTATGTCGGTTCTTTCACTTGCATCATAATGTCAGTCATGTGGGACAGTATACTAGTCCATATAGACTTCGGCAACAAAGTCATTCAAGCTTGTGATGCGATTATAGATATGGAAGTTGCAAACATAGAAAGCTTACATGCACAACTAGGGGCTTTGTGAAACAGTTGGAAAGCAATATGGAATGAAGCTAAGCTTGTTGCAACCCACCTGCAGATAGGAGTACAATTGATTACGAACAGCAATACAACCAGAAAAAGAACAAGATTCCATGATGAGAATACACCTGATGAAAATGTGAATGAGATGAACGAAACAGAAGAATGCCATGAGGAAGCCCACTTTCGAAAACACATTATTTTATGTTGTATTGGATAGTGTTATTGGAGGGCTTACAGTTCTCAGTTCGGTTCAATTCAGTCAAAGATATTTCTGACACATTCAGCTTTTGTTGGAACTACCAAAAGATGTCAGAAGAAGACTTGAAGTATGAAGCTGCTAAGTTAGCAGAAAAGTATTATAATGGCATAAGTTGTGAAGACTTTCTTCAGGAAATAATTCACCTAACAATGGTTCACAATGGAAATTTTGGTAAAGAACAGTTGGGTGCATTGGAACTGTTAAATGCTTTGCCAAATTCCAAATTAGAAAATATTTTTCCTAACATAAGTGTCAGTTCGAGGATGTCCCTTACAGCACTAGCCACAGTAGCATTGGCAGAGAAATGCTTCAGTAAACTTAAGCTCATCAAAAGTTGCCTTAGGTCCATTATAAGTCAGGATCGCCTGAACAACTTGGCTAGGCTCAGTATTGAGTCTGGCATTGCAAGACAAATAAACTTTGACTCTGTAATTCGTAGTTTTGCCAAGAAAAAGGCACGCAATTTAAGGCAGCCCTGTTTTAATAAAACTATACCTTTTGATGTATTTTCTATTGACTATATCTTTTCACCAAACAGTAAGCATTCAAAAGATGAATGATTTGGGTATATTTGTAAATAATTAGATTAATTCTAATCAATACTGAAGCGGAGGAACAATTAGATCTACAACAATTTAAACTAAGAAATGTGTACTTGATTAATGTATTACACTCTAATGGTAAATGGTAACACTTATGGCAGTTTCACAAAATGATCCACAGACCTTTTAAAAAGATTCCTATTTTCAAACGTATGTAATACAAATAAATCATCTAGATATGACTAGTGTTAAAAAAAGGTGTTTTTGGGGGGGGAGGGGGAGGGGGCCCAGAAAAGATCTCGTACCGGCACCTTTTTTTTCTCTCGAGGGCCCTGGCCACTACACAAAGTAAACAAACAGCACGTGCTTTTGTCGCGTGATTGCAAATGCTATATTCAGTAACGCTGTCTTAAATAATATAGCCATTGTATAAACAGAACTACTTTTCAAGTGAACCAAATGGATTTTCTTCCTTACTATGTGGGTAGCCAAGGGCAAAAGTTTTCGGAAAAACATGTAAAGGATTTACCAAAGACTGTAATAAGATGTACCGTTTGCTCCATTTTTAGAGCTTATATGTTCTTTTTCCGTGCGCATCCGATAAAGCTGTCTTAAATGACTTCCACGCTCCTACGTTTGCCCAAATGTTTCCGCTGTATGCACTTTCGAATTGAATTTTAATTTTTCATTGAGAAAATCATAGTGATTAAATAAAACGAAAGTGCACAGTATAAAAGGGAATCGGGAATTCCGAAAAGAAGTCATTAGAGTTATCAAATAGCATACATATTAAAGCAACCGGTCCATCTTATTATAGTCTTTGGATTTACACGAACAACTTGTTAGGTTGTGACAGTGCTGGTTAGGGTGTGTTCTAATGTATGTTTTTGTTTCGTCAGGTTCCATCATAACTCGTGAAGATCTGCTGTCATACAAAGTCAAGGAGAAGAAACCGGTGGAAATAACGTTAAGCGATGGATTAAAGGCTTTCTCCCCACCCGCCCCCGGTGGTGGCCCTGTGATGTCACTCATCCTCAATGTCCTAGATGGTGAGTAATAAAACAAAAAGACATCGGCAGCACTGATAAACCAATAAACGTCGTATACCCAGCTCTGATGAAACCTTTACTTAGTTGGGGTAAAGTAAAGTCGGTTGTGCACAGTGCTAGCCACACAATCACCTAGTATGCCGCGGCCACAGAAACTGGTGAACGATGCTTCATTAAACCTATGGATCAACTAGGTCTGACGGGATACTTGTTATAACTTCCCCATCTCCTCGCAATCTAGTGCGAAAAAATGAAAGGTCAACTTTCAGTAGGTCAAGCCTTTTTCTATTTATACAATAATGTATTATAATAAGGCGGCTTGATGCATAGCAGTGTCGAAGTAATATTATAATAAGGCCTAAGCCCTAAAACAAATACAATGCGGTGGCTTGATGTATAGCAGTATCGAAGTAATATTATAATTTATAATAAGGCCTAAGCCAAAAATAAATATATAATAAGTTGGCTTGATGCATAGCAGTGTCGAAGTAATATTATAATAAGGCCTAAGCCCTAAAACAAATATAATTAGGTGGTTTGATGTATAGCAGTATGGAAGTAATGTTATAATTTATAATAAGGCCTAAGCCCTAAAAAAATATATATAATTAGGTGGCTTGATGCATAGCAGTGTCGAATTAATATTATAATAAGGCCTAAGCCCTAAAACAAAATGCAAAATTTATTAAGGTTTTAAATAAGCTTATTTGTCAAAGAATCAGAGAGCCAACTAAAATAATGCCAATAAAAGCTCTCTTGTAATGCCTCGCAGGATTCGCTTTCAAGCACGAGGACGTTGCCACCGTTCAAAGCAGAATCCGGACCTACCACAAATTCATCGAGACGTTCAAATTCGCCTTCGCTATGAGAACTAACCTTGGCGACTCGGATTTCATTGACATCACAGAAGTAAGTGGTCCGATTTTTGTCCCACTCTATGATACGATGGGTCGCTCAACATCAACAGTGACCTACTGTCAAGTGGTTTCTGTTTTGAGACTTTCAATAGCATGGTTATTGATATTTGGAAATTTCTGGTGATTCATTCCTTTATCACAGTTACTCCTTAGAGTTTTCAACGAGGATAGACTCACACGTAAAATCATTATTTGAAGTGCGCTTGTTTGAATCTGTGGCGGCTTCACTTATGAAATCATCTTTGCCTCAGACTGCAACAAATTCCGACCCCCCTTCTGACCCCCCCCCCCCCCCAAAAAAAAAAAGTCCTATAAACAGAGATTAAAGACATTTCTCTGTAACTTCTGTTTTTTACTGCCTTCCCTACCACCGTTTCAGATTAAGACTTATAAAATAGTAATATACTGCGTTTATAAAATATTCGGAATCCAGGTCCTGTGTGTACCTGTAGAGTCAATACAAAACAGAAAAGTGGTTCGTTTTCTAATTTATGGAAATATGTTGCATGCATAATCTATTTGTTTTTTTTACAAACAAACTCTTCATATATTTTCAAAGGTAAAAATTGTTTTCTTTTACTGTAAATTGTATTATTTAATTTCATAAGAAACGTGAAATTTTTACTTGGACAATCTGTGGTGAACTTAAGTTGTGGTTATTACTAACTAATCTGGACAGTGTTTGTCCATTTGAACAAGCTTTTAATGTTCTTATTCAATCTCTTTTTATTTGTTTCGGAACCTATTTTTGAAAGATGTATAGATTTATACTTCGACAGCTCATTCAAAACTTTTTGAAAAATGTTTTAGATTTATACTCCGACAGCTCATTCAAAACATTTGAAAGATGTATAGATTTATACTTCGACAGCTCATTCAAAACTTTTTGAAAAATGTTTTAGATTTATACTCCGACAGCTCATTCAAAACTTTTTGAAACATGTTTTAGATTTATACTCCGACAGCTCATTCAAAACTAAAAAAAAATGTTTTAGATTTATACTCCGACAGCTCATTCAAAACATTTGAAAGATGTATAGATTTATACTCCGACAGCTCATTCAAAACTTAACATCCAGGGATTACGCCGACATCATACGCCGCCGCATCGAGGAATCTAAGACGTACGACTACCAGCACTACGGCGCAAACTACTACTCGGCGTTGAAGAACAGCACCTCGCATCTGTCGGTCTTGGACAAGTACGGGAGCGCCGTCTCAGTGACAAGCACCATCAACGCCAGGTATCTTGCTATTTACCCCCTCCCCACACCCAGTTCCGCACGCCACCCTGCTCAAAATGAAAACACGTACCTTTTTATATTCGAAGTTTCAGCCTTTTGCAGTTATCAGTGTGAAAAGTACTATTGCACATTCCTTGGCGGAGAATGACGACGTTATGTCTTAGTTCAGAAATATGATGGGCATTTGAAATGTAATTTACAAGCTAAATTGCCCGGCGTTGCCCGTGGGAAAATGAAATAGGCATGTATACAAATTTATAAACTTCAATGAACAGAATACTAAAAAGTTTACTGAACACTTTTAGTAAAGTTTTTTAAAATAAATATTGGCCGAATCTCCCATTTTGTAGACATTTTTTGACTCCTTAAATAATACACACACTAGTTACAAAAAAAAGTAAATATCAAAATTTCAAATACATCATCCGCATTTGATCAGCATTGTTAAAGTCCCATCTACACCTATTTATGTTAGTAAGCGTGCAACGGGACACCAGACCGTGGGTAGGGATGGGAAGGGGGAATAAAGTGGAGACGACCTAATACACAGATTCAGAACCCGGTGAAAAATTGGACTATACGGTTAGGTCCTAATATAAAGTTTAGAGTATGGGTTACGTCTTCTAGGATTCCAGGATGTTTTTTTTAAGTGATCACCCGAGCCTCTAGATAAGGTATGTAGAATCTTGAACACCGGAGCCTACTCTCCACCAATTCTTACGTGTCTCAATAAAATACTGAACGAGCCGCGCGGCTCTTACGTCCAAGGCGTAACGACCAAGGGGTGGACCAAGGGGGGAGCGGCGGGCACAACAAGGTTCTGTCCCAGATATGCAACCGTGGGGCATACTGATAAATCGTGTCGCGTAACATAGGGTAGGTCCCCGCACAACATGCCTGGGATCATTAACGTGGTGAATCCCTCGTATATACTGCACTGTCGCCCGGCAGCACGAAATCCAAGACTATAGGTTTTTGTCACCCAGGCACCTGGGCGAGGTTGAGATGGCCTGTTGCGCCCTTTGCTCCCTCCCCACCAAGTCTCGGAGCCTCTCGGTAGTTCATTGATCATCGGAAACGCGCAATAGGGGCTGTCACCCATGCGTTAGCACAGCGGTGTGCTCTTAATGGAAGCATATCGTTGGTTTCTAACCTTTCGCCAGCGATGACGCCCCTGGGTACAGAAGTGCCACTCTCCACCTTCCTGCCCACCTCTTTTCCTAACAGATCAAATAATAGCAATTTCTTGCGGTAAAACCGTCGCATTTTATTTGTTCACACTGAAAGGTTCGGATCTCGTCGACGTGGGAGGAGAACTGGCATCATCTTCAACAATGAAATGGACGACTTCAGCTCCCCCAACATCACCAACGAATGGGGCATCGACCCGTCGCTGGCGAACTTCATTCAGCCCGGCAAGCGGCCCCTGTCCTCGATGTGCCCGGCCGTCTTCGTCGACAGAACTGACTCCGTGTCTAAGACCTTCGGAGCGTCCGGAGGCGGTCCCATGATCGTTACATCTATTGCCTGGGTCAGTTTCTCACACATTCTCACTCTCAGCACATTTCTACTTGTAGTTGGCAGTACTTTACTCTGAGAAAATTTTAACATGTAGTTGGCAGCACATTCACTCTAAGCACATTTCTACTTGTAGTTGGCAGCACATTAGCACATTTAGTCTGAATATATTTCTAAAAATGTAAAGTTGGTAGTTTGGGCAATGCTATTTATTAGAAACCATTTTTTCACCTGTAGGTGGCGGCACATTTACTATGGCTGGGCAAAAACGTGGACCAGGCAGTCAGCATGCCCAGGCTCCATCATCAACTTTTGCCTTCTGTCGTACAATATGAACAAGGATTTGAAAAGGTATCAAAACTTGCTCGTATTATATAACACACGAGACACAATAAAACAACATAATATAGCCAACATATAATTTAAGTATACTTCCCATATACTTTACATATACTCTACATATACTCTACATTCTACATTATAATATTCAAATACTCTACATAGGGTCTACATATGCTCTACTTAAAGGCCTACTCTACATATGCTCAGAAAATACTCTACAATATACTATATACATTTACTCTATATATTTTTATAGGCCTACTCTACATATACAATGTATATAGCGTACGCTGCGTGTTTTTTTGATTTGCATTAAATCAGCCTCAGTTTCAACAAAGACTTTAATAAGATGGACCGCTTGCTTTAATATTTCTGCTATTTGATGACGAATGACTTATTTTCGGAATTCCCGATCTCTTTTGTAATGTACACTTCCATATTATTTAATCGCTATAATTTTCTAAATGGAAAAGTAATATTAGAACAGCTTTATTGGCTGCGCTCGGAAAAAGTACACAAAAGGCTGTTAAAATAGATCAAGCGGTGTATCTTATTATTGTCTTTGCTAAAACGAACGGTTAAAGTTTTGAATTACAAATAGTAACATTAATTGAAGCTTGAACTTATTAAAAGTATACCGTATATAAACAATATACCTTATTTTTGGGTTTCAAGCGTGTACCGTCCGTTAATATAGACAGCACCTTGCGATACAGTTTACTAGCTGCACGCGAAAACTAACTATTCAGCTTTTTAAATAGAGCAAACGGGTCAATCTTTTTATAGTTTTTGGTTTCAGCCAGCTAGAAAATTTGTATTGAGATTTAATATTTTTAAGCTAGAATAAATTTTTTATTTATTTGTGCACTAAATTTTTCCCTTTCTTCTCTCTCTTTGTCTCCAAAATAAAGGAAATCGTTCAAGGTCTAATAAATATCGGACACAACGTGTCGGAGTTCAAACCAGGTACGTCTGTAATAAATGCCATAAACGTCTGGCACAATCGGATCTTGCCCAAAAGTGATCAAAGGAAAGGCGGCGACTCGGATGGCTATTGAAAAGTGTATTGTAATTGTATAACATCGACGTGATTGGGTTTCAATGTCATTTGTCCTACTGATTAAATGTATACAAAAATCTCCCTGAAAGTCTCTGTGTTCATTGAGTTCATTCCACGTGCCGGCTTGCACTTTTTAAAATTTCACCAGTTTGTTCAAGGTTCATAACTAGTGAATATTCCCAACTAACAAGAGTAACACAATTAGTCAAATCACTAAACCTAGAAACACTAGAGGACAGAAGGGCAAAGAGTAAAGTAGTAATAATACATAGGGCATTAAACTATAATTTAGAAGTACAACCCAATAACAGCCTGTTGCAATGCTAAGATAAACATAAAGAAAAAAAATCACTTTCATTATCCCTTATGCGAGAACTAATGCATAAAAGTAGGCTACTCTTTCTTCCCGAGTGGCATTCGGGCATGGAATGGGTTGCCTAAACAAACCAGGAAAACCAGTAGCTAAACATCATTAAATACATTAATAAAAATGTAAGACTAGACTTGGACCACCGATGAGCGTAGGAGGCAATAAGCGTCTTTATTGAAGGAGCGTCTGTAATGTATAAGTCAGTATAAGATAGAAGATAAGATTTTTGAAATATTATCAGATTGTTATCTCAAGATTATAGCTATAATGGGCAGAGAAAGTGTCTATTTTGTGATGAAAATGTAACAACAGCAAAAGTTGGGCTTGGAATTACAACTATAACAAAAACAAGGCTCACAAAACAACAACAACACCAGAAGTTACTGCTCACAATAATGAACTAGACCAACGTGAGGGGGGGGGGAGGGGGGCACGGTGGTCGAGAGGCAACGCGTTCGACTGGTGTACCGAAGGTCCTGGGTTCGAATTCTGGTAAAGGCTAAAGAGAGTGCCCGCAGAACGATACGTGAGTGGGAGTCAAGACAATGGTGAAAGAATTGGGACGAGTCTGACAAGGGTCGAGGTGTGTGGCAGCAACTAAAACGGCCAAATCGAGCTGATCCGTGGTGGAAACTCCGCAGGAGAGAACAGGCAACGATTGCCCAGTTCCGGACGGGACACTGTCCTATTGGTGCCTATTGCGGACGATTTAGGCCCACTTTCGATTCGCGGTGTCGACATTGCTTTGAAGCAGACGGTTGAGCATTTGCTTTTAGACTGCCCTGCTTTGCAGGAGGAAAGAGTGGATGGGAACGGTCAACAGTTTTCACCGAACCTTTAAGGTGATTTAGCTGTGCTACGTAGTACAAGTGTGTTTGTCCTCCGAATCCTAAGAGATTAGTCTCGGTTCGATCACCCCGGTGAAGTGAGGTAAAACGTCTGATCAAGGCTAGGATTTCGAGGGTGTACCTGAGTCTGATGAGTACAATGTTAAATGTTTAAATATCTACTATATATGCACAACTTTATACCACACTGAAAGATTAATTTGTATGCATATTATCATCACATGATCTTGGCGGCAATTTGGTGTTTGTGCTATTTATAGCATGGCCTAAATTTGTACTCTGTCTACTTTCTTTCTTTTGAAGAGCCATCAGCAATAATGATTAAACCTGTTTCCTGCGTGGAATTGTAGTTAACCCATATCTTGCTGAGGTCTTATTCTTTTCTTGATTTTAACTTATGGTGTAGAAAGTCATGGTGGAAAGTTTTCTTTGGGAAACTTTGTATTATTCCCCAACACATTCGAAAACACAGACTAACATTAACACAGCAATGCTGGAAGGCAGGAGCGAGTGGCCCTCCACATACATTTGGCCCGCACAATTATAAATACGGCCCTGGAGAGAAGGACAGGTACATTTTGAGTGGAAGGAGGGGCCGGCTGGTCTTGCGGTTAGCTCACCGGACTGTCAACCGACACGTCGCGGGTTCTATCCCTTCCGCCGACCGATCCCTGCTGCCCTGCAGGAGTTTTGGGCCCAGTGGACGTAATTAATCTTCTATCTAGAAGGAACGTCTGTAACTTATAAGAAGAGGTATAGGCTATCTCATGATAATCCCAACTACAAAGAGATCGCCTGACTGTTCACCTCAGGCAAAATATTAGACCAAGCTTTGTTTGTCTCTATCCGGAAATTTAAAATAAACTAGCAGGTCTTCTCATTGAAAAATAATATTTTGATCACTCATGAAATTCAATTAGCGATTGGCTAACGGTGAAAATGACCCCCTTCTCACTTCCAAGAGAAAATATCACTTATCTACAGTTTACATCCAGTTTATTAGTTTCCGTTGCAACGGCATACTTAGGTGATTGTGTCGCCAGAACAATGTCCAGATGCTTTTACTCTTCAAGTGAAACTGTTGAACGTTGCTTCACCGGTCTTCAAGACCAATTTAGAAAGACGGAATTTCTATTTCTTATATTTATTTTTAGATCTTTGGATGCGTAGTCCTATTATACTATTTTTTAAACTATTACTACACATATGAGGTAAAGACCAATGATTTCGCTAAATATCACTAAAAAATCTTTTTAACCGAATTAAAACATCTTTCGTATTTCTTGAAATAAAAATGCCTTGTAGCGGTTAGGCTTGAAGTTGAAGAAACTCTATAGTTCCGACAGTAGTACACTAATTTTTTGTTGTTGAAAAACACTTACTGTTTGCTCTGACCAATGGAATGTGTTTTCTTACCCCACCGGAAGTCGAAGCTTAATCTCCATAACTTTAAGGCAATCTATTTTATATTTAACTATTTATTATACTTCTTTTCCTTTTCAGCAGTTGCATTTTTAAAACATAATTAAAGAACAAAAAAAGTCTTTTGCAAATTATAAAAAAAATTATTTGTTTAATTAATTATGACCGACAACCAAATAAATATAAACATAATTTATATAAAACAAAACTTACATCATTTCAAAGTAAAGAAATATTATCATATTCAAACAACCTGAGAGTTGTAATATATTAAATTCAATTAGAATCTAAAAGTAAAGCATTTGATTATTTTCGACATTTGATTAAATTTTAAAAAAATACAACTCTAAAATGTCAAAACACAAAATGGCTGTAACAGAAAGCCCGCCTCAAATAATTCGTCAATCGCCATACAAAATATATATAAACAAAAATTAATTCAAATTGACACATGTTAAAAAAAAAGCTGATGGGTGTAAAGTCTGAAACAAGTAGTTAGCATTAGGGGGAAAGAAGTGGATTATGTAATAAAATTATATAATACAATTAAATATATTTATTATATTTTTTAAAGTGCATTAAATAAAACATTGGATATAATAATTGCATAGATATAAAAATAGGTCTAAGTATGTTAAAAAAACAACACATTTTTATCTTTATACAAAATCATCCGAACTTATTCTTTGCAACATTTTGTATGAAATCAAAGTTAAAGCTAAGCTAACACTAAACATTCTGTAACAATGTTAAAATTGTGGGTTTATAATATGACGTTTGTGTTAAAAACGATGAAACTATTTCATGCACTCAGAGCCGGATTTAGACCCTTCAAATTTCTAAGCACTTTAAAAAAAAACTCAATACCCCACCCCCTTATATGTGTATAATTCAAAATGATGTAAACAATCACATCAACATTAAAAGAAAAAAAAAGAAAAATTTTGTTTGAAGAAGTAGGCAATTCAGAATTGCAGCTGACTCCCTCCCTAGCACGGCCCTGAGCTGGATCCCCCCCCCCCCCCCCATGGAAAAAGAACGAAAGGAAGATCTAAGGAAACATGGATAAGAACAGTGGGATGCGACTTAAAGGCTAGGAAAAGTCCCTGGGCCTGCATCGGACTGAGATTAATGGAGATCGCTAGCTTTCACCTAAAGCGCCAGCCGGCACGGAGAGGACTGGGTGAGTAAAGGAATTATGCAATAATTAACATAATGGCACATATCATGGGCGAAACCATATGGAATTATTTCATTGTGGGTCCCGGTTCAGCTGCACCAAATGCCATTGTTTTGCACCCTTATTTTTCAGCCCTGGACCGTGGAAAATTCTTGCTATGAAAACTTACTGACCTACCTCCCCCTCCTTTTTTGCACTGAGCGTGCGCGTGTTTATTTTGCCTAACGGTTTTACCCAGCCCTGCTCGCAATAAACACAAACCTGTATGTCTATTTTTAGAAGAACAACTAAAGTACAATTAACTATTATTGTTGTTCTAGTTGTTATCGTTGACAATATCAACAGTTGCTTTGTGGGGGGAGGGGGGGGGGGAAGTATAGGTATATATCTACTACATTCATATTATTTTTGCTTTATTGAATTATATTTTTTTTCAATGCAAAGTTTACAAGTTTACATTTGAGCCCCAGACATATATAAGCGTACCCCCACTCATTGTTCTGATCTTAAGATAAGATCTGTTATATTTTGATAAAATAAAATAATTAAACAAAAAAAATGAAATGAACAGTGCAGCATGGCACGTGAAATGAACTGAGTATCACAGATATTATCCTGTACAGAACCGGAAGCGTACATTATAGGTTCAAAGTTTACATTGCAAAAAATAACATTTAAAACCATGTGGCCAAATTTATTTATAAAAAAAACTTATCACTTTTAATAACCATCTGGTATTCCACCTTTCCTGTCATCACTTTTGGCAAAGATACGTTTGTTCAAGACGTTAATGGCCTGAACTATAGATTTGCCAGGTGCATATTCTGTCACGTTGTGTCCAATATTTTTAAGACCATCAATGACCTCCTACACATTTTTGGGAGTAGAAGAAAAAAAACCTTACAAAAATGGCAAAATTATTATTTTTTATTGTAAAGTAAATTTCATTTTGAATAATATTCTGAAAACTGTCTGTACCAATGGGCCTCAATACCTTGCGAAATGCGAAATTTGTAAACGCAAGGGAGGACTTGACCCGTTGCGCCTTCAAAGAAAATTGGACAGGCAAGATCCTTACAAACCTCGGTGGGGAGGAAGCATTCGGCACAACAATACCGTTTTCGCAGAGACCGGTGCCTGGAATTCTAAGCCTATAGTTTGGGGTTTGTGCCACCGGGTGAAAGTGCAGGTATACAATTTAATGCCGTCTAGTTAAGGATTCGGGGGCGTTCCTTAAAGAAAGGGGAGGTGGAGCATGGAGAGCATGTGCCTATGGGATACCTAGCTTGTCTTAGAGCTCAGATAATCTGACACACTCCTTTTCACTTTACATAAGGACATGACGGGCCGGAATGCTCGTATGATAGGCTCGTCCGGTATAAGAGAGACTTTTAAAGTCTTGTACCTGATTGGAACTAAGATAATACTATACAAATCAAATATCCATGTAGAATATTTGTGTTG
The DNA here is from genome assembly GCA_949126835.1 of Anisus vortex. Lineage (NCBI taxonomy): Eukaryota > Metazoa > Mollusca > Gastropoda > Planorbidae > Anisus > Anisus vortex. The sequence continues at coordinate 38,552,946 of OX421503.1, forward strand.
CATTATGTCGAATAAATAAAGTAAAGTATCCGTCGGACCAAATTGATCATAGGGTCGGTGAAGCTGCGTTCACCAGTTTCAGTAGCCATGGCTTACCATGGGATGTGTGGCCAGCACAATGCCCAGCCGTTTTTACTTTACCCCAACTTATATCAGGTACCCATCAGAGCTGGGTAGACTCAAGGACACCCTCAAGTCCTGGGCCAGAATCATCAGGATTCGATCCCAGGACCTTCGGATCGGCAGTCGAACGCGATGTCGCTCGGCTACTGTGGCCAGGTCTACCTATCTTTTAATATCTGACATTAGGTGTTGGGAAAGTAAATCCACTCTTATGCCACGGTTAAATTGAACGCTACACCACTATCCCCGCGGACCATTAGTAAGCATGTTATAATCGGTATGCTTAAACTACAACAGACACTCGCAGACACAGATGCAATAACTTTATAAAGTTCCAAAGTGAATATTAAAAAACATATATCTATACCTTTTCAAAGCCTCTTTCGTATTGCACTGTAGGAGGTAGAAGTTGATGATGTAGCCTGACCATGTTCACGGAATCATCTAGAGTTTTTCCCAGCCATAGTAAATGTGCTGCCACCTACGGGGGGAAAAATAAAGTTAGATTTCCAGTTATAAAAGCCTTGCCAACTACAGTTCAACAAGTTTAGCATTTTTTGTCAAATGTACTGCTCAATGCGCACATAAATATATACAGACTAAATGTTTGCCAACATAAATATATACAGACTAAATGTTTGCCAACATAAATATATACAGACTAAATGTTTGCCAACATAAATATATACAGACTAAATGTTTGCCAACATAAATATATACAGACTAAATGTTTGCCAACATAAATATATACAGACTAAATGTTTGCCAACATAAATATATACAGACTAAATGTTTGCCAACATAAATATATACAGACTAAATGTTTGCCAACATAAATATATACAGACTAAATGTTTGCCAACATAAATATATACAGACTAAATGTTTGCCAACATAAATATATACAGACTAAATGTTTGCCAACATAAATATATACAGACTAAATGTTTGCCAACATAAATATATACAGACTAAATGTTTGCCAACATAAATATATACAGACTAAATGTTTGCCAACATAAATATATACAGACTAAATGTTTGCCAACATAAATATATACAGACTAAATGTTTGCCAACATAAATATATACAGACTAAATGTTTGCCAACTATTTCGTGATACTATATTTACTCTAAATGTGCTGAAAAATATAAATATATTCAGGTCAGGTTTTATGTTTTGAGTTAGATATTAATTGATAGTAAAACTGCATTTAGACATTTTTAAAGAGCACTTTCGCTGACATTTAAAGCCTATAAAAATGTCCAGAAAATGCAGACTTTAATATATAGATAACTGGTGCGTATATTTACATCCCATTTTAGACAGCTGATCTATAAAAAGAATGGATTATGCATGGAAGTAACATTCTTGAAGACAAAATAAATAGGCTTTCACGTGACTTTCACTTATCTAAAAAATTATATTTCCTAAACACTCACCTGCAAATATATTTCAAGTGACTTAGACTTTCTTTTTATCGTATGGATTTGTTCTAATCATAAGTGGTTTATTCCTGTAACTCGCTTATGTAGATAAGTGAATTCCCCTTTCCCACTATTCACGTTGGCTTCAATTTGCGCATACACATTTAATATAGAGGCGCTATCCATTCTTTTTATAGATCAGTGTTTTAGACACTGTATACACTAAGCTATATATACATGGATTGCTCAAGCAATTAAAATGAAGAAGAAAAAATATACATGAAAGTACGAAAAAAAACAACAACTTTTTGTAACTTCGTCATTGAAATTTGATAAAAATGGACTCTTTTATATTGAACGTACATTATATACATATATATATGTTACGACCAAAGCCCGAAGTCGGCCAGATCGCAGAGTGGCCAATATCACCTCACATTTTACCGGCCAAAGCCCAATCTGTTCTTGATTTCGGACCTTGGCCGGCCAGATCGCTTTATGGCCAGGGGCGATCGGCCAAAGCCCGATTACAAAGGTCATGAGCAGATTTTGTATACCGTAACTATCACATTAGGCTTATATTGATTAATAATTTAGCTAAATTACAAAATCAGTCAAGTTAGTTTATCATAGTAAATTATCCATCTTTATTTATACTAAATTATAAAATCAGTCATGTTCATCTATCATAGTACATTTTAGATCTATATTCACTTGTTACAACTAAAATCCAGAGTGGGTGGACTTTAAAGTCCCTTTGTCCAAACATTCCAGTCGCTTGTGGCTTCGAGGGTCCGTCAATGGGTGGGGCTGGGAGGGTGTTTTCCCGGTCGTCGGTGTAGGTCACGAGAACAATGATGGCCCTGCCCTGTACAGTATTGACACTCCCTCTCTATCTCTTTTCATAAAATCAAACACGCTCTTTGTCATTGTGACTGGCGGCCCCACCCATGTTTATACAACACATGAAACTAGACCGCGCGGACACTGGCTAGATAAAAATACGGTCGCTCCTGCCTGACCTGACCACCTTTGTGGATTATCAAAAGTCAATCCTCTACTCACAGACACCATCCAGTCAATTTATGACGCAAATGGTGTTTTTATCCAGGTAGATAGTTTACTAAATCGTGTGATAATTAATTTCCTTGATAATTAGTGACCACTTCGGTAGGACTTTCTCTGAAAAGCAGAAGATGAACAGAAAATTATCGTCACAGCGTATGTATCACTGTCCTTGCTACCCTATGCAAGCCGCTATCACACCTGTGCCGCCTACCGAACATTCTTGTATCAGCACATCGGACATCGGCCAGGGATTGCCAGCCACATCGCCAAGTGGCCGGCCAAAGTAGCGTAAACACTGGCAATTTCAAGCACATCGGACATTGGCCAAGCGCCTCGGCCAGATCGCGATCTGGCCGCACTTCGGGCTTTGGCGGTAACATATATATTATATATATAAGCTTATACTCTCTTATACGAGTAAATTGTGTTAATTTTAATGAGTACCGGATTCATTAATTTAATGGCGAAGTGAAAAGATGAAATGGTTGATGATTTATCTGGATAATGCTTTGAATACCACATATGTTAACTGAGTAAGTCATTTTAATGAATATTTATTATTTAGACATGTACATTTAGCTTAGTGCCTTAGAGTGCACTTATCTATATTTAAATGTCCGCATTTTCTCCTATAATTTACTTCCTTTCAGCACTCCATATATTATAGCTCAGTGACTGTATATAATCACTGACATACACAAAATTAAATAATATGTACCAAGAAAATGAACTCAACAAAATGGCTACTGATCTTTCTCGATTGAATATGTGGAATGCCCAAAAATATAAATATCTGAGTATTGTACTATATAGACTTTTATATTTATGTTATTTTGCTCAAAACCTATAAAATGTCATAAATGCGTAACAATAATATGGCTTGTTTCACTCTTAAATGACTTGTATAGATTTGTATGATTATGTGTTGGTGTCATTAGCATACGCACCACTTATCTATACATAAAAGTCTGCATTTTCCCTTTAAAATTTGACTGTTTGAGCACTTCATGTATATATATATATATATATATAGAGAGAGAGAGAGAGAGAGAGAGAGAGAGATCAGTGTACTAAACTAACCCAGGAAGTTGCAGTAGTGATAGTGGAGCCGCCAGCCGCTCCGATTATCTTAGAAACGGAGCCAGTGCTGTCAACAAAGATGGCCGGGCACATTGAGGACAGGGGCCGCTTGCCGGGCTGTATAAAGTTCGCAGGTGACGGGTAGATGCCCCATTCGTTGGTAATGTTTGGCGTGCTGAAGTCATCCATCTCATCGTTGAAGATGATGCCAGTCCTCATCCCACGTCGGCGAGATCCGAACCTGTTAGTGAGGAGGCAGAGCGAATGCTATGAAATTATTTAATATGTTGGGCAAGGGGTGGGGTGGTGTTTCTGTGCAAAGGGCCGGGTGGCCGAATAATTTACGTAATAGTATCCACATCATACCAATTTGATGGATAGTTTCAGTGGCCACGGCATACTAGGGGATTGTATTGCCAGCAAAGCACCAAGACGCTTTAACTTTCATCTAACTAAACGTCGGGTACTTTTCAGAGCTGGGTAGACTCATGGACACCCTCCAGCACCGAGAATATCTTAGCCTACACCGGGATTCAAACCTAGGACTTTTGGTACGCATCTAGCGCAATGTCAATAGTTCCTTTATTTAAATTGTATCTTGTTCTAAAAGATGTCATCCAAACTCTCTGCCTCAGACAGAATCGTTGCATAGTCCCCCTGAAGTACCCCTTTACATCGTTATGCTCTGGAACTAAGAGTTACAAGGTTCATCCGTTTTTTCTTATGAGTCATTATAGATCCACTGCAGCAATACCTTTTCGTTTTAATTAAAAAAAGAAGAACGACTCGAACAAGTTGAAAGAAAACAAGCAAACACTAAGTCTATAAAAGAAAATAAACAGCTTTGTGTGCGGGGGGCTAGATGGTGGTGGTGGGGGGGGGGGTGTTTTGACATACCTGGCATTGATGGTGCTGGTCACGGACACGGCACTGCCGTCATCGTCCAACAGAGACATGTGTGACGTGCTCGTCTTCGACGTGGCGTAGTAAGTGGGGCCGTAGTACAGGTAGTCGTACGTCCTGGAGACGTTGATGAGACCACGTATGCCGTCGGCGTAGTCTTTGGACGTAAGGTTACGTAGAAGCTGTCCGAGAATAAATTATATATATATAGGCTTACATTTTATAAAATGAAAACTCAGGATTTGAAAAAGTGAAGCTATTTTATATATATATTTATATATATAAGTTTGGTTTAAATTCTTACACATTTATTTAAAAAAATGTATTATTTTATTTGTAGTCGGTCAAATGACCCAAAGGTCTTAGGCCTACCTACACTCTATTCATGGTAGATTCTTGCTTTTTTTAATGCTGAGCTCAATAGACACAGATACGATTTCTAAAACCCGAGATCTTACTCTAATCATAGGCCTACATATTAAATCTTTGATAAAGTAATGTACCCTTCAGACCGAATTGATTATAGGGCTGGTGAAGCAGTGTTCACCAACTAAGGTCAGCTGGGTCCAAGGGCACCCTCCAGACCCCCGAGCAAAAAAAATCATAGCCTTCACCAGGATTCGAACCAAGTACCTTCGGTCATAATCGTAGCCTAATCGTAATGAAACCGCAATTGGTAATGAAACCGCAACGACAAAGGGCCATGCTGTATGAGATGTGCAGAAACAAAGTTTTAAAATTTAAAATGGACGAATCTGCCACTTACGTCGTCAATTTGAATAAAATCAGCATCGCCAAGGTTGGTTCGCTTAGCGTAGGCAAACTTGAATGTCTCGATGATTTTGTGGTATGTCCGTATCCTGCCCTCCACTGTCGACATGTCTTCGGGTTTCAGGAAAAATCCTGTTGAGAAAGGTTTATCAGTATTGTAAAGACCCTGTGCTATTGTGTCACTTGCTGTTTGAACTATTAGTTTACCTTTGAAGACTAGGAGAGGCTTTATAGTAATGGGAATTTGACGGTGTTACACATCATACTGTTCCTACACATAGGCTATATTGTCTTTCTATATAGAGGGATAGATGTATATAGATTAGCCAACCATTGACTGATATCCTAATTGGAATTTAAAATGTATGCTTTGGCACAAAATACGATGGATGCCAAATTGCATGAACAATTTTTGTTTAGGAAATATGGTTTCAACCAAATTATGCAAATAATTATCTTTTTCGTTTGATACAAATTTTGATCAGAAAATGTGAATTAAAAACTATGAAATATTTAATAATTCTGGTTTAAGTTTAAACCATTGATAAAGTACATAGAAAGAAATATCTGAGCTCTAATATAGTTTGGAGTGAACTTGTGCACGCATTCATAACTTCTCTGCTTTGCAACATCTCTTGCATTATCGTTTTTGCTAAACCAGCGATACATATAATTGATATCTTTTTTTTAAATTGTTCTGACGACATTGGAACTATACCTTCAATTGGCATTCAGAAATAGTTGCTTCTACGTGACATATATTCTGGATTGGTTTTTGATTATACAGCTACCGGTTTAAATTAAACTAATATATGTAGTTGACCGACTGAGGGAAATGATCTGTAGATATTAGGGTTGGCCGTGAATACTCAATAAGCTGCCGCGAACCAACTGGTTTTCTGTCGTGAAGGGTGTGGTAGGATCCCCCGTGGTAAGGATACTCTTTAAAAAAACGCCTCATATATGCAAGCAAATGACTGTGAAAGGCGAACAAGGTGCGCTTTAACTCTAAACCCGGACAGATGAGGCCGTTAGCTAGGGATAGCAGTCATCTAGGAGAGAAAACTCCGAAAAAAAAATCAACTGCTGCCATGCAATCGATCTTGGTTGATCAAAGGCTAGGAAAGCACATCCAGAAAGAAAAGCAGGCTGAAGTCGGAGACCACGGCGCAAAAGTCGTCGGCACGCAAACCACAAAATGATGGAAACTTTGGAGAATGAAGAAGAAGTTGACAGACTGGTTTGCTCGATCTCAGCGTCTGAAGCTGTAGAGAGCCTTGTAAACTTTCAAAAGAGGTTGACAAGCTTCATTACCCACGGCACGCAATGGGATCGTTTGTATAAACTGCTGACCATTTATTAAGAGCTAGGGAGTCCCAATGACTTCTTCGGTCTCGAGATACGAATGTTAGGGGTCATCCTAATTTTGACCCCACAATGTTCATTCAATGTTTATTATCTTTGTTTTTTTGTTCACTTACCGTCCAGAACATTGAGAATGAAGGACAGCACGGGACCACCACTGGGGGCGGGAGGGGAGATCACCTTCATTCCACTGTTCAGTGTTATGATAATGGGTGTCTTTACCTTGACCGTGTAGTTGAGCAGATCTTCATGAGTTATGATTGAACCTGTCCCGAAAAAAACAAAAGCAACTTTAATAATCAAAGCACAAAATGTATCAAATATCTACTAAATGTTAAATTGTTGTGAGCCTTCTAGTTATGCCCAAAAAGTTGTAAATTTGAATGTTGTCAGCTATTCAGAAGGGGTCACGGTGGACAGAGCGTTCGACTAGGGTACAGACGGTCCTGGGTTCGAATCCAGGTGAGGACTAGGAGTTTTTCGCCAGGTCTGGAGGGTTGTCCCTGTCTACCTAGCTCTGATGCGTACCTGACCTTAGATGGGGTAACAGTAAAGGCGGCTGTGGCATTGTGCTGATCCCACAGTTACCTTGTATGCCTTGAAACTGGTGAACGCTGCTTGACCAATTTGGTCCGACGGGTACTTTACATTACAAGCAATCAAAGCGTTAGATCTATGATTAGATAGTATGTAGTTCTTTAAGTAATGTCCATCTAAAAGTCAGTATTTTACATCACAAGGATAATGACGAACAGCCGTCAAGCATAAAGTGTGGGTGTCAATGGTAATACATTCACTGACCTATGTGTGTCAAGGGAAATACATTCAGTGACCTATGTGTGTCAAGGGTAATACATTCTCTGACCTATGTGTGTCAATGGTAATAAATTCACTGACCTATGTGTGTGTCAAGGGTAATAAATTCACTGGCCTATGTGTGTGTCAAGGGTAATAAATTCACTGACCTATGTGTGTCAAAAGTAATAAATTCACTGACCTATATCTTTCAGGTCTTTCAAGATGGCGTCTGTCAAAGAACCGTTGTAGAAAGCTTTTTCGCCTCCATCGGCAATGGCCTGCAGTGTGGCCGCCAACTCTGGCATTTTGATGATCTCCCCTTCCCTGTACAGACCTCCCGTTTGGTTGTTGAAGAAGGTGTACCTTTTTACATTCAGGTAAAAATAAAGGTAAATATGAGGTAAGAATCGGAAAATAAGTGTTGTGGGCATACACTGGAAGCAATGGTGTAGCCAGGTTTTGACGCTAGGGGGAGTGAAATTTTAGGAAAAAGGCCCCACTTTAGCAAGTTTTCCAGATTAATAGAATAACTAAGAGTTCGTACGTATCAAGTGTTATAAGAAAACCCTGTGCCTCAGGATACACACACTGTATAATAGTGCAGTTTTTATTCAACCATTCACGATTCTTTTTCTAGCAGCTAATGGTGATGGGAATTTCTGCAAAATTGATTGCATCTACTGCTCATTTTCGGGATGAACATCTAGTATCGAAAAGTATTTATAGAATCAACGCGAATTCTCTATAGAGGGGGTCGGAAACCTAATGCACGCGTGCTACACTTGGCACACAGAACGATTTTCAGTGGTACGAGAAAGACCTCCAAGAATATTGTTTAATGCAATTAAAAACAACGTATGTCAGCATAATTAGTGAATGCTGCATGGCGAACTACACGGGAATCACACTGGACGTCGACTGTTTTAGTTCAGGAATGTTTGTATGCAAAGCTCCATCATTGGACTTGCAATCTGTGATTGAATCAATTGTTAAGATAGTCAATTGTATAGTTTTTCAAGGCTCTTCTAGAAGAAAGTCATACGGAGTATAGGTAAAGTCTTGGATAGATTCTTTTCTTGTCTGGAAGCAATTAAGATGTATCTTAATGGAGAAAAAAAATTCCGTTATTGAATGAGCAGAACTGAATGTTTCTATTTGACTTGGCGACACGTTTCAGTTAGTTAAACATTCCATTTACAAGACTGGGTCCAAAAGCACTTGTTGGGCAACTGGAATGGATTTGCATTGAAACTGGGTATATCTTTCCGTGAAATCTATTTCAAAACATATAACTATTTCCCTAATTTAAGGCAAATTAAGATAAATGAGCATTTTCAGAAGTACACTAGTAATATTAAAACAATTAACTCGTTTGGTATCACTAGCATCAACTTTGAAGAATTTAATTGAAGGGAGATAATTAACCCGATTTCATTACATTAATATTTCTAATGTTTCTTTTATGTTTCCAATAAAAAAAATTAATGGCTTACATTTTTTAACTTTATAATGATCAAATTACACAAGATAGTTAAAAATTGTATAAATATTTTATGGCTTAAGAATGTACATGTACATTTTCAAACATTAAAGTAACTACTCGGTTTGTATAATTATTTCGTATCTCTTCCACTTAATTGTAAAATACTCAACTAGACTTAAAATAAATTAAAATAATATGTTAGAGTAAATCTCAGTTATTCTGAGATCAAACATAAAAGACTTTATATCTATTACTAGAATAATTTCTTCACAACTAGATCTAGATCTAAATTCAAATGTTGATAGCTATTAGATAATGTAAGTTTAGTAATGAAATTGTGTATTATCTATGAATGGATTTTTTTTTTTAAAAGCTTATAATAACAAACAGTTTACTTTTTTATTAAATAAGATTTTCTCTATTACGCGCCTTTTCTTTTGGTCTTGGTCTTGCTACGGCACTAAATAAATTGTCTTATAAAAAATAATATAGTTGATCAGTTTGATATTCAAGCTGTTGGCATGCTGAATGATTCAAAATGATGGAATAAATTAAATTGTTACAATGCAATTTAAAGAAAAAAAGATAGATACAGCATAAATTGTGCTTCGTGGCTTGTTAAAATTATTAATTAAATAATTTGTTTCCCGAAAAGGCCCTTTTTTTCGAAAATGGTCATTAGTGGAGAAGCCGCTCCCCTGACTACGCGACTGACTGGAAGTGACCTTAAGGAATAGAGGCGTAGGGAGTGACATATCCGGAAGATAATAGTTATAGCGAACGTGAGAGTAAACATTTGTGTAAGCGGTGTGGCAATAGAACAATTCGTTGACAATTCACAATAGGACGAATGAAAAAAATACATTGGGTAACTAGACTATAAACAACAAATCACGTAACAATGACATTGAAAGACGTGATAATAGACACTGAAAGACGTGATAATAGACACTGAAAGACGTGATAATAGACATTGAAAGACGTGATCATCGCGATGGTGATGTGCACATATAACATGATATACCAGTAAAAGCAAGAAAAGCGTACAGTAAAAAAGTGGAACATTAAACACCAATTTATTACTTTAAAAAAATCCCTAACTGAAGTTTAAGTTAAGACCTCCAAATCTTATCTACACACAAAGGAACACAAAAGGAACACAAAAGCAAACTTACTTGAGCGAGGGCTCCTCCAAAAGAAAGCTCTGACCATCTATCAAGGCTTGGCCAAGGCCTTTGGTGACCGGAAATCCATCCCTGGCCAGCTTGATTGACGGCTTAAACAGCTCCGCCCACGGAAGGCTGCCATAATGCTGGTGTGCGTACCAATAGCCTCTTATCTCACCCGGCACAGCAATGCTTAAACCTCCTGGGTGAGCAAATAAAATTAATGTATAAATTTACTGTTATCAACGGCATAACTCTATAATATTTTTATCCGAGTTCTTTCCCTTTAGTATAAATTTGGGCAAACCTTGAAAGCCCGGTGTTAACAGAACTGGGATAAACGGAATAAAAACTAAATTCTTGCTAATGTCATAAATACATTTTGATTCGAATAGTTGTTTTTTTTTCGAAGGTTTGTCGACATACGCCGAACATAAGCGATGTTCAGGTAAACATAAGGACAAAAACACTTTCCTTATCCCTTATGCGAGAACAAACTTATATAAGTACTCTTTCTTCCCGAGTGGCATACGGGCATGGATTGGGTTGCCTGAACAAAACCAGGAAAACCAGTAAGTTAACATTATTAAAAACATTAATAAAGATGCAAGACTAGACGCGGACCATGGAAGAGCGTAGGACGCACTAATCTTCTTTATAGAAGGGGCGTATGTAATATATAAGAAAAGATAAGATAAGCGTCATCATCGACGAAAAGTTCTGGCAAAGCAATCTATGGTAACAAATCGAAGATTTTAATCCGCGAAAGAAGATGGAGATTAATAGATTAGACCCTCTAAAAAACCACATTCTACATAACAAGACTAGCCCTCATAAGATAAGGTAAGATAAGATTTTTTTTTTAAGTTGCAGACCAAATATGACCTGGTGACGGGGGCTGGAAACAAGACATCAGATGGTGGGACTAGGACTGAGTGGAATAGCCCGAGATGGAAATGCATAGAGAGATCTTGTTTGTGGCCAGTGCACCCAGGTGGTGAGAAAGAAGATGATGATGGTTGTAATGACAATTGATAAAAAAACATATTCTTAGAAATAAATTAAAATAAATGTGTTTTTTACATTAGCAAGCGTATTCATTTAATGAAATGAATAGCATATTATTTTAATTTCATATAACTAAGAAATACAACAAATCTAATTTAATAAAGGCATACATTCAAACAACATCAAATCAATTTGAAACATCATACGAAGGGACACACACATATAGGACAACACATTTAGCAGGACTGACCTATAGCTGAAGTAGACTTGTTTGCAACAAACATGTCGGCTGTTGCACTAAGTGGCGCCACCTCCCTGGCATCAATAATCGTGGACTGGCCTGTAGTCCTGACCAGAAGCACAAAATAAAAATGAAAATCTAAGTGTTCCACCTTGTCACGATAATATTATTAACCCTTACAGTCCCGGGCGCGTATATAGCGGAACTGAAGGCAGCATAGATAGAAGTAGGTCGGTACGGGAAGTGTTAACATGCAAAAGCATCCACTAATACAAGGGTCGGCAACCTTTGGATAATAGTGTGCTAATGTAAGATTTCTAATGTATACAGAGCGCCAAGAGACAAAAACTTATCCTGCTCTAGAACTCAATTTTGTTTGTAGAAATGACTAGCATCGTGTTTTTATGGGTATTCCGTACGCCATTAAAAATCGATTTGGGTGCCAAGACTGGCACGCGTTCCGTCGATTACCGACCCCTGCACTAATAAACTACTGTAATAAACAAACGGAAGACTGGTGATTTAGATAATGCTTTGTACCACTGGAGGGACTATGAATAATTTGAGGCAAAACTAGTCTTTTGAAACAAAAATAGATAAACTTATCTATATTGGGATATATAAACGACCTAAAGGCAGACCCAGACTGAGATGGTTGGACGATGTCGAGATGGATCTGCAGGAGAGCGGGGTCCAGACCTGGAACAAGAAGGCAATGGATAGGTCCGAGTGGAAGGAGGTGGTGAGGCAGGCCAGAGCCCTCCATGGGCTGTATCGCTAAAGATGATTGTGATGGTGATATTGGGATATATGCTTGGATATTGGGATATATGCTTGGATATTGGGATATATGCTTGGATATTGGGATATATGCTTGGATATTGGGATATATGCTTGGATATTGGGATATATGCTTGGATATTGGGATATATGCTTGGATATTGGGATATATGCTTGGATATTGGGATATATGCTTGGATATTGGGATATACGCTTGGATATTGGGATATATGCTTGGATATTGGGATATATGCTTAGATATTGGGATATATGCTTGGATATTGGGATATATGCTTGGATATTGGGATATATGCTTGGATATTGGGATATAAACTTGGATATTGGGATATATGCTTGGCATCCCTGGACTTACGACAATGGTTTCATATAAAAATAGAGTAAAACGAAGAGAGAAACGAGGGGTGCCCTCATACAGAAAACCAAGCTTGACGCCCCCCCCCCAACACACCTGTTGTCCTCACCTGTTGTATATGGTCATGAAAAAGCCTCCGCCGATGCCCATTGACTGTGGACTGCCCAGTCCTGTACACACAAGTGTGGCGATGGCCGCGTCCACCGCATTGCCGCCCATGAGTAGGATGTCCCTGGGTTGATTATAAAGTGAAAACAATCAACAGAAGCCACAATAAAACAGGGGCGTCGAAAAAAAGGGGTGATGTTTGTATAATAAGATGATGCATTTGTCAAAATACGACAAGCCCACACAGTCTACAACACATAGAGAAAACTCACACAACTTACAGATACCACCAACACACACATACAATAGTAAACCACAGCCCCATACAGTCTTCAACACACATAGACTACTCATACAACCCAACAGCTCACACAGCCATACAAACCAAACAGCCCAGGACTTACTTGCCAACGGTGGAGCACAACTTGGTGTCAGCAGCCACGGCCGCCGAGCTGTACCCTTGGAGCGGAGAGTCTGAACCGCCGCCATTATGTTGGCGAACGCCGAAGACGACAGCTAGTGTAACTCCGGCAGATATTAGAAGTGTCAGAGTACCGGCAAGGGCGATCTTCAGCCTGCACACATATGAATATGGTCAAGAAAAGGCTCATTAAAAAATTATAGTAAACTAAAGTACTTATAGGATAAAACTGATCGTAGGGCTGGTGAAGCAGCGTTCACTAGTTTCATTAGAAAATTGCAGACATTCATTAATTTATTGTATGAAACTTGTTCTTTCTAAATCACGGGCTTAAGAAAGAGTGCTTAATGAGCCTTGAGCTAAAATAAGGTAAGTGAACCCGTTTCCGTGTCCACGGCTTACAAAGGGATTGTGTGGCTACCACAATGTCCAGCTTTAGTGTCCAAATTAAAACAAAAAATTTAAGTACAAGTAATCCCATCGGACCAAATGATCTATATAGGGCCGGTGAAGTAGAGTTCACCAGTCTACTTGGTCACGTAATGCTAGGGGATTGTGTGGTCAGCGCAACGCCCAGCCGCCTTTACATTGCCTCCAACGAATGTCAGGTACCCATTAGAGCTGGGTGGACAGTCGTGAGTAAAATGGATAAAAATCTTGGCAAATAACATGGATTCGAACATGGGACCATCAGTTTGGATGTTCTAAACACACTGCTGCTAAACGACCGAGCCTAGGAAACGTGCCTTAGTAAGACTCTTTGACTGGCGTCAGCAACCTTTTTCTAATAGTGTGCCAAAGTAGGAATTCTAATTCATTCAAAGCGCCAACAGCCTAAAAGTCATCCCTGCTCTTGCTCTCAGTTTCTTGTACAAGAGTCTTGAATTGCTTTTTTTTTTTAGTCTATCGCGTGCCATTGAAAAAAAGCTCTGCGTGCCATGTCTGGCACGCGTTGCGTCGGTTTCCGACCTCAACTCTATGTATGTTTGTTTTTCATGTGTGCGTTCGTGCGATGGTTTCAAATAAGTGTGTCGCAATTTCCCTCCCACACAAACAGAAGGTATTCCTTCCTCTTTTCCCAGGCCTCAAGGGTCTTAAATGTGAACTCTGGATTTTCACGGTCTTTTGCGTTTTCTATCAAGTTGTTGGTGACAAAACGGGAACGCATGTGAAATAGACCTTATTGAACCCAGTGTGAATTGGGTTCGTTCTCGATTTGTCTTTTTTCTTCCAGTCAGCCCATGCTAGTCACGGTGGAGTTGTTTCAAGAAATGTATTACATAGATATACAGTTGGTGACATACATACAGGTTGATACATTAATAAATATGGTTATCATATAGATACACTGGTAGATAGATAAATAGATAGATAGACAGGTATATTGATATACGGATTAATAAACACATATATAAACAGGTAGACAGTTAGATTGGTGCACATATTATAGACATTTATATATACAGGTAGATATTGAGATGCATAGATGGATAAAGAGGCGGGCAGAATATATACATAAGAGAAGATAATAAGTTAATACAGATAGATAGAAAGACAGACAGACGCATTGATAAATAGATAAACAGATAAATAACATAAGTTATAAAGTATTCACGTCGCACCAAAATCGATCCTTAACTAATGTCAAGTACCCATCAGTGCTGGATAGACTCGGGGACACCTACCAAACCCGAGATCAAGTCCAAGCCTTCACCACGATTCGAACCCAGGACCTTTGCTACGCCAGTCGTACGCGCTGCCGTTCAGCCACTATGCCTCCATTATATACACATATATATATAGAGAGAGAGATAGAAAGATAGATAGATAATTAGCTAATAAATATATAGAAAAAACCAAGGTAGATAAGTAGGTAGGTTGAAAGATAGATCGACAGATATCTTCATTGTACCTATGCAAACATTCCATAGCTCAAAGTTTTCAAAAACCAAATGAAAATAAAAACTAAATAATTCATCAGACCACTATATATAAATATATAGGCCTAAATATATATAGATGATGTCCAAGAAATGTACCAAACATTTTCACCAAACAACTAGATTCTAAAAGTAACACAACCTGTAAACCTGAAACGTGTGTTTTACTTCTTGGTGTGCGTCACACTGAGACCGTGTGAAGTGTGCGCAGGCTGATGTGAAAGTAGACAAGCTCTAAAACGGATTAAGAAAAACGTTTTATATCATTTCATGTCACTGAGTGACAGCAAAGGGATTGCAATGTGAAGCAGACCTAACGAAAGACGTCGTCAATGAACTGACACAGATGAATGATTAACGCTATGATAACATTGGCCCATTTCCACACCATTACTACTAATCGAAATATGGCAAATGTTAACCATACATTAAAGAACTCTTTCTAGGCTTTGATTGTTCCCAGCCGTTTATGTTGTTGTTATGTTGTTGTTATTTTGCACTTTTAAGACGATCTACTAAAATACTTTCTTTAACAAAAATTAGGTCATGTTTTCTTTTTTTTTTTTTTTTGTTCAAGAAATAGAAAAAGGAAATAATTTGGTAGAAGTGGACTTACAACTACAGTTACATTAAAAAAATGTTCGCATGCATAGTATTTACAATTATAATGTTCTGTACAATGATTGACTAGTTAAAGGGTCGGCAACCTAAGGCCACGCAGAACGATTTTTAATGGCACGCAAAAAAGACTACCCATCGAAATTTCAATTCTAGGTATCTTTTACAAGAAATCGAGTGCTAGAGCGGGATGACTTTTAGGGTATTTGCACGCAGAATGAATTAGAAATCCAACTTTGGCACACAATTATCAAAAGGTTGCCGATCCCTGGACCAGATGATGCCAGGAAGAGGTATAGAAGACGCAGTGAAGAGAAAGTTCTATATACGTTTATTCTAAGGCGGGTTTACGTTATTCTAAGATGGTTACGTTTATTCTGAAACGGATTTACGTTATTCTAAGGCGGGTTTGCTCTTGTTTCATTATGTGTATATATATTACATATTATATGTATATAGTATGTTCAATATAAACGGGTTCATTTTTATCAAATTTCAATGACGCAATTACGAAACGTTTTGACATTTTTGGTATTTCCATATGTATATATTCCATATTGTGCACCTATCTATAAATAAAAGTCCGCATTTTCTCCTCTTTTTTTATTCTCCATTTTAACTGCTTGAGCACTCCATGCATATATATAGCTCAGTGATTTCAATAATCACATATATCCTTTTTCTAGACTAGAAAATTATAGGGTTTAATCGTAAATGAAAACTGTTCTGGAAACGTGAGGGAAAAAAATGAAAACCGCCAACTTTAGTCTAAGACTAGATTTCTGGAATAGTGTGTCAGTAGGATGTGATTTGATGAAACGATGGCGAGCACGGGCACCATAGGCCGCAAGTATAAAACTGGAATTCGATCCTAGTGAGAACAGTCGGCACCTCAAACTGTGATGGCAGGAAAGGATGTTGATTTGACCTAAATGATGGGACGGCTTAGAGTAGCAGATCGGTTAATAAAGTATAAGAATACACGTTAAAGTGGTGGGTGAGTGACAAGATTGGATGAGCTAAAAAAATAAGCTAAGATAATTGATAAGATTATAAAAGATATAATATCAATAAAAATAAGACCTGAAAAAACAAGTGGCGAAAAAAATAGAAAAGTGGTAAGATAAAATAAGTGATGAAAGATGTATATTTATACATGGTTAAGATATCTGTTTCATATAATATAGAAAAGATTTTTGCCCCAATGGCACCTGGACATGGAATGGATTAAATGAAAAACCATTAAAAAAACAACAACATTAATCTAACATCTTTCAAAACGTTAATAACAAAATGGGAGACTCTAAGCATAAATTAAGGTTAGGACGCAATAATATATTTTTTATATATGAAGCGTCTATAACAAGTTATGCTTTTAACATATTTGGACTCTGTCTCTTTTTCTAAGAAACTGTCCTTTTTTCTAAGAAAACTGCTTTCCTTTACAGTGATTTAACGAATTTAAAATGAGACATAAGCTTACACCCAAAATATCAGCAAAAACAACAAGCAAATTAATGGCAATGAAAAATGACGTGAGAAGAGATGGGTCATTCGAAAGAAAAACATTCTTCGAGACACTTGGAGACATAACGGGAATCTGGGCTATATAGTAGTAATGAAAATCGAACACACTTTTAGATGTTCGGGTCGGTCGCCAGCAAAGGTTAGGTTCGGTTCGTTGGCCCAGCTGGGTTCAAGTTCAGCGTGTTCGGTTCGGGTTTGGTTCGATTTCGCTATCTACTAGAGTTACTAGAGAGACGAACCTCCTGACGCTCCTATGTTATTAAAATAGACAAGAGAAAACGTAGAATGGTCAACAAAGACGCAACGAAACATTATAGACCCAGAGACTATTTATGAGTCAACGCGTGCTCATGATAGCAAGAGTGCAACCATTGGATTCCAGGCCCAGGTCCGACTTGCAAAAGAGGGGCTGTTAGCAACCTAGATTTTTTTACAAAAAGAGACACCGTTTAGACCCATGAAGACAAGTCTTAAAATCAACAGGTTACGCCTTCTGGTTAAACCGAAAAGTGTCTGTAAATTGGATTAATACAAAACAGAAGTGTTTTCAAGCCTCAACTTATTAGATGGAGGTGAGGCAGACGTGAACGGTGGTAATCACCTCTAGACTGTGAACAAATAACTTGTTTAGAGATGGGCTTTGGAAATTTCTATTTGAAACGTAATTCTTGTCTATATTAAAAGACATTAAAGTTGATATATTATTATTAAATGTGTGTATATAAAAAATGAATAAATATTATATATATATATATATATATATATATATATATATATATATATATATATATATATATATATATATATATATATATATATATATATATATATAGAGAGAGAGAGAGAGAGAGAGAGAGAGAGAGAGAGAAATAGATTTGAAAATAGATGGCTAAACAAATACATAGATGGATACATAGATAGATAGATAAATAGATAGATAGATATATAGATAGATAGATAGATAGAGAGAGAGACACGGGTAGATTGATAGAAAGATAAATGTATGAATCGGTAGATCAATGAAACCATACATAGATAAATGAAGGATGAATGCACAAGTGGAAAGACAGACGAAAAAAAATAGATAGATAAATAGATAGATAGATGGGTAGATAGGTCCTGGTGGATGGATAGATGAATATCTTGTTAGGAAGCTGGGCCTAGCCGGGTAGATATTTCTAGCGAACACTGAATAAGAGTATTAGCTCGTACTATTTTCGAATCCGGTAACAAATCGAATAGCAGCGGCAGCAGACACGAAGTAGTTCCGCTGTGATAGGCAAATCTAAATCTCTGTATAGCTTCCCGCCTAACACCTTCCTCCCTCGATGTAAAATTACTCGCTTAATTACATCAATCGCAGTAGTTAGTCTAGCGATTTGCCAAATCTAATCTAATCCGGTTTATGATTTCAAGAGTTAGAGTTACTTATTGACAATTTTTTTCTCTCTCTTTTTGTCACTATTTGTGCGAATTATTAGCCGAGACAAACAAAAACTTCGAATGTTTAAAGCGATTTCCTGTAAGGCGGTAATAGAAAGATAATTATATTTACATAACCATAATCGAGCATACGTGTACAGAAACTAACGATTGATTTATAAAGTAAAGTTTCCCGTCGGACCAAATTGATCCATGGGGCCGGTGAAGCAGCGTCCATCAGTTTATGTGACCACGACATATTAACATGATCGCGTGACCAGCACAATGCACAGCCGCCTTTATAATACCACAACAAAGGTCAGGTAACCGTCAGAGCCGGGTAGACTCGGAGCCACCCTCCAGACCCGAGAACGAATTCGTATCCTTCACCAGGATTCGAACCCAGGACCTTCGGTACGCCAGCTGAACGCGCTGCTAGCTCGGCCACTGTGCCTCCCTAACAAAGGTTAAATCACAAAATGATTTTTTAAAAGCATGGCCACCTCACCCATTGGTCAAGCGACGAGCCAATCAGACACACATGTCACAACCAAGCAAAAAAAAGAAACAAACTCACAAAAACCCCATTTCAGAGATAGACTGTCCTTTTCCGTTGGGCGTATGTAGTGCGAAACTGCTCACAGCTCGGCGTGTAGAGTGAACCGCAATACACAGGACGCCTCCTTTCACTTATACCTGTTTGTTGACTGCAGCGAAATTTAAAAACACTCAACGGCATCAGATAACCAGGCTAATTGCTCATTAATAATTCATAATACCGATTCAGCCATTTTACTCTCTCCGATGTGCTTTAGCCGCGGTGGGCGAGGACAATTATAATTATAACGAAATTATATTTGTTTAATAGAATTAAAAAATTAAAATTTATGTTGCCCTCTACGAAGCAATCTTTTTTTTTTAAATTTTGTTTAGCTCAAGTTTGGTTTTATTGATGATATACGTGTAATTGACTTACATTTATGGTTTCTAACTATAGATCAGCACAGGGGTCGGCAACCTACGGCATACACGCCAAGCTTGACACGCAGAGCGATTTTCAATTGCACCCCAAATATTTTTCTACACGAAATTGAGTGCTAAAGCATGATTACTTTGTGGTTTTAAGCATGCTGAAACAATTTTGAATCCCACTTCGGCACAGTTATAAAACGGTTGCTGACCACTGGATTAGCATTATGATTTTCGTTATCATGTTATATTCGTTTGTTTTTTCCTCTCAAAGGTTAAAAAAAAACAAAAAGACCGAATCATAAATGCTAGATCTTCTGTATTTCCTTCAGTTATCTTATGTTATAATATGTTTACAGACGCTCTTAACAATACACAAGAGATTAGGCTATTGCGTTCCACGCTAGTTCGGGCACGGTGCCTAAGCTTATTTTCTACGTTACAAATGGAACTTTTATATTAAATCACTAGATGCCTCTCTTTGCTTCTCTGTGGGTTGAGTTCAGTCTTGCGTTTCGACTAAAGTTTGGAATAATTTGATTTGTTCATACAGCCCATACTATGCCCGTAAGCCGCTTGAAAAGAAAAAGAATTAAATGCGTCTTTTCCTTCTTAAAGGGAATACAAAATTTATTTATTTCTATAGACCTGTCTTTCTGTCAATCTATCTATCTCTCTATGTATCTATATTTTTATCTATCTATCTATCTATTCAACCATCCATACTTCCGTTCATCCATACATCTATCTATGTATTTTTTAAATCTTTTTATACATCCATCAATATTATGATAAGTGCATTAGTATAATTTATCTGTCTATCTATCAATCTGTCTATCAATCTGTCTATCTATCAATCTGTCTATCTATCAATCTGTCTACCTATCAATCTGTCTTTCTATCAATCTGTCTATCTATCAATCTGTCTATCAATCTGTCTACCTATCAATCTGTCTATCTATCAATCTGTCTACCTATCAATCTGTCTTTCTATCAATCTGTCTACCTATCAATCTGTCTACCTATCAATCTGTCTACCTATCAATCTGTCTTTCTATCAATCTGTCTATCTATCAATCTGTCTATCAATCTGTCTACCTATCAATCTGTCTATCAATCTGTCTACCTATCAATCTGTCTACCTATCAATCTGTCTACCTATCAATCTGTCTTTCTATCAATCTGTCTATCTATCAATCTGTCTATCAATCTGTCTATCTATCAATCTGTCTATCTATCAATCTGTCTACCTATCAATCTGTCTATCTATCAATCTGTCTAGCTATCAATCTAGCACTACAATAAGATATCGAGAAAAAAAATTGTTGTACTAAGGCGAACACCAACACAGGAACAACATACGACCGTCAGACGAACGCACATATTAAAGGCATACACATATTGCTACGCGCTAGTTGTAACAGCCAGTATAATACATTATTCATATTGAACTGAAGAGGCTATAATGTCATGACATTTTGGCTAGCCCTCCCCGCATGACGAAAAGGATTAAATTTAAATTAGCTATAAGCCAACAACCTGTTCCTGTATATCAAACATTTTACGCGAGGAGATATACTGATGCTGGTAGACTAATCGCACACATAAAATTAACTTCGTATTAATGTAAGGCGCGCGTATTACAATTTAATTAAAATGTCAATATAAGGATTATTCGCTCGTTGAACAAGTTAAAAGTAATTAGTGCATCACTTTTCGCAGGAGTAACGAAGGAGTTATTAGCTATTCTAAATTGTGTCGCTGATGTGTCGTTGGCGTGTCGCGGGGTATGTCACAGGAGTGTCGTTGACAGAACCCGTTAACCATTAAGTTTAATGTATAGCAATGTCTATAGTGGCTTCGATTTAACCAGTTGACACAAAGAAAAATTATTATTCTCATGGTTTGAAGGGAAGACTGGCACAACAAATATAAAATTACTTTTGAGAATTTGATCTTAGACTTATATCTAATAATGAAAACTGTTTTTATATATCAATTAATTGGATCTATGACTTGTTGCTATTTTTTAAAAACATAATATAAGGCATAGTCTATAGGGCGTTTGCAATCACGTGACAAAAATAACGTGTTTTTTGTTTATTTTGTGTAATGGTGTACAATGGCCGCTGTATTAATATTGTTTCATATAGGCTCGAGCTTATTTTATGTGTTTAAAATCATGATTCAAGTATTTATATGGATTTTATTAATTATATATTAGATTAATAGACCAATCACAAGAAGATTCTTACATTAAAAATGTTACATTTTTATTGAACGATTAGGCCTACAATGAAAATAATGAATGACTCCAATAATTCACTTCAATAAATCCATTCAAATGCAACACTTACCGGCCAGACATTAAGATGATGAATTGAGCTTAAAATGTTGAAATTCGTTGAAAAAATACCATGTCAGTCTTTCTCTTGTACTAGTAAGATGATCTACGACGATTTATCTAATGATTTGAGCGTAGGATAGCCAATATTCAGATGTGAATTTGGCATGATAAAGAAGTACTTCACCATTTTTGTACATCAAGTGTCTTCTATTTACACAAAGACGTCACTAAAAAGCCACGCCCATTGCAAACGCTCTATACATTTAGAGGATAAGGCATCAAAACTGTTACAATGCTCAGATAAACATAAGGACAAACACACTTTCCTTATCCTTTATGCGAGAACAAATGCATATAAATATTCTTTCTTCCCGTGTGGCGTTTTGGGGAGAAGATTAACGTCACACTCAACTAAGGAAGGTCTTAGATGTAATCCGCTCTTATAAGATACTATAATCATCTCATATGTACGTACAAACCACTGACACTATGTGCCACTATTGAATGTCTGATTGGAGTAAGAATGTGTCTTTCCTTTCTATCTCCTATAATATTTATGATTAAAGTATTTAGCTGCATTGAATTTTATTTACATATATGTATAC
Source organism: Anisus vortex (assembly GCA_949126835.1). NCBI lineage: Eukaryota > Metazoa > Mollusca > Gastropoda > Planorbidae > Anisus > Anisus vortex. Next base: position 38,575,491 of record OX421503.1, read on the forward strand.
GTTCTGCATGCTTATCAGTATATTACTTATTGTTATACGATTAGTCATTGAAATTAGTTCCCATTCATGTATATTATAAATGTTGTAGCACGTGTGTGTTCCTCCCCCCTCCCCGCCCCATGCCCTCGGAACAAGGCCAGGGTCATACCTGACGCAACCAAGCTAATCCCCCCCCCCCACCCCACAGTCTCTTCGACCAGATCACAGGAAACTCACATCTCAATGACGGTTCTTCCCCTGGTCAGAGAATAGGGAACTTGGAATCTTTGATGCAGGACCCCGACGGACAAGAGAGAAAACTCTGACCAACAACACAGGGCCTTCGAAGTTTCCCTACCGCCGCGTCTTCTCCCCCCCCCCCGCACCCCCTCCCCACTACCGTTTGGTACTTATTTTCACATGCCAATCAATCAAATGTTGAATTGAAGAGACATGTTGACCAATCGGATACGCTATCTACTGGTCAATCTTACCCTTGCCCCTCCCCCCTCATTACAATCACGTGGGGAGTTGCAACCTAACTTGTTGTTTAACATGTAATGTAAATGTAAGTTAGTTTTAGGTCAGTCTGGCTTAAGGAGTCTCGAGGGTTGGATGCCCCGAACTCCAATAGCACCTAGCGGTGCTATAGTCTGTTGTAGAGTCCTTGTTAGGACTATCTGCTACATGTAGTTTAAGCCTATGATTAAATGTACACTCTTTATCACTTGTATTTGGATTGTATGAATTATGTGCTCATGTCATCAATGATTGAATACGGACTTTCACGTGAATAAAATATTCGTTGTTACAATACGCCTTGCTTATCGATTGATAGAATACCTGTTTGTGTGACGTCCAGTGACAGTGTCAATTAGTCAACAGTTTAACTCAACCTACGTATTAACGAGCCAAACGAAACCTGGATATAAATTTGTCTTAGAATCACCTAGGAATCATCTGCACTTCGGGACCACATACCACCTAGAAAACCTGCCTAAATCACCCCTCCCCATCACCCTGTGTACCTGCTGAGTTATCCACTAAGTCTGCACTGATAGCCTAGGCTAATTGCAGGCTCGGTGACAGAATCTTAGACCAGCACGCCACACCTGTGGGCTCGTGCCGGGATTAGTTTCGCTTGACGTACATGGATAAGTACTCACGCTCAACATTGAACTCTGTGCTATGATATTCTTCACCTGATGAAAGACTGGGGGCTTAAGGTTTCATCCGGTGAGCGAACTGTGTTATTTGACTCCACTGCAAACACTCATCTATCATCGTAGAATTATACGTCAACTCTTGTTTCTGCCAACGCTATACGCTTGAAATATATTGCCTTGCCTGTTCGGATTATTTGCTGTATTACGTTTATGTGTCGGCCAGAAGCGCCACCAATAACTTTGTTTCTGTTTGGATTATCTGCTGTCAAATGTTATGTGTCGGCCAGAAGCGCCACCAATAACTTTGTTTCGGTTTGGATTATCTGCTGTCAAATGTTATGTGTCGGCCAGAAGCGCCACCAATAACTTTGTTTCTGTTTGGATTAGCTGCTGTCAAATGTTATGTGTCGGCCGAAGTGCCACTAATTACAAAGTCGTTTTCCTGCTCGGATTAGCTCCCGTACAACTCTGTACACTGTATATGCTTGCCGAATGCCGATGGTCAATAGGCATATCGCCATTTCTTCTTTGGATTAGCTCATGCGTAACGAAATTATTGCCAGATCGCATAACTATGTCCGCCAAATACTGTGAACCAGTACCCGCCCTGAGAAACACTGAAAATATTTGCGCCCACCGGGCCGCAATCTAGCCTGAAATCTTCAACATTGCATTTAATGTTCGCCCACTCAGCTACAATTCTTGGATACTTACAGCCACGTTCGCACTGGATTAAACTGTCATGTGCAGTACGTTTCCTGGAAGCTGACATTATTGCCTTTAGATTGGAGTATATTAACTGTTATCGGATTACCATGTGTACATATTAACTTTTGATGAACTGTGTTCCTTACACAACGCGTTGGATAATAAATGTCTTAGATTTTAAGACTGCCTACGGGCCATTGACTGTTCTAAAAGCGCTACACAACTGATGTCATCCGATGTCATCTGATGTGCCAGACCACTCTGACGTCAAGATTCAAGACCCCGCGGTCTAGCGTGAAAGAAAATGAATGTGTATAAATAAAACGGTGAGTGGCATATATGTGAGTTGGTCAAATGTACGTACCGAGATATTATTGGTAGCGAATTAAATAATTGCTTCTTTACCGATTTTACAAATTTATAAAACGGGAATAGAGAAAGGAAAACGATTTAATCTTTACAGTAGCCAAAGTAATTGACGCCCCACTGCCAGCCCCCCCCCCCCCGACGCCAGGTAAAACTAAATCTGCCCTGGGCATCTGGTCAGCGAGACATGACGCGTGTAAGGGCCGTAACTCGCCCCCCCCCCCACACTTCTCTCCCAGCCGATAAACTGTATTGAACTGTTAAACAATGAGAAATGTAATGCTTGAGAAAAAAAGAGAAGCGAATAGTGTAACAATTAAAGTGAAGCTATGTCCGTGTTTTAGCTCTAGGGCCCATTAATTGCAAACGAACGACAACATTGATACAATTTCCTGGCCTATCGCGCCAGAGGTGACTTGACTACCGCCTTACTCCGCCCCCCCCCCCTCACTAGAAGTCACTCGCGCGTGAGAAATCAGAATCCACGTGATCAGAAACACTAGTGTTTAGGCTTGTGTTGGGGTCAGCTGCACGCGCCCACACAACGCCCGCCGCCGCCCCCCCCCCTGAAGAATGTTCACTAGGCCAATAATGCATGTACCAATACGTTAAGCAAAGGACTCCGCTGCCCCACCCTCTATGACTCCGTCATAGATCCCCTGATATTTACGTGTGAGCCAGATCCCCTCACCTGTCCGCTTTAGCGCGAGGCAGGGAGTGAACTGGTGGACCTGATAGTTCGATCAGCAATTCGATCCCTATCACCCAGTTTTGGCATCCCGTCTCGGACTTCCTCCAATTTCGTGGACCCTACTGCCGAGGTCGAATTATTATTATTATTATGCTTATAATTATTATAATAAAGTGAATCCCGCATTTATAGCACATAGAAAGCATGAAATAAATAGATTTCCTAGCTAGTGCCTATCAAACTATCAATATATGAAAAAGTAAGGACCTAAGACAGTCACAGACAAACGATAAAATGAATAAACCGTGTCAATAGCTCGCAAATAAATGGGACGAACCTAGACTAAGCATTATGCCGGAATAGATTTAAAGTACTGTAAGAAACGCTAAAGCATGCTTTTCTCCTCCGCCCTCAATAGAAACGTAAAAATATTCGCCCGTCATCCCTTACCGCCTTGTCTCGACCTCCCCCCTCTTCCCCATAGCGATGACCACCCGCTTCGCTTCGATGGTCCAGAACACTCATAGTGTAAATAGTAAATGCAGTAGGCCTACCTCTAATGGGTCAAATCTTTCATTATATGAAAGCTTTAAAACATGGCGGGGCAGGTGTGGCGTTTTGGGGAGAAGATTAACGTCACACTCAACTAAGGAAGGTCTTAGATGTAATCCGCTCTTATAAGATACTATAATCATCTCATATGTACGTACAAACCACTGACACTATGTGCCACTATTGAATGTCTGATTGGAGTAAGAATGTGTCTTTCCTTTCTATCTCCTATAATATTTATGATTAAAGTATTTAGCTGCATTGAATTTTATTTACATATATGTATACGTTCTGCATGCTTATCAGTATATTACTTATTGTTATACGATTAGTCATTGAAATTAGTTCCCATTCATGTATATTATAAATGTTGTAGCACGTGTGTGTTCCTCCCCCCTCCCCGCCCCATGCCCTCGGAACAAGGCCAGGGTCATACCTGACGCAACCAAGCTAATCCCCCCCCCACCCCACAGTCTCTTCGACCAGATCACAGGAAACTCACATCTCAATGACGGTTCTTCCCCTGGTCAGAGAATAGGGAACTTGGAATCTTTGATGCAGGACCCCGACGGACAAGAGAGAAAACTCTGACCAACAACACAGGGCCTTCGAAGTTTCCCTACCGCCGCGTCTTCTCCCCCCCCCCGCATCCCCTCCCCACTACCGTTTGGTACTTATTTTCACATGCCAATCAATCAAATGTTGAATTGAAGAGACATGTTGACCAATCGGATACGCTATCTACTGGTCAATCTTACCCTTGCCCCTCCCCCCTCATTACAATCACGTGGGGAGTTGCAACCTAACTTGTTGTTTAACATGTAATGTAAATGTAAGTTAGTTTTAGGTCAGTCTGGCTTAAGGAGTCTCGAGGGTTGGATGCCCCGAACTCCAATAGCACCTAGCGGTGCTATAGTCTGTTGTAGAGTCCTTGTTAGGACTATCTGCTACATGTAGTTTAAGCCTATGATTAAATGTACACTCTTTATCACTTGTATTTGGATTGTATGAATTATGTGCTCATGTCATCAATGATTGAATACGGACTTTCACGTGAATAAAATATTCGTTGTTACAATACGCCTTGCTTATCGATTGATAGAATACCTGTTTGTGTGACGTCCAGTGACAGTGTCAATTAGTCAACAGTTTAACTCAACCTACGTATTAACGAGCCAAACGAAACCTGGATATAAATTTGTCTTAGAATCACCTAGGAATCATCTGCACTTCGGGACCACATACCACCTAGAAAACCTGCCTAAATCACCCCTCCCCATCACCCTGTGTACCTGCTGAGTTATCCACTAAGTCTGCACTGATAGCCTAGGCTAATTGCAGGCTCGGTGACAGAATCTTAGACCAGCACGCCACATCCCGAATGTCTTCCGGACATGGAATGGGTTGCCTGAACAACCAAAGAAAACCAGTAACTTATCATTTAAAAGACTAATAGAAAGGCAAACTGCGATTGAGCGTAGGACGCAATAGTCTTTTTTATAGAAGGAGCGGCTACAATGAATAGGATACGATACTATAAGTGCAAAGGGTCTTGTAGGGCTGGGGTCGGCAAACCTTTTCATAATAGTGTGCCAAAATAGAATTTCTGATTCAATCAGCGTGCCAACAAAATAAAAGTCAACCTGCGCCAGGCAGAAGTGACTTGAATTGCATTTTTTTGGGTCTTCCGCGTGCCATTGAAAATTGCTATGCGTGCCAACTCTGGCACGCGTTTAAAAATAATAATAATAATGAAGCTTATATAGCGCATATCCCGCAATCAGTTCTATGCGCTTAAGAATTACATTTACATTTACAATTACAATTACAATTAACGATGATAACAATAACAGACAAATGTTTAAAAATGTAAGTGGGCTAGGAGTCAATAATAAACAGGTGAGTCTTAAGTCCGGCCTTGAAAATGTTAAAGTTCGCGCTTTGTCGCAGCTGGAGTGGCAGGGTGTTCCATGCGGAGGGGCCGGAGTAGGTGAAGGCCCGCTGACCAGCTGTCACGAGTTTTGTCCGCGGGATCGTCAAATTGAGTTTGTGAGCAGCCGATCGAAGTGGGCGTGGTTTTGTATATATTTCCAGACAGGAAATTAGATAATCCGGGGCAGAGTCATTGATGCGAGTTTATATAAAATCCTATTTTGAATAGGGAGCCAGTGCAGAGAGTAGAGCAGAGGTAAAATGTGGTCGGACTTCTTCTTTAGGACTAGTCTGGCAGCGCAGTTTTGGACGCGTTGGAGTCCTTGAATGGAAGCGGCAGGAAGGCCGGCCAGAAGAGAGTTACAGTAGTCCAAACGAGAGAAGAGGAGAGTGATGACGAGCTTGGTACAAGCTTCCGGAGTGAGGTAGCGACGGATAGTGAAAAAAAGCAGGTTTTGATCAGGAAGGAGATGTGGGGTTGCATGGACAGAGTGGAGTCCAGAAACATGCCGAGGCTCTTTACCGTTGAGGAGAAGGGCACAGTAGCGTCACCCAACTGGAGGTCAGTCACTCTGAGGGAAGCAAGATTCTGTCTCGTTCCTACGAGTAGGGCTTCGGTCTTATCGCTGTTGAGCTTCAACTTGTTTTCTGTCATCCAGTTCTTGATGTCCAGGAAACAACAGGAGATAGAAGCAAGGAGCTCGTCGATGTTCTCAGGCTTGGCGCTGTTTAGGAGCTGGGTGTCATCAGCGAAAAAGTGATAATTAAGGTTGTGTCGCTCGATGACGAAGGAAAGGGGTTGGGTGTACAAAGTGAAGAGGACTGGGCCGAGGACGGACCCCTGTGGTACACCATAGCGGACGGTGACGGGCTGGGAGGACAAAGATTCAGTAGTAACGGTCTGGGAGCGACCGTCGAGGTAGCTCTTGAACCAGGAGAGGGCTATATCATGAATGCCGAACGTGAAGCTGAGGCGATCGATGAGTAGGTGGTGGTCGATCGTGTCAAAGGCCGCGGACAAGTCCAATAACACAAGGGCGGAGACGAGACCTCTGTCTGCGGCGTTCAGGAGGTCGGTGGTGATCCGCAGTAGCGCTGTCTCAGTGCTGTGATTGGGGCGATATGCCGACTGGAACACGGGCATAAGCGAGTTCAGGGACAGGTGGACGTTCAATTGCTCAAGGATGATGCGCTCCAGGAGCTTTGAGAGGTAGGGGAGGTTGATACTGGACGGTAGTTCCGGCATTCATTCACATCAAGTCCGGATTTCTTCAAGAGTGGGCGGACGATGGCGGATTTAAAACAGTTAGGAACGATGCCTGTGGAGAGGGAGGTGTTAATGTATCGGTGATGTACGGCAGGAGCTTGTCCAAGCACTGGGTGAACAGAAAGCCTGGCAGAGGGTCAAGCTTGCAGGTCTTGATGGGGGACTTCATAATGATGCGCTTAACATGGTCGATGGTGACAGGTTGAAAGCAGGTGAGAGGGGAGCCAGAGAAGGCGGGAGAGGGTGGGGAAGGGCGATAGGCATCATGATCCAGAGAACTACGCAGATTCTCTATCTTCTCCTTAAAGTGCTCTGAGAAGAGTTCTCAGTTGGCGTTTCGTAGGTTGCCGATCCCCGTTGTAGGATCTTAGGTTATAACTCTATTTGATAACATATGGCGAGCTTAATGAAATTAACATTATAAAGCCGAATAGTCGCATTTTAAGTAACTAGTCGAAATATTAGCTGACATGTCACATTATTAGTGCAGTAGTTCACGCTGTTAATTGTCGGATCACGTTGCTCACACCAATCACGTGGTTAACTCTTCTAGCCCCGCCCAATATTTTACCATATATAGCGCGTTTACCGAAAGGGGGGGGGGGCGGCTGGCGTACCGAAGGTCCTGGGATCGATATCCTGGTGAAGGCTAGGATTTGTTCTCTGTTCTGGAGGGTGTCCCCTGAGTGTACCCGACTCTGATGGGTACCTGACTATAGTTGGGGGTAAAGTAAAGGCGGCTAGGCATTGTGCTGGCAACACAATCCTCTCGTAGCACACAAAAAACTGGTCGATCGTTGCTTCACCGACCACATGGATCACTCTGTTCCGAGGGGATACTTTACTTACTTTTACCGGATATTATTTCACTAATTATTACCCGTGAACACTGACTTGCAAACATTATGGAAAACGCCGCCATAATGGATGCGCAAATCGAGGCAACATAATTTGATTACACCAGGGCTCGGCAACCTTTAGATAAGAGTGTGCAAAAGTAGGATTTCTAAAGTATTCAGCGTGCCAAAAGCCTAAACGTCATTCTGCTCTAGCACTCAATGTCTTGTAGAAGTTACTCGATTTCTTTTTGTGGGGTCTTCCGCGTGCCTTTGAAAATTGCCCTGAGTGCGAAGTCTGGCACGCGTCCCGTAGGTTGCCGACCGCTAGACTACACTATCTACACTATTATTCTGTCATTATGTGAAATTAATTATGCAAAGTTGAGTGCTTTGTAATTAGTTACGCATACGTTTAGGTATATTGTTCGTGTTTGGGAGAAATCTTTTTCCCTACACACCTTTCCCCCCACCTCTTTCCCCACACCCCTACGCCTTTATCAACCGCTTGGTCAGGCCGTGACGTACCTAAATTATCTATTTTTGTTGCCGCTAGCACCTTTTACCCCACCCTTATCATCTATTGTTTGCAACTGGGAAGGGCTATGGTGTCCAGTGTTGCACGCCAGGGCGCCGCGGGTCGTCTCAGCCGTCGATCGGTCATGATAGCAATTTGCGCCTATTGTTCGTTCTTGCGAGTCACTTACCATGCCTTGTTAGGGTCCTTTGTTTAAGACACGAGATGTACAAAGTTGTGGAAAATAGGAAATGTGGTGACAGACCAACTCCCCCCCCTTCCTTTCTCTAGTACCCCCCACCCCTTCTAGCTAGTCCAGGTGTTATGACTTATCCTTTTTATCCTAGGATCTTCAATCTTCTTTATAGAAGGAGCGTCTGTAATGTATAAGATAATAATTATGTAGACCTTTTTGCCATTGGTTGACGTTTTGCACGGGGTCGCCATTTTAGACTGACCAGTGGACAGATATAAGGTGCAGCCTTTGTGTTATTAGGGACTGGACACTTCTTCTTAAAATGTTACATGACGTTATTCCATATTGGATTATTTACATAAATTGTTCACTTGGAATTACTGTATTGTGAAGTTGTGCTTATATATTATTCTTTTCCATGTATTGACGTTTATGTGCTTGGATATAATTGATGTGTTGTGGACAGCTTATTATCCCTATATGTAAGAGTGACTATGTAAAATAACCACGTTAATACCGACAATAAACGTTCGACGTATATAATTACTTAACCTAAACTCGTTTGTTCTGATTGAGTGTGCATGAGAATACGTCAAGCAAGGAAGGTAGACCGCAAGAGAAACGGCACGTTAAATAGAAATATCAAGCATTGTTGATGCAACAAGTCTAGTTCAGCCAGCAGCCGTCATAGCCCATAGACAACGAACCAAGTGAGGTGAGTATATATCGTGTGAGCAACACAGTAACGAGCGCATCGTTTTTCATGGGGTCTTCCGCGTGCCTTTGAAAATTGCCCTGAGTGCCAAGTCTGGCACGCGTGCCGTAGGTTGCCGACCGCTAGACTACAATATCTACACTATTATTTACTTATCCAAAATAAGCGAGTTATAGGAATAAACCACAGATAATTAGAATAATATGTCCTTTGGTATTCGGCCATCATTCAGGTGTCTGGTGTGGCCAAGCCAACGCAGTCTGTGCTGTGATAGCAATGCATACATGCTTGGTTTCCTGATTTCCTTTACGGAGAAATGGCCGCAGGATCTCGAGTCACAGGCCGGCCATCATCTACGCAATAAAGATGTGTGTAAGCGAGACCTCAGGGAAATGGGCATAGACGAGGATTCAGGGGAGGCGGTTGCAGATGGCCGTGGAGTCTGGCGACAGGCCGTCTACACTGGAATAACCTCCCTAGCAGCCAAAACGGGCCAGGACAAACATTGAAAGAAGGCAGAAAAGGAAAGCAAAAGCAACCTCCACACAGCCACCCTCGCTGTTCAAATGCGAGGGATGCTCAAAGGACTGTCACTCGAGGATCGTTCAACCACAGCAAGCCCTGTCCCCTCACTAGAATGTTAAACGTATCAATTGTCTTGCGATACAGATAGGAGCCATATATATAATTAGAACAAATCTATACAATTAAAAGGAAGTCTAAGTCACTTAAAATAAGGTATTTACAGGTCAGTGTTAAGTAAATCTAATTTTATAGATTAGATAAGTGAAATCTATTTGATTTCGACATCCGGGCCCGATCCCTTCTTTTTATAGATCAGTGACCCAGCCATTATTTTGTAATGAGTGAAACTGCAATAAGGTTCCGAAAATTATTTGTAATTTTTTGTTTTTTAACAAGAAATAATAACAGATTGAAAAGTAATGGTTTAAAACTGAATAACTAACCTTTTCATTAAAAACATCGGAAATTTCTATACCTAATACAAACTCCTAAGAAAAAGTATCATCAACCATCTCATTAAGGTCTACAGCTATGTAACCGGGACGAGCCATAATTGTCAATAAGTGAAGTTACGCACAAAAAAACTCAGTAGGGCCTAATTGGTCGATTTTCTTTTATTTAAAAAGTAAAATGGAATTCTACTATTCCGCTAACGAATAGGCATTCTGCCCAAGACTGTGGTGAAAGGTTATATCCTCAGTAGTAGGTCTACACAGAAAATTGACAAGTGTTAATGCGGTGTGACCTTTTCAAATGGAAGAGATCAATAACTTCCGGTGACATCTACCGCCTTTTTCGTTAAAAAAAGCCATGCTTTTGGGGGTGTTTGACAATTGATTTCAACCTCGACGGCTAGTTCTAGTCTTTTAGAAATATACAAGATTATATCAAGATTAGTCATGAGGAATCCGTTTTTACATCAAAAGTGAGTAGGCGATAATTAATACTCAAGTTTTAGTTGCGTTAGGTTAAATTTAGCTTTGTTGATAAAATAAATTAGTCAAGAGTTGCGTTTCTTGGTTATTAAAAAAGACCATGCGTAGATTCATAAAAACAATTATAAAAAATTATTTTGCATTTAATATATAAGTTTGATATTATAAAAAGGTGGTTTTTCACTTCTGACTTTCACAATACATCGTTTTCTTTTGTGAACATCTTTTGGAAATGAAATCAATTTAAATCCCTTACAAATTTTCGTACAACCAGTAACGCAGCAAACAAACATGTTTTGATTCAAATGATCGAATCGGACCGGAATTTTTTTTCTATTCGACCTTTTATGCATGCATAACCGTTAAGAATTGTCAATATAGACCTAATAGTTCACAGAATATATAGGCCTGATAGTTCACAGGAAATGTAGGCTTACTAGTTCACAGCAAACATCGTAGTTAAGAGCAAAGACCCTTAGTTCGTGGAAACGATCGCAGTTCACATATAAATGTCCGTAATTCACGGAATAGACCTTAGATCACGGAAAAGACCTTAGTTCAAGGAAACTAATCGCAGTTCATAGAAAAGACCTTAATTCAAGATCATTGAACATTCATCCAGTTCTTCCCACAACGTATTACACATTGTATAGCTGTCGTCGATTTTCTTGACATATTATTCAAATACGCTCCTGATCCAGCCAATGATAAAGGGTTAACCAAATGGCTAATAGAACTGTTTAAAAAATAATTTCTGAATGCCAGTGCATAATAGTTCTTTCAGAGTGTTTGAAAAGCCATGATTGAAATAGAAAGCGAGTGTAAACTTTGAAAAATAACACGTTTTGAAAAAAAGCAAACATTCGTGTTTGGATAGGAAGAAAGAAAAACGTAGCGGACTTAAATTCTATACGTAATAGCTTTGCGCATACGCTGAGCCCATCTGTGTAGATATGAGTCGCTGTTTCTAGGTAGTCTTCTAATGTTTCTAAGGTTCCTACTTTGAACTCTAAGGGGTTTGATGCTTTGGTTGAACATGTGTTGTTCAGTGAGATATTAATGTTTGATTGCGTTTGTCTCTCTCCAGGATGTGACAGTATGTGTTTTGAAATCGCTCCTTTGTTATCAGGAAGACGATGTTTTTTTTTGGGTCTAATCCGTCTGCGATTTGTAATAAATTTCTTTGATTTGCGTGAAGCGTGGGTATCGAAATTCTGGACATGACCAGGTGAAAGAATAACCCCACTGCTCGGTCCCACCTGCATGTCATCAAAGGCGACCTAATAGTATTAACCTAGACATGTACAACTTGCGGCTTTTTAGAGGCCCTTATTGCACAACATTGGAGAAAGGATTAAGCTCACCCTGTTGGGCGGCTTCTGGCATCTGGGGATGACAGACAACAATGGGTGGGTGAAATTTCGTGAAGGTGCATGGATCCGGGATGTGACATTTCCACAAAACATGTCCAGAACTCCAAAAAAAAAAATGATTGGCACACACGTATTAGTGTCGAAACATTTTTGGAGCTCTGTGGATGGCGGAGAATGTACTTAGGCTAGCGGCTAGCATCATCTCATTTCACATCAATCCTGTTTCAATACAAGCCAGATTTCAGAATGTCTCCCACAGAGGCTGAACTTTAAAAACAAAGTGTTTAAACTAGGGATGTTAAACGAAAACCGGAATACCGGATTCCGGTTTTGAATCTGAAAACCGGTTTTGATTTTTAAAACCGGATTTCGGTTTGTTGACTGGAAGGTCAAATTACTTCAAGTAGCACACCATTTTTTTTTTTTTTTTTATTGGTTCTGATGGAAATATTTTAAAAAACAAAAGTTGGATTCACGCAAAACAATTATTGAAATGCCTTGCTAACACTATTTAGTCTTATATATTGTGTTTCTTTTTTTTTCTCCAAATACCAACTATGGCTTGGGATAAAAACAACATCAAACCAAATGTCGGCTCATCCTTAAATGTGCGCTACTCTTTGATGTGCCTCAAGTGCGGCAGGGATTGGCCCTCCCGGGTTGGCCTACACAGCTATTCTTGGCGGTGCAGTTGGATACCTCACCAATGAAGCTACACCATCGTCTCTCGAGTCCAACGGATGCTGACGACGACTCTTTGATGTACGCAATGGAGATTGGAGAGACGCAAACTAGTTTTGTCCTGTGACCTTGAACAATTCGGCTAGGCACCGCGTCTGTGCTTTATTATTAACGGCAGCATTAAATACACATTTTTTTGATTGGTGCTACGTGATCCTATTCAATACATTATTTTACAAGTCTAAGTCCACGGTGCACAAATGATCACTATTGAAAGCTATTATCGGTTTTAATCAATTAGCCCATATTTTTTTAGTTCTAAAACATGTTATGGTAAAGTGTACAAAATCATAATGTATTCACACAAATAAACCTCTTGAATGCTCTGCAAATACTTAAAAAGTTTGAACTATTTCAAATACACCTACAAAACTACGCACATTTGCATGTCTTTTCCGACCTGTGATGACTTGTGACATTGCGGGGGGGGGGGGGAATCGAAATCCGGTTTTAAACCGGTTTTATAGAACCGAAAACCGGTTTTGAAAAGAAACCGGTTTTAACATCCCTAGTTTAAACCGCGGGCTTTGAAACAATTTCACAAGAATCACCCAGAAATGCCAGTAGAATGAAGTGGGACAAAACTGAGATAATCCAATTAGGCATGATCCAAGAATAAATTACTAATGGGACGTTAGGCCTGACTGGAAGATAGATAAATAAATTTATAGATAGATGGAAAAGAAATAGATTTTTAAATCAATACATAGATAGATAGATATAGTTAGATAGATAGATGGATAAACAAATAAATAGATAAAAAGATGGATAGGTAAATAAATGTATAGATAATTATGTTTGCAGATATACATATATAAAAATAATTGATACATAAACAAATAGATAGAAATAGTTAGATAGGCAGATAAACAGATAAACTAATTTACAGATAAATAAGGGATTGATAAATTGATAAATATATGTATAGATAAATAGATACATAAATAAATAGGTAGATATAGTTAGATATATAGATAGATAAACAGGTAAACAAATTCAGAGATAGCAACATAAATAGATGCATTGATAAATAGATAAACAAATAAACATATATGGTAATATGGAGAATCGCAGAGATAGAGGGCGTGCCAATTGTGTTGAACTAAAAAGCCAGTTCTGGAGAACTAATAACCTAATACAAGAACACGGGGGATCTAAGCGAATTATTCCGAATAAAGTATTCCTTGTTGACATAATTATCTTTATTGCTTTTATTTTAAACACATGTAACAAAACAACAACAACAACAACACGAGGAAGCTTGAAGCTTATTTTGATTTGATAAAGTATAAAGTTCTAGGCCCTATCTTTAAAAAAATGTAAAACGACCTTAAGTTGTTTAATACAGCCAGCCTAAGTAAATAATAACAGTTTCAGATAACTTGTCTACATATAGTCTAGAAATTATTCCGATTCTTTGACCTTAACCCTTCCTGTACCGACCTACTTCTATCTATGCTGCCTTCAGTTCCGCTATATACGCGCCCGGGACTGTAAGGGTTAAAATACGAAATGTATGAGAGAAACAAAAATATTCAGTATATGTTCGTAAAAAAATTAAAATAAAAGCAACAACAGTTCTTAAAACATTGTGACTACTAGATTCAGGTAATATGAAACAATTTGAGGTGCGCCAAGGTGGGGTGAGATGGCGGTTTCATACTTGTTTACCTTTATAGCGATTAATTTCTTTCCTGGTTCATGCATACCTATGTAGGCTACATATGGACGTCATTCCCTTATGTTTCATTACAAGTTTCTTCATACATATATATATATATATATATATTTGATTTATATTCACATTTAGTGACAGCGCATATAGGGATTGCGCATTCTGTTCCATACCTATTCTGTGGGTCGTGACATTATTGTAACCATTCTAAGGGCCGAGCTCCAGCTCGATAGAATTACGTGAAATGTGTCATGGAATTGATTTGCAAAAAAAAAAAAAAGAAAAAGTTCGTCAACAAATAGCAAAAAATAAAAAAAGAGCTTAACATATAGAATTGAAAAGCAGGTTGGATTGAATTTCAAAGTAGATGAATGCATTATAATATTTAATGATAGGGCCTACATAATATTATAATATTTAGCATGTTAAATGACGTGTTTATTTTTTTTTATATCAAACTAGTCTCGGGTTATAAGTGGGGGCGTTTATCATAAATGTCTTTTTATTATTATTCTACTTCTTGAAAAACAAATCTTTCTCACTGGACTTAACTCCTCAATCAAGTTAGAATTGAAAATGTTGCAGAAATCATCAATGTAAACACAACTTATTACTGTATTCAGACGAACTTTAAGTACACAACATAGAACGAACATTAATGGGCCATGGACAAGTCTTAATGAGGCATGGTCTTTTCAATGGGTTAGTGTTTATTGTGTTAATGAGCTTCCTGTCTACTTCCGTCAACACAAAAGAAAAAATGATTTTGCAGGTGTTTGACAATTTGTATTTTAACATCGACGGCCAGTTCTGGTCTAGAAATATACAAATGCTATAAGATTAGTTGTGAGGATTCTGTTTTTAACATCAAAAGTGAGTGTGCGATAATTAAAACTCGAAGTGTTAGTCGCGTCAGGTTAAATTTAGTTGTCTATAAAATATGATCTTTAGATACATATACCATAAAAAAAACGAACATTCTTTTGCATCAGGCAATAAGTTTTGATTTATAAATATCTGATTTGTTACATCTGACGTTCTCAATCCGTCATGTTCTTTCAGTAACATCTTTTTGGAAATTAAATAAAATGTGATCCCCTACATCTTTTTTCATTAGCAGTACAGTAACGCAGCACACAGACATGTTTTGTTAGTAAATGAACGATAGGACCGGAAGTGTCTGTACACTGTGAACTTTTAGGTTCACCATGCATGCATAATCGTTAAGACTTGTCCATAGGTAGACGAGTACAAGTTGAATGAAAACAAAATGGCCGCATGTATACAAGACAAGGATGGTCTCCAGTTGACTCATGGGAAGAACGCCCTCTATCCAATCCCGTGACCGCTCTGACCAATCGGACTAGAGTTAAAACATAAGACCATGAACCCGAGTTCATAGAGGGAGGTGTTAAAAACGGATTTTTCGGATACGATGGGATAGGAGTATACGACAGACCAATACAATGATTTAAGAAGTCAAAAAAGAGTTCACGACAAAAATATAATTTGATGAAGAATATCGGCAGAGGCGTATTTAAACACGTTCCACATGTTCCGTGGAAAAGGGGCCCCACTCAAAAGGGTTCTCCGCACAAAAGGAAACCCCACACAAAAGGGTCCCCCACACATCCAAGAAAAAAAAAGGCCTACATGGTTGTTCATGTATGAGTGTTCAAACGTGCAACTGAAATGAAATGCTAATTTGCTCGCCAAATCGGCTGTCAGAGTCGGACAGAGTGGGTTTACTGGTTCAGCTTTAGCAACTATGTACACGGGCTAACACGGCATTGTCGAAAGGCAGGGGGCGAGGCCACGAGGCGACCCCCACATAAATTTGGCCCTTGGGAACAGGGCCCTCCACAATCCTAAATACGACCCTGTGTATCTGAGAAGGAAATAAAGACTATACGGCACCATTTCGTTGTAGTAGAGAAATGAAGAGATATTTCATATGAATTTTGAGGTTTTATTCTATACTAGTAGTTATACCCGTCAAAATGACGGCGAAACGAATGACTACAATGTATTTTGTTTTTCTCAATATAGACTGACACACCGAAGTAAAAATAAAACAGTCAAGTTGATACCATTTAGCCAAAGTCAAGCCTCCCATTGTGAGATACTTATACATTGTTTTCTACAGATAAAGAAATTATTGCTGGTGTTTGCCACTTGAATAGGTCTACTCCAGTACAGGTGTCGGCTACCTTTTGATAATATTATGCCAAAGTAACATTTCTAAGTCATTCAGCGTGATAACAGCCTAAAAGTCATACTTTTCTATTCTTAAAGAAGAAATTTGAATTGCCTTTTTTGGTGGTCTTCCGGGTGCCATTGAAAGACTCACTTTGTGCCAAGTGTGGCACGCGTAACTTAGGTTGCCGATCCCCATGCTATTGTATAAGAGAGAGAGAGATATTGTATACCAAAGTTTCCTTACCACGAAAAAAAAAAAAAACAAGAAGTCCCGAAAAATAAAACCCAAACTGTTTGTTTTTTAAAAAACAACTTTTTTTTTTAAAACATCGTCATCTAGAGAGGTAAATAAAATTAAAAAACAACAACATGGTATTGTAGGAAAAGGGGAGGGGGCGGTGTTGTTTACACTTATAGACATTTCTTTTATTCCTGGTTCCTAGTCATACATTTGGGCTTGCCTATAATCTTCAAAGGCCTTTTTTGTTCTTTTTTTTAAAATAATTTATTTTTACGATTTCTGTAATTTAAAAGAGATTGTGCCCCTTTGTGAAACCTAATTAAACAATGATATGTGGTTTTTATAATCTTTTCATTAAATACAGTATTACAAAGATGATAATGGGGCAATTGAAGTTAGTTGTTGACTAAGGTTTGTTTATTATATTATTATATTATGTTTTTGTACATACTGCGAGCTTTTATAAGCAAGTTCATATGGTATATTATTATTATGATGTATCATACACTGTTTTATATACATTTATTGTGTGCATTGAATGATGTGCAGATCCATCGTTAGACAGTCGAATATACATATTGACAGATATGTCTATATAGGCCTATAGATACATATATATATATATATATATATATATATATATATATATATATCAAACAGACAGCCAGACTAACAGATAGAAGAATAGATAGATAAATTGAGAAATATAGCCTACAGCCATACATATTATATTATATATATTACATGTTACAGAAGATTATGAAATACAGACGCTTATCCGATAGGAAGATTGATTATAGATAGATAGTTAAGTGAAGACACCAGTCGGGATCGACATGTTATTTTGTTTTCAATGAATTTTTTTTTAATTGGAAATTATTATACTATAACCTTTTTTCTACACATATCTCAATTTTCAGTGCTTTCTGAAATTTCTAATGAACTTATTTCGACATTGAAAATGATCACTAATTGATAAAACAGGTCTAAAAATCATAAATGATAAAAAAAGTTGCAAGCAAGTAGCTAGTCATAAGCTTATATATATATATATATATGTGTGTGTGTGTGTGTGTGTGAGGTCGGCTGGTCCTGTGGTTAGTATATCGGACTGTTAACAAGACATCACGAGTTCTAGCCCTGCCGCCGACCAATCCCATCCCACCTTTCATGAGTTTTGGGCATATGACGGAATATAAGCTTCTTCCTTTAAGGAACGTATTTAAACTTATAAGTCATGGGTTAATATTTAAATATATATACATATAAGTTTAAATACGTATATATATATATATATATATATATATATATATATATATATAGCATATATATATATATATATATTTAATATATATATAAGTTTAAATACGTATATATATATATAAGTTTAAATACGTATATATATATAGCAGATATATAAATATATATAATATATATACAAGTTTAAATACGTATATATATAATATTATAAATAAACTTATAAATATATATATATATATTTATGTGTGTGTGTGGGGGGGGGTTTGTAGTTATGAATGTAGGTAGGTAGGAATGTATGTAGGTAGGTAGTTAAATAGGTAGGTAGGTTATATTAGGTGACAAGGGTTGACAGGTTGATATGTATGTTGGAAGATTATTATGTAATTAGATCGGTCGATTGGTAGGTAAGTAGGTCGCTAGTTAAGTAAACAAACAGAAACGAAGAATGTCACTCTATAACCTACAATTTATTAAACAACAACACATAATAGAATCGTGTAAATAAATAATCCTCTAAATCATAAACAGTATTTCCTTACAGAATCAGCGTGCTGCGTTTTCTTTCATTTCTAAATGACAAGATTATGAACACGCAACAACACACAATAAAGAGAAGAAATTAGCTACAAGGGCTTACAAGCCAGACACTTACGCTCGTTTGTTGGTCGAATGCAACATTTTTCTGTACGCGCACACACACGCACCCATAGAGAAATCCGGCTTGTCCTGTCGCAAAAACGACCGAATCCAGGTACAATTTTTAAAAGAGGAATACAAATAAATAAAACGACGAAAACGGTAAATGGAGGGTTTGACCTACCTGGTTTGGAAAAAGAATTTCGGGGCGTGTTTTGATTCTGCATGCTTGGACACACTGTGCCTCTCACTCTCTCTCTCTCTCTCTCTCGTTCCCTCTCCCCCCCCCCCTTTTTTTTTTCACCACAGCCTTCTCCTTCCTTCACTATGACCAAGTTATCCCAAAAACCTAATCTTTTTCTTTCTGACATAATTACATTGTATTATGCCCCCCTCCCCCGTTACTGGATATCTAATCTATCCACAACTACCATCTCCAAAAGAAAAAAAAATGGGGGGGGGGGGGTCTATGAGATGTTTCAATATTTAGGCCAACCCAAAAAACCAGCAGCGTATCCAAAAGGCAGGGGCACGAAAAATGAATGATTTAAATCTCAAAAGTTGGTCAGATTATCGCGATGGACCTAAAACAGTAGGCCTATAGATCTAAAGATCTAGTTTATATAATATTAAGGAACCTATAGACCACAATCAAATACTTTTGATACTTGAAGACTTGCACCGTAATACTCGAAAAACTTGTAACCCGAATACTTGTTATACTTGAATACTATTGATATACTCAAATACCCTTGTTAGTGCCCATATTATTATTATTATTATTATTGTGGTAGCGTGGTATGGGCAGCTAAACATAACATACAGCGAGGTCTTGCAACGGGCTAACATGCCTAGCAAGGTCACTCTCTTTCGCTTACGACGTCTCTGATGACTTGGCCATGTTTCCAGGATGGAAGATGTGCGAATCCCAAAGGACCTGCTATATGCTGAGCTCGCTGAAGACAAGAGAGCTACTGGCCATCTCCAACTTAGGTTCAAAGACATCTGAAAGCACGACCTGAAGGCTATAGATGTAGAAACTGTGAGAACCTGGCTCAGAACAGAAGTAGGTGGAGAAGTACCCTACATACCGGTAGAAATGCTGCCGAGGGAAGACTTCGCCTTATTGCGGAGGCTAAAAAAGCAGCAAATAAAAGTAAAGAGCATAGTCTACCCCTGACCAACTCCAACGGTTCAGGTTCAAGTGCCAGAGATGCGACATAGCCTGTCCGTCAAGGATAAATCTCCACAGACACAGCCAATGCTGCAAAGCTGGCGAAATCACAAGAGCGAAAATCTAATCGTCTTTCGAGACCATGGAGCCAATGATGATCATGATTTTATTACTAATTTTCCACATGTATGGTAATTATTTTCACATCATCAGCGTTCGGTCATAAAGATTAGTTTATAGTACCTGCTAACATTAAATATATTTTGATGTCAGTTTAATTTAACTGATATGATTTTTAATGTATTATTATTAGGTGAAAATGACTCCGAAAACATTGTTAAGTGGAATAGATAAATCGTAATCATACAAACTGGGTAGTTAATGTAATGTTTGAAAATATACGTATACATTCTTTGTTAATTTAATATTTATATAATTTTCAAATACGTTTTACAGTTTGATCAAATTTAAAATTTTAATAATTGTAAGTCTTTATGTTTTTTATATAAAAAAAAAGAAACATATTAGAAATATTAGCGCAAAGAAAACGGTTTTATTATCTCCCTTTAATTAAAAAAACCGTGTCCACACGGGGATGCCTCATTTTGTAAATGTTTTAAATTCAACTTGCTACATTTTAAAATCGCCAATATCCTTCCACTTAAAAGAAAACATTTACATCTAACAAATTAGTCCATCAATTTGAAAGTCTTGCCTTTGAAGCTTTGAGTGCTTCGATGTTTTTCTGAAAAAGGCCAACAATCTATCTAAATAAAAGCCTTAATATAGGGATGTACATGTAGTTAATTTTTTAAAATTGATTTCACGGCAAGATATGTCCAGTTTAGTTTCAATGCAAATCCATTACAGTGGTCTTTGTAAATGCAACTTCAACTTGCAGAAATGTGTCGCATGTCATTCAGAAACATCGGCTTCAAGAGTGAGTTTCCTCATTCAGAACCGGAAAATGTTGTTGTTAATTCAATTAATAAAAAAACACCTCTTGGAGGTCTCTCGCGTGCCATTGGAAATCGCTCCGCGTGCCAAGTTTGTGACGCGCTCCTTAGGTTGTCGACCCCTGCTCTAGACTATGTACTTTATAACATATTCAAGATGCAGTTATAGGTTCTAATTAGTTGTTAAACTAGTTTAAAGCCAGTTATAATAAACCTATGGATACAATACATTATAATAACTAGTTTATATGTAAATTATTATTATTTCATGAATACGTTTTAATTAGGTTATAATAAGGTTATACAAGTTATACGTTAGCTACGAGTAAAATAAATCATGAATAAGTTATTAATAAAGTTAATATAATTTATATAATTGTGCATATAATTCGCTTCACTCCTAAACCAGCTGACCAATTGCAAAGCACGCATGACCACATTATAAAATAACACCTGTGTCTAATAAGGTTATGACCATGACCGATTTAGACATGCCTATGCAGTAATTTTTAGCTAACCATCGGTTAAGCCATGGGTCCGAAACTGTCGGCTAGAAAAAAATAAAAGAATCGCCAGATGAAGAAATATTTATAACTGAACGACTGAGCATGGTAGATTGGCACGCATGGTTAAAGATGTGGACTAGTGTATGGCTCCTTCAAGTGAATCGCTCACTTAGTCTCTCTTCAAGAAAGCGCCGACTTTGTCCATTCTAATAAACACGGAAACAAGACGTATCTTTGCAACATTTAGCTTGCTCATTCTCTCCAGACGATTATTGCGACTTACGCTTATCTGATAGATAGATAGATCTTATCTTATACATTACAGACGCTCCTTCTGTAAAGAAGATTATTGCGTCCTACGCTCATCCGTGGTTCGAGTCTAGTCTTGCAATTTTATTAATGTTCTAAATGATGTTAGGTTATTGGTTTTCCTGGTTTGTTCAGGCAACCCATTCCATGCCCGAATGCCACTCGGGAAGAGAGAGTACTTACATGCATTTATGCAGATAGATCAGTGGTTCTTAACCTTTTTGAAGTCGGGGAGCACTTTTGATCATGACAAAAATTTGGGGAGCACCAAATCAAGGAGTAAAAAAAAAAAAACAAATACACATACGTACGACTTTTATTGAAAATAAAAGATTATAACATAAGAGTTTAATAAACAAATTTTTAATAAACATAAATTTAATAAGTAAAAAATAACATTTAGCAAAATTTAATTCATAAAAATAAAAAGATTCAGATCTAATGTGAAACCTGAGCTTGACGGTTTTTACAAATTTCAGTGATATTAGGCCTAATTTTAGAAATTGCTACCCTCAATTCTTCATCCAAATTAGTAAGTGTTGCTCGTTTTTTAGTTCTTATGTTGTTGACTATCGAGAAACCGATTTCACACAAATATGATGTTGAAAATTGCAACAAGATTTTAAGTGCCTTCATGGAGAGAGCTGAGTATTCTTCTTGCACAAAGATCCAAAATTCCTCCAGAACCATTTCGGAAAATTTTATTTTAAGTGTACGATCCGATGATAGGTTGATTAATTCTTCTTCTTCTTGGTATGACAACTTACTATATGATGTATCAACCGTGGCAAAGGGATTACGTATCCAGTCATATGTTTCTACGTTTATTGATGGAAAATAAAATTCAATCTTTTCTTCTAATAAAGTTAAATGCTCTGTTACTGCTGAACCAAGCACTACGCTTTATCTGTGGCACTTTTCGAACGTCCCCAGTGGCAGCTGCCGAGGTGATGGCTAACATACCAACCCTTCAGCTTAGGAGAGAACGCGCTGTCATAACGACCTATGAGCGCTATAAAAGACTCGAGGAAAGCTTCCCAACCAGAGTCTTAGTAGACACCTGGAAGTGTAGGAAGAGAATAACGATGCAGTCCTTTATGCACCACGCAACAAGGCTGTCATCCGATATCGACCTACCCGATACAAGGCTGCCTATGCAAAGGTACTCGAGTTTCTCTTCGGGGAACATGCCAACGCTCCCCGAAATACGGACGAAGCTGAAGGACACCTCAATTAGCAAAACGTCCGACCCAAAACTACTCAGAAAAGTAGCCATGGACACGCTAAATGCCCTACCGCCCGGGGCTGTCCATGTCTATACTGACGGGTCGGCTAATGCAGAAACCGGTACCGCCGGCTTTGGTGTTTACATAGAGTACCCCGGCAACCCGAATAGAAACGAACTATGGGGGCCTTGCGACGGTCTCTGCAACTACGACGCAGAGATCGAGGTCATCAGTCGGGCTCTGGAGTGGATCCGCCTTCGCCACGTCGAAGGCGCCCTCGGCTCTACGACCGTCACCATCCTGACTGATGCGTTGTCGGTGCTCCAAGTTATTGAGAATCTGAGCAACTGGCCCCCTCAGATAGAAACAATTCTAATGGCTTCAGACGAGCTAAGCCAGCGCTTTGGAGACCGCGTGCTACTGCAGTGGGTCCCAGGGCATACAGGCCTACCTGGCAATGAGAGAGCAGACCACCTTGCCAAAAAAAAAGGTGGGCTGAGCACACCCACCTCCGAGGAGCCCGGCAGCACGCCATGCTCCTTTGAGAAGGCCCGTACATTGATCCGGAGGTGGGAGACAGAAAAGTGGAACGAGAGCTGGGACAGCTCTGACAAGGGCCGAGAAGTCTGGCGGCATTTGCCCCGCCCTAACCGCGCCGACCCATGGTGGTGCCTAAATAGGTCGGAACAGAGTATCATATCTCAATTCCCCACTGGCCACTGCCCCATTGGGGCACACTTCGCCAGGTTCCGGCCTAATTACGACTCGCGGTGTCGCCACTGTGGGGAGGAGGAGGAGACAGTGGAGCATATCCTGCGGGAGTGCCCCCGTCTCGTCGATCGAGGAGATGGGACGGGTGACCCACTATCCACTGTTCTCTACGGAGATAGAGCCGTGCTCAAACGCACGGCTGAGTTCTTGTTCAGAGCTACAAGGGAATAATACTCCCAGCTCTTGCTTCCAATAGGAGTTCTAGTTAGTTAGTTAGTTAGTTACTGCTGAAATAATTTCGTCGGTAGTGTTATCATTAAGAGAAGGAAAGGCTTCAACTTTAATCACATATAAATTTTATTTATGTAGCATTAGTACAAGTGTGTCAAAACTTCGTTACAAAAACAGTAAAAATAGGCAAAAAGGCCGATTTTTCCCCGTTTGGACTACATATTATAAGCATTTGTTCAGCTCAATCAGATAGATTAAGTGAGTGAACATTACATTTTTAGTTTCATAATTTCGCGGAGCACTTGCAACTACCTCGCGGAGCACCAGTGCTCCGCGGAGCACCGGTTAAGAACCACTGAGATAGATGGATATATAGCTAGAAAGATAGATAGATAGATTTCCTAGGCCCCAGATTGCCGCTCTGCGACTTAAAAAGAACCGTTAGTCTAGAGAGTCTAGACTGTTACCCCACATGGCCTAATTGGGTATTAACCCTTACATTCCCGGGCGCGTATATAGCGGGACTGAAGATAGCATAGATAAAAAGTAGGTCGGTACAGGAAGGGTTAATTTACATCCACACAACCTTTCTGAATCAATGGGCCGTAATATAAATAAAGGAATGGGAGAGGTAACAGGGGGGAAGGGAGACGTTTAGGTGAAGGGAGGAGTGAGGTAGCTATGCAAACTTGAAATCTTAGCAAGGCGGATGCAAATCGTGAAACAAAAAAATAAAAAAGGAATGCAATTAAAAAACAACACCTAATGGTAGCCTATGTGTATTTACGCATTTATGATTTCTCTCCCCCACTCTCCTAGTAGAGCAGGGGAGTAGGTAATGGAGATGGTGTAGGATGGTACGTACGCCCCCGGGCACCATGGTAAAAGGGGCGCCGAAATTAGAACTTACAACGTTACATTTAGACAAATCTCTCTCTATATATATATATTAAATATATATGCATATATTTATAAAGTAGACTGTATTTGTGTTCAACCAATCATATTCGTTAATTTAAAGACATGTTAACTTATTGTCTGATATTATACTTTTGCGATTTCACTTCGGGCATGTGTCTTCGCTAGCTAAATGGTTTACATATCGGACTGCCATACGGGCTACCCTGGTACGATTCTCCAGATGGTCTAATACCTTTTTTATACATTTTTTTTTCAATAAATATTACTTTAAAAAAAAAGGATTGTGAATCTACTAGCATTACTGGGCAATTTAGATTTTTGTTAAATAAAAATACTTACCTATTTTTTACCCGATTATAATATTTATTTTAAATTACTTTCCAAAAAGTATGCATTAAATTTTTTTTTTTTTATTTATTAGATTTATAGCTTTCTGTTCATTGTGGTTTATACAATTTTTATTTGTAGCTTATACAGACCTGCTTCATTTTCACCCGGGCAACGCCGGGCAAATATCCTTGTGTGATTATAGGCCTAATATAGTCGTCTCTGGGCGCAAAGTCGCATGAGTATGCCTCTATTCTACCGTAGTGCAACAACATGTTCACACTGTTTAAAGAAGATTTGTGTCTGTGTGTATGTTTGCGTGTTTATGTGTATGTTTTTTTTCTTACTTCTTTTTTCCTCTTCACTTGGTGAAAATGTTTTTTTGATTGTTTTTGGTGAAGCAGCCTGCAGTAGAGTACACAATGGGCCGTATTGCTGCTGAGAGTTAACACCCTTGCCCCTTTTACAAGTCAATCTTTTATGACTGACTTGTAATTATTTCGCCGCAACGTTACAGTTTTATTTGTTTGACTTGTATAATGAAACTAATTTTAACCTAACGATTTCTATGTTCGTGCAATGACTATATAATAAGATGGACCGCTTGCTTTAATATATCTGCTAAACTTATTTGATGACTCGAATGACTTCTTTTCGGAAAAAATCCCGATTCCCTTTTGTACTGCGCACTTCCGTTTGATTTAATCGTTATGATATAAAGACGATTATTACGTCTTACGCGAACCCGTGATTTGAGTCTAGTCTTGAATTTTTACAAAAAAAAAAAAAAAAAAAAAAAAGTTGTATGTGTACCGTATAAGAAACTCAACAATGATGTCACAATGACTCACCTAGTTAAAGGTGGTGAAGGAATATGCCCTAATTAGGTAATATTGACGTACTAATGAAGCCGGCTGGTCCAGCGGTTAGTTCACAGGACAGTCAACCAAAAACCAACTGACAGGTCGCGGGTTCTATCCCTGCCACCGACGGATCCCTGTCGCCCTGCAGGAGTTTTGGGCCTAGTGGACGTAATAATCTTCTATCTACAAGGAACGTCTCTAAACTTTTAAGATAAGATAATGAGGTAATATTGACTTACTAATGAGGTAATATTGACATACTAATTAGGCAATATTGGCATACGCAAACTATAACTATATCGTGAATAAGTTATACTATAACGCAAGTTATAACTATATCCTGAATACGTTATACTATAACGCAAGCTATAACTATATCGTGAATAAGTTATACTATAACGCAAGTTATAACTA